>OU343059.1:15578004-16051346 GCA_910593695.2 Ocypus olens | reverse complement strand
AAGAACGAAAAGAGGAATTTTGGTCTGAATTTTGTCTGCCGAATTATTCAAAAATTTTCAAGAAATTTTACGATTTGGTATCAGGATCGCAGAAACGAAAAGAGGAATTTTGGTCTGAATTTTGTCTGCCGAATTATTCAAAAATTTTCAAGAAATTTTACGATTTGGTATCAGGATCGCAGAAACGAAAAGAGGAATTTTGGTCTGAATTTTGTCTGCCGAATTAATTAAAATTTTCAAGAAATTTTACGATTTGGTATCAGGATCGCAGAAACGAAAAGAGGAATTTTGGTCTGAATTTTGTCTGCCGAATTAATTAAAATTTTCAAGAAATTTTACGATTTGGTATCAGGATCGCAGAAACGAAAAGAGGAATTTTGGTCTGAATTTTGTCTGCCGAATTATTCAAAAATTTTCAAGAAATTTTACGATTTGGTATCAGGATCGCAGAAACGAAAAGAGGAATTTTGGTCTGAATTTTGTCTGCCGAATTATTCAAAAATTTTCAAGAAATTTTACGATTTGGTATCAGGATCGCAGAAACGAAAAGAGGAATTTTGGTCTGAATTTTGTCTGCCGAATTATTCAAAAATTTTCAAGAAATTTTACGATTTGGTATCAGGATCGCAGAAACGAAAAGAGGAATTTTGGTCTGAATTTTGTCTGCCGAATTATTTAAAATTTTCAAGAAATTTTACGATTTGGTATCAGGATCGCAGAAACGAAAAGAGGAATTTTGGTCTGAATTTTGTCTGCCGAATTATTCAAAAATTTTCAAGAAATTTTACGATTTGGTATCAGGATCGCAGAAACGAAAAGAGGAATTTTGGTCTGAATTTTGTCTGCCGAATTATTCAAAAATTTTCAAGAAATTTTACGATTTGGTATCAGGATCGCAGAAGAACGAAAAGAGGAATTTTGGTCTGAATTTTGTCTGCCGAATTAATTAAAATTTTCAAGAAATTTTACGATTTGGTATCAGGATCGCAGAAACGAAAAGAGGAATTTTGGTCTGAATTTTGTCTGCCGAATTAATTAAAATTTTCAAGAAATTTTACGATTTGGTATCAGGATCGCAGAAACGAAAAGAGGAATTTTGGTCTGAATTTTGTCTGCCGAATTATTCAAAAATTTTCAAGAAATTTTACGATTTGGTATCAGGATCGCAGAAACGAAAAGAGGAATTTTGGTCTGAATTTTGTCTGCCGAATTATTTAAAATTTTCAAGAAATTTTACGATTTGGTATCAGGATCGCAGAAACGAAAAGAGGAATTTTGGTCTGAATTTTGTCTGCCGAATTATTCAAAAATTTTCAAGAAATTTTACGATTTGGTATCAGGATCGCAGAAACGAAAAGAGGAATTTTGGTCTGAATTTTGTCTGCCGAATTATTCAAAAATTTTCAAGAAATTTTACGATTTGGTATCAGGATCGCAGAAACGAAAAGAGGAATTTTGGTCTGAATTTTGTCTGCCGAATTAATTAAAATTTTCAAGAAATTTTACGATTTGGTATCAGGATCGCAGAAACGAAAAGAGGAATTTTGGTCTGAATTTTGTCTGCCGAATTATTCAAAAATTTTCAAGAAATTTTACGATTTGGTATCAGGATCGCAGAAACGAAAAGAGGAATTTTGGTCTGAATTTTGTCTGCCGAATTATTTAAAATTTTCAAGAAATTTTACGATTTGGTATCAGGATCGCAGAAACGAAAAGAGGAATTTTGGTCTGAATTTTGTCTGCCGAATTAATTAAAATTTTCAAGAAATTTTACGATTTGGTATCAGGATCGCAGAAACGAAAAGAGGAATTTTGGTCTGAATTTTGTCTGCCGAATTATTCAAAAATTTTCAAGAAATTTTACGATTTGGTATCAGGATCGCAGAAACGAAAAGAGGAATTTTGGTCTGAATTTTGTCTGCCGAATTATTTAAAATTTTCAAGAAATTTTACGATTTGGTATCAGGATCGCAGAAACGAAAAGAGGAATTTTGGTCTGAATTTTGTCTGCCGAATTATTCAAAAATTTTCAAGAAATTTTACGATTTGGTATCAGGATCGCAGAAACGAAAAGAGGAATTTTGGTCTGAATTTTGTCTGCCGAATTATTCAAAAATTTTCAAGAAATTTTACGATTTGGTATCAGGATCGCAGAAACGAAAAGAGGAATTTTGGTCTGAATTTTGTCTGCCGAATTAATTAAAATTTTCAAGAAATTTTACGATTTGGTATCAGGATCGCAGAAACGAAAAGAGGAATTTTGGTCTGAATTTTGTCTGCCGAATTATTCAAAAATTTTCAAGAAATTTTACGATTTGGTATCAGGATCGCAGAAACGAAAAGAGGAATTTTGGTCTGAATTTTGTCTGCCGAATTATTCAAAAATTTTCAAGAAATTTTACGATTTGGTATCAGGATCGCAGAAACGAAAAGAGGAATTTTGGTCTGAATTTTGTCTGCCGAATTATTCAAAAATTTTCAAGAAATTTTACGATTTGGTATCAGGATCGCAGAAACGAAAAGAGGAATTTTGGTCTGAATTTTGTCTGCCGAATTAATTAAAATTTTCAAGAAATTTTACGATTTGGTATCAGGATCGCAGAAACGAAAAGAGGAATTTTGGTCTGAATTTTGTCTGCCGAATTATTCAAAAATTTTCAAGAAATTTTACGATTTGGTATCAGGATCGCAGAAACGAAAAGAGGAATTTTGGTCTGAATTTTGTCTGCCGAATTATTCAAAAATTTTCAAGAAATTTTACGATTTGGTATCAGGATCGCAGAAACGAAAAGAGGAATTTTGGTCTGAATTTTGTCTGCCGAATTAATTAAAATTTTCAAGAAATTTTACGATTTGGTATCAGGATCGCAGAAACGAAAAGAGGAATTTTGGTCTGAATTTTGTCTGCCGAATTATTCAAAAATTTTCAAGAAATTTTACGATTTGGTATCAGGATCGCAGAAACGAAAAGAGGAATTTTGGTCTGAATTTTGTCTGCCGAATTAATTAAAATTTTCAAGAAATTTTACGATTTGGTATCAGGATCGCAGAAACGAAAAGAGGAATTTTGGTCTGAATTTTGTCTGCCGAATTATTCAAAAATTTTCAAGAAATTTTACGATTTGGTATCAGGATCGCAGAAACGAAAAGAGGAATTTTGGTCTGAATTTTGTCTGCCGAATTATTTAAAATTTTCAAGAAATTTTACGATTTGGTATCAGGATCGCAGAAACGAAAAGAGGAATTTTGGTCTGAATTTTGTCTGCCGAATTATTCAAAAATTTTCAAGAAATTTTACGATTTGGTATCAGGATCGCAGAAACGAAAAGAGGAATTTTTGGTCTGAATTTTGTCTGCCGAATTATTCAAAAATTTTCAAGAAATTTTACGATTTGGTATCAGGATCGCAGAAACGAAAAGAGGAATTTTGGTCTGAATTTTGTCTGCCGAATTAATTAAAATTTTCAAGAAATTTTACGATTTGGTATCAGGATCGCAGAAACGAAAAGAGGAATTTTGGTCTGAATTTTGTCTGCCGAATTAATTAAAATTTTCAAGAAATTTTACGATTTGGTATCAGGATCGCAGAAACGAAAAGAGGAATTTTGGTCTGAATTTTGTCTGCCGAATTATTCAAAAATTTTCAAGAAATTTTACGATTTGGTATCAGGATCGCAGAAACGAAAAGAGGAATTTTGGTCTGAATTTTGTCTGCCGAATTATTTAAAATTTTCAAGAAATTTTACGATTTGGTATCAGGATCGCAGAAACGAAAAGAGGAATTTTGGTCTGAATTTTGTCTGCCGAATTATTCAAAAATTTTCAAGAAATTTTACGATTTGGTATCAGGATCGCAGAAACGAAAAGAGGAATTTTGGTCTGAATTTTGTCTGCCGAATTATTCAAAAATTTTCAAGAAATTTTACGATTTGGTATCAGGATCGCAGAAACGAAAAGAGGAATTTTGGTCTGAATTTTGTCTGCCGAATTATTCAAAAATTTTCAAGAAATTTTACGATTTGGTATCAGGATCGCAGAAACGAAAAGAGGAATTTTGGTCTGAATTTTGTCTGCCGAATTATTCAAAAATTTTCAAGAAATTTTACGATTTGGTATCAGGATCGCAGAAACGAAAAGAGGAATTTTGGTCTGAATTTTGTCTGCCGAATTATTCAAAAATTTTCAAGAAATTTTACGATTTGGTATCAGGATCGCAGAAACGAAAAGAGGAATTTTGGTCTGAATTTTGTCTGCCGAATTAATTAAAATTTTCAAGAAATTTTACGATTTGGTATCAGGATCGCAGAAACGAAAAGAGGAATTTTGGTCTGAATTTTGTCTGCCGAATTAATTAAAATTTTCAAGAAATTTTACGATTTGGTATCAGGATCGCAGAAACGAAAAGAGGAATTTTGGTCTGAATTTTGTCTGCCGAATTATTCAAAAATTTTCAAGAAATTTTACGATTTGGTATCAGGATCGCAGAAACGAAAAGAGGAATTTTGGTCTGAATTTTGTCTGCCGAATTATTCAAAAATTTTCAAGAAATTTTACGATTTGGTATCAGGATCGCAGAAACGAAAAGAGGAATTTTGGTCTGAATTTTGTCTGCCGAATTATTTAAAATTTTCAAGAAATTTTACGATTTGGTATCAGGATCGCAGAAACGAAAAGAGGAATTTTGGTCTGAATTTTGTCTGCCGAATTAATTAAAATTTTCAAGAAATTTTACGATTTGGTATCAGGATCGCAGAAACGAAAAGAGGAATTTTGGTCTGAATTTTGTCTGCCGAATTAATTAAAATTTTCAAGAAATTTTACGATTTGGTATCAGGATCGCAGAAACGAAAAGAGGAATTTTGGTCTGAATTTTGTCTGCCGAATTAATTAAAATTTTCAAGAAATTTTACGATTTGGTATCAGGATCGCAGAAACGAAAAGAGGAATTTTGGTCTGAATTTTGTCTGCCGAATTAATTAAAATTTTCAAGAAATTTTACGATTTGGTATCAGGATCGCAGAAACGAAAAGAGGAATTTTGGTCTGAATTTTGTCTGCCGAATTAATTAAAATTTTCAAGAAATTTTACGATTTGGTATCAGGATCGCAGAAACGAAAAGAGGAATTTTGGTCTGAATTTTGTCTGCCGAATTATTCAAAAATTTTCAAGAAATTTTACGATTTGGTATCAGGATCGCAGAAACGAAAAGAGGAATTTTGGTCTGAATTTTGTCTGCCGAATTATTCAAAAATTTTCAAGAAATTTTACGATTTGGTATCAGGATCGCAGAAACGAAAAGAGGAATTTTGGTCTGAATTTTGTCTGCCGAATTATTCAAAAATTTTCAAGAAATTTTACGATTTGGTATCAGGATCGCAGAAACGAAAAGAGGAATTTTGGTCTGAATTTTGTCTGCCGAATTAATTAAAATTTTCAAGAAATTTTACGATTTGGTATCAGGATCGCAGAAACGAAAAGAGGAATTTTGGTCTGAATTTTGTCTGCCGAATTAATTAAAATTTTCAAGAAATTTTACGATTTGGTATCAGGATCGCAGAAACGAAAAGAGGAATTTTGGTCTGAATTTTGTCTGCCGAATTAATTAAAATTTTCAAGAAATTTTACGATTTGGTATCAGGATCGCAGAAACGAAAAGAGGAATTTTGGTCTGAATTTTGTCTGCCGAATTAATTAAAATTTTCAAGAAATTTTACGATTTGGTATCAGGATCGCAGAAACGAAAAGAGGAATTTTGGTCTGAATTTTGTCTGCCGAATTAATTAAAATTTTCAAGAAATTTTACGATTTGGTATCAGGATCGCAGAAACGAAAAGAGGAATTTTGGTCTGAATTTTGTCTGCCGAATTATTCAAAAATTTTCAAGAAATTTTACGATTTGGTATCAGGATCGCAGAAACGAAAAGAGGAATTTTGGTCTGAATTTTGTCTGCCGAATTATTCAAAAATTTTCAAGAAATTTTACGATTTGGTATCAGGATCGCAGAAACGAAAAGAGGAATTTTGGTCTGAATTTTGTCTGCCGAATTATTCAAAAATTTTCAAGAAATTTTACGATTTGGTATCAGGATCGCAGAAACGAAAAGAGGAATTTTGGTCTGAATTTTGTCTGCCGAATTAATTAAAATTTTCAAGAAATTTTACGATTTGGTATCAGGATCGCAGAAACGAAAAGAGGAATTTTGGTCTGAATTTTGTCTGCCGAATTATTCAAAAATTTTCAAGAAATTTTACGATTTGGTATCAGGATCGCAGAAACGAAAAGAGGAATTTTGGTCTGAATTTTGTCTGCCGAATTAATTAAAATTTTCAAGAAATTTTACGATTTGGTATCAGGATCGCAGAAACGAAAAGAGGAATTTTGGTCTGAATTTTGTCTGCCGAATTATTCAAAAATTTTCAAGAAATTTTACGATTTGGTATCAGGATCGCAGAAACGAAAAGAGGAATTTTGGTCTGAATTTTGTCTGCCGAATTATTCAAAAATTTTCAAGAAATTTTACGATTTGGTATCAGGATCGCAGAAACGAAAAGAGGAATTTTGGTCTGAATTTTGTCTGCCGAATTAATTAAAATTTTCAAGAAATTTTACGATTTGGTATCAGGATCGCAGAAACGAAAAGAGGAATTTTGGTCTGAATTTTGTCTGCCGAATTATTCAAAAATTTTCAAGAAATTTTACGATTTGGTATCAGGATCGCAGAAACGAAAAGAGGAATTTTGGTCTGAATTTTGTCTGCCGAATTAATTAAAATTTTCAAGAAATTTTACGATTTGGTATCAGGATCGCAGAAACGAAAAGAGGAATTTTGGTCTGAATTTTGTCTGCCGAATTATTCAAAAATTTTCAAGAAATTTTACGATTTGGTATCAGGATCGCAGAAACGAAAAGAGGAATTTTGGTCTGAATTTTGTCTGCCGAATTATTCAAAAATTTTCAAGAAATTTTACGATTTGGTATCAGGATCGCAGAAACGAAAAGAGGAATTTTGGTCTGAATTTTGTCTGCCGAATTATTCAAAAATTTTCAAGAAATTTTACGATTTGGTATCAGGATCGCAGAAACGAAAAGAGGAATTTTGGTCTGAATTTTGTCTGCCGAATTAATTAAAATTTTCAAGAAATTTTACGATTTGGTATCAGGATCGCAGAAACGAAAAGAGGAATTTTGGTCTGAATTTTGTCTGCCGAATTAATTAAAATTTTCAAGAAATTTTACGATTTGGTATCAGGATCGCAGAAACGAAAAGAGGAATTTTGGTCTGAATTTTGTCTGCCGAATTAATTAAAATTTTCAAGAAATTTTACGATTTGGTATCAGGATCGCAGAAACGAAAAGAGGAATTTTGGTCTGAATTTTGTCTGCCGAATTAATTAAAATTTTCAAGAAATTTTACGATTTGGTATCAGGATCGCAGAAACGAAAAGAGGAATTTTGGTCTGAATTTTGTCTGCCGAATTATTCAAAAATTTTCAAGAAATTTTACGATTTGGTATCAGGATCGCAGAAACGAAAAGAGGAATTTTGGTCTGAATTTTGTCTGCCGAATTATTCAAAAATTTTCAAGAAATTTTACGATTTGGTATCAGGATCGCAGAAACGAAAAGAGGAATTTTGGTCTGAATTTTGTCTGCCGAATTATTCAAAAATTTTCAAGAAATTTTACGATTTGGTATCAGGATCGCAGAAACGAAAAGAGGAATTTTGGTCTGAATTTTGTCTGCCGAATTATTCAAAAATTTTCAAGAAATTTTACGATTTGGTATCAGGATCGCAGAAACGAAAAGAGGAATTTTGGTCTGAATTTTGTCTGCCGAATTATTTAAAATTTTCAAGAAATTTTACGATTTGGTATCAGGATCGCAGAAACGAAAAGAGGAATTTTGGTCTGAATTTTGTCTGCCGAATTAATTAAAATTTTCAAGAAATTTTACGATTTGGTATCAGGATCGCAGAAACGAAAAGAGGAATTTTGGTCTGAATTTTGTCTGCCGAATTAATTAAAATTTTCAAGAAATTTTACGATTTGGTATCAGGATCGCAGAAACGAAAAGAGGAATTTTGGTCTGAATTTTGTCTGCCGAATTATTCAAAAATTTTCAAGAAATTTTACGATTTGGTATCAGGATCGCAGAAACGAAAAGAGGAATTTTGGTCTGAATTTTGTCTGCCGAATTAATTAAAATTTTCAAGAAATTTTACGATTTGGTATCAGGATCGCAGAAACGAAAAGAGGAATTTTGGTCTGAATTTTGTCTGCCGAATTATTTAAAATTTTCAAGAAATTTTACGATTTGGTATCGGGATCGCAGAAACGAAAAGAGGAATTTTGGTCTGAATTTTGTCTGCCGAATTAATTAAAATTTTCAAGAAATTTTACGATTTGGTATCAGGATCGCAGAAACGAAAAGAGGAATTTTGGTCTGAATTTTGTCTGCCGAATTAATTAAAATTTTCAAGAAATTTTACGATTTGGTATCAGGATCGCAGAAACGAAAAGAGGAATTTTGGTCTGAATTTTGTCTGCCGAATTAATTAAAATTTTCAAGAAATTTTACGATTTGGTATCAGGATCGCAGAAACGAAAAGAGGAATTTTGGTCTGAATTTTGTCTGCCGAATTATTCAAAAATTTTCAAGAAATTTTACGATTTGGTATCAGGATCGCAGAAACGAAAAGAGGAATTTTGGTCTGAATTTTGTCTGCCGAATTAATTAAAATTTTCAAGAAATTTTACGATTTGGTATCAGGATCGCAGAAACGAAAAGAGGAATTTTGGTCTGAATTTTGTCTGCCGAATTAATTAAAATTTTCAAGAAATTTTACAATTTGGTATCAGGATCGCAGAAACGAAAAGAGGAATTTTGGTCTGAATTTTGTCTGCCGAATTATTCAAAAATTTTCAAGAAATTTTACGATTTGGTATCAGGATCGCAGAAACGAAAAGAGGAATTTTGGTCTGAATTTTGTCTGCCGAATTATTCAAAAATTTTCAAGAAATTTTACGATTTGGTATCAGGATCGCAGAAACGAAAAGAGGAATTTTGGTCTGAATTTTGTCTGCCGAATTAATTAAAATTTTCAAGAAATTTTACGATTTGGTATCAGGATCGCAGAAACGAAAAGAGGAATTTTGGTCTGAATTTTGTCTGCCGAATTAATTAAAATTTTCAAGAAATTTTACGATTTGGTATCAGGATCGCAGAAACGAAAAGAGGAATTTTGGTCTGAATTTTGTCTGCCGAATTAATTAAAATTTTCAAGAAATTTTACGATTTGGTATCAGGATCGCAGAAACGAAAAGAGGAATTTTGGTCTGAATTTTGTCTGCCGAATTAATTAAAATTTTCAAGAAATTTTACGATTTGGTATCAGGATCGCAGAAACGAAAAGAGGAATTTTGGTCTGAATTTTGTCTGCCGAATTAATTAAAATTTTCAAGAAATTTTACGATTTGGTATCAGGATCGCAGAAACGAAAAGAGGAATTTTGGTCTGAATTTTGTCTGCCGAATTAATTAAAATTTTCAAGAAATTTTACGATTTGGTATCAGGATCGCAGAAACGAAAAGAGGAATTTTGGTCTGAATTTTGTCTGCCGAATTAATTAAAATTTTCAAGAAATTTTACGATTTGGTATCAGGATCGCAGAAACGAAAAGAGGAATTTTGGTCTGAATTTTGTCTGCCGAATTAATTAAAATTTTCAAGAAATTTTACGATTTGGTATCAGGATCGCAGAAACGAAAAGAGGAATTTTGGTCTGAATTTTGTCTGCCGAATTATTCAAAAATTTTCAAGAAATTTTACGATTTGGTATCAGGATCGCAGAAACGAAAAGAGGAATTTTGGTCTGAATTTTGTCTGCCGAATTATTCAAAAATTTTCAAGAAATTTTACGATTTGGTATCAGGATCGCAGAAACGAAAAGAGGAATTTTGGTCTGAATTTTGTCTGCCGAATTATTCAAAAATTTTCAAGAAATTTTACGATTTGGTATCAGGATCGCAGAAACGAAAAGAGGAATTTTGGTCTGAATTTTGTCTGCCGAATTATTCAAAAATTTTCAAGAAATTTTACGATTTGGTATCAGGATCGCAGAAACGAAAAGAGGAATTTTGGTCTGAATTTTGTCTGCCGAATTAATTAAAATTTTCAAGAAATTTTACGATTTGGTATCAGGATCGCAGAAACGAAAAGAGGAATTTTGGTCTGAATTTTGTCTGCCGAATTATTCAAAAATTTTCAAGAAATTTTACGATTTGGTATCAGGATCGCAGAAACGAAAAGAGGAATTTTGGTCTGAATTTTGTCTGCCGAATTAATTAAAATTTTCAAGAAATTTTACGATTTGGTATCAGGATCGCAGAAACGAAAAGAGGAATTTTGGTCTGAATTTTGTCTGCCGAATTATTCAAAAATTTTCAAGAAATTTTACGATTTGGTATCAGGATCGCAGAAACGAAAAGAGGAATTTTGGTCTGAATTTTGTCTGCCGAATTATTCAAAAATTTTCAAGAAATTTTACGATTTGGTATCAGGATCGCAGAAACGAAAAGAGGAATTTTGGTCTGAATTTTGTCTGCCGAATTAATTAAAATTTTCAAGAAATTTTACGATTTGGTATCAGGATCGCAGAAACGAAAAGAGGAATTTTGGTCTGAATTTTGTCTGCCGAATTATTCAAAAATTTTCAAGAAATTTTACGATTTGGTATCAGGATCGCAGAAACGAAAAGAGGAATTTTGGTCTGAATTTTGTCTGCCGAATTAATTAAAATTTTCAAGAAATTTTACGATTTGGTATCAGGATCGCAGAAACGAAAAGAGGAATTTTGGTCTGAATTTTGTCTGCCGAATTATTCAAAAATTTTCAAGAAATTTTACGATTTGGTATCAGGATCGCAGAAACGAAAAGAGGAATTTTGGTCTGAATTTTGTCTGCCGAATTATTCAAAAATTTTCAAGAAATTTTACGATTTGGTATCAGGATCGCAGAAACGAAAAGAGGAATTTTGGTCTGAATTTTGTCTGCCGAATTATTCAAAAATTTTCAAGAAATTTTACGATTTGGTATCAGGATCGCAGAAACGAAAAGAGGAATTTTGGTCTGAATTTTGTCTGCCGAATTATTCAAAAATTTTCAAGAAATTTTACGATTTGGTATCAGGATCGCAGAAACGAAAAGAGGAATTTTGGTCTGAATTTTGTCTGCCGAATTAATTAAAATTTTCAAGAAATTTTACAATTTGGTATCAGGATCGCAGAAACGAAAAGAGGAATTTTGGTCTGAATTTTGTCTGCCGAATTATTCAAAAATTTTCAAGAAATTTTACGATTTGGTATCAGGATCGCAGAAACGAAAAGAGGAATTTTGGTCTGAATTTTGTCTGCCGAATTATTCAAAAATTTTCAAGAAATTTTACGATTTGGTATCAGGATCGCAGAAACGAAAAGAGGAATTTTGGTCTGAATTTTGTCTGCCGAATTAATTAAAATTTTCAAGAAATTTTACGATTTGGTATCAGGATCGCAGAAACGAAAAGAGGAATTTTGGTCTGAATTTTGTCTGCCGAATTAATTAAAATTTTCAAGAAATTTTACGATTTGGTATCAGGATCGCAGAAACGAAAAGAGGAATTTTGGTCTGAATTTTGTCTGCCGAATTAATTAAAATTTTCAAGAAATTTTACGATTTGGTATCAGGATCGCAGAAACGAAAAGAGGAATTTTGGTCTGAATTTTGTCTGCCGAATTAATTAAAATTTTCAAGAAATTTTACGATTTGGTATCAGGATCGCAGAAACGAAAAGAGGAATTTTGGTCTGAATTTTGTCTGCCGAATTAATTAAAATTTTCAAGAAATTTTACGATTTGGTATCAGGATCGCAGAAACGAAAAGAGGAATTTTGGTCTGAATTTTGTCTGCCGAATTAATTAAAATTTTCAAGAAATTTTACAATTTGGTATCAGGATCGCAGAAACGAAAAGAGGAATTTTGGTCTGAATTTTGTCTGCCGAATTAATTAAAATTTTCAAGAAATTTTACGATTTGGTATCAGGATCGCAGAAACGAAAAGAGGAATTTTGGTCTGAATTTTGTCTGCCGAATTAATTAAAATTTTCAAGAAATTTTACGATTTGGTATCAGGATCGCAGAAACGAAAAGAGGAATTTTGGTCTGAATTTTGTCTGCCGAATTAATTAAAATTTTCAAGAAATTTTACGATTTGGTATCAGGATCGCAGAAACGAAAAGAGGAATTTTGGTCTGAATTTTGTCTGCCGAATTAATTAAAATTTTCAAGAAATTTTACGATTTGGTATCAGGATCGCAGAAACGAAAAGAGGAATTTTGGTCTGAATTTTGTCTGCCGAATTATTCAAAAATTTTCAAGAAATTTTACGATTTGGTATCAGGATCGCAGAAACGAAAAGAGGAATTTTGGTCTGAATTTTGTCTGCCGAATTAATTAAAATTTTCAAGAAATTTTACGATTTGGTATCAGGATCGCAGAAACGAAAAGAGGAATTTTGGTCTGAATTTTGTCTGCCGAATTAATTAAAATTTTCAAGAAATTTTACAATTTGGTATCAGGATCGCAGAAACGAAAAGAGGAATTTTGGTCTGAATTTTGTCTGCCGAATTATTCAAAAATTTTCAAGAAATTTTACGATTTGGTATCAGGATCGCAGAAACGAAAAGAGGAATTTTGGTCTGAATTTTGTCTGCCGAATTATTCAAAAATTTTCAAGAAATTTTACGATTTGGTATCAGGATCGCAGAAACGAAAAGAGGAATTTTGGTCTGAATTTTGTCTGCCGAATTATTCAAAAATTTTCAAGAAATTTTACGATTTGGTATCAGGATCGCAGAAACGAAAAGAGGAATTTTGGTCTGAATTTTGTCTGCCGAATTAATTAAAATTTTCAAGAAATTTTACGATTTGGTATCAGGATCGCAGAAACGAAAAGAGGAATTTTGGTCTGAATTTTGTCTGCCGAATTAATTAAAATTTTCAAGAAATTTTACGATTTGGTATCAGGATCGCAGAAACGAAAAGAGGAATTTTGGTCTGAATTTTGTCTGCCGAATTAATTAAAATTTTCAAGAAATTTTACGATTTGGTATCAGGATCGCAGAAACGAAAAGAGGAATTTTGGTCTGAATTTTGTCTGCCGAATTAATTAAAATTTTCAAGAAATTTTACGATTTGGTATCAGGATCGCAGAAACGAAAAGAGGAATTTTGGTCTGAATTTTGTCTGCCGAATTAATTAAAATTTTCAAGAAATTTTACGATTTGGTATCAGGATCGCAGAAACGAAAAGAGGAATTTTGGTCTGAATTTTGTCTGCCGAATTAATTAAAATTTTCAAGAAATTTTACGATTTGGTATCAGGATCGCAGAAACGAAAAGAGGAATTTTGGTCTGAATTTTGTCTGCCGAATTAATTAAAATTTTCAAGAAATTTTACGATTTGGTATCAGGATCGCAGAAACGAAAAGAGGAATTTTGGTCTGAATTTTGTCTGCCGAATTAATTAAAATTTTCAAGAAATTTTACGATTTGGTATCAGGATCGCAGAAACGAAAAGAGGAATTTTGGTCTGAATTTTGTCTGCCGAATTAATTAAAATTTTCAAGAAATTTTACGATTTGGTATCAGGATCGCAGAAACGAAAAGAGGAATTTTGGTCTGAATTTTGTCTGCCGAATTAATTAAAATTTTCAAGAAATTTTACGATTTGGTATCAGGATCGCAGAAACGAAAAGAGGAATTTTGGTCTGAATTTTGTCTGCCGAATTAATTAAAATTTTCAAGAAATTTTACGATTTGGTATCAGGATCGCAGAAACGAAAAGAGGAATTTTGGTCTGAATTTTGTCTGCCGAATTAATTAAAATTTTCAAGAAATTTTACGATTTGGTATCAGGATCGCAGAAACGAAAAGAGGAATTTTGGTCTGAATTTTGTCTGCCGAATTAATTAAAATTTTCAAGAAATTTTACGATTTGGTATCAGGATCGCAGAAACGAAAAGAGGAATTTTGGTCTGAATTTTGTCTGCCGAATTATTCAAAAATTTTCAAGAAATTTTACGATTTGGTATCAGGATCGCAGAAACGAAAAGAGGAATTTTGGTCTGAATTTTGTCTGCCGAATTATTCAAAAATTTTCAAGAAATTTTACGATTTGGTATCAGGATCGCAGAAACGAAAAGAGGAATTTTGGTCTGAATTTTGTCTGCCGAATTATTCAAAAATTTTCAAGAAATTTTACGATTTGGTATCAGGATCGCAGAAACGAAAAGAGGAATTTTGGTCTGAATTTTGTCTGCCGAATTAATTAAAATTTTCAAGAAATTTTACGATTTGGTATCAGGATCGCAGAAACGAAAAGAGGAATTTTGGTCTGAATTTTGTCTGCCGAATTAATTAAAATTTTCAAGAAATTTTACGATTTGGTATCAGGATCGCAGAAACGAAAAGAGGAATTTTGGTCTGAATTTTGTCTGCCGAATTAATTAAAATTTTCAAGAAATTTTACGATTTGGTATCAGGATCGCAGAAACGAAAAGAGGAATTTTGGTCTGAATTTTGTCTGCCGAATTAATTAAAATTTTCAAGAAATTTTACGATTTGGTATCAGGATCGCAGAAACGAAAAGAGGAATTTTGGTCTGAATTTTGTCTGCCGAATTATTCAAAAATTTTCAAGAAATTTTACGATTTGGTATCAGGATCGCAGAAACGAAAAGAGGAATTTTGGTCTGAATTTTGTCTGCCGAATTATTCAAAAATTTTCAAGAAATTTTACGATTTGGTATCAGGATCGCAGAAACGAAAAGAGGAATTTTGGTCTGAATTTTGTCTGCCGAATTATTCAAAAATTTTCAAGAAATTTTACGATTTGGTATCAGGATCGCAGAAACGAAAAGAGGAATTTTGGTCTGAATTTTGTCTGCCGAATTATTCAAAAATTTTCAAGAAATTTTACGATTTGGTATCAGGATCGCAGAAACGAAAAGAGGAATTTTGGTCTGAATTTTGTCTGCCGAATTATTTAAAATTTTCAAGAAATTTTACGATTTGGTATCAGGATCGCAGAAACGAAAAGAGGAATTTTGGTCTGAATTTTGTCTGCCGAATTAATTAAAATTTTCAAGAAATTTTACGATTTGGTATCAGGATCGCAGAAACGAAAAGAGGAATTTTGGTCTGAATTTTGTCTGCCGAATTAATTAAAATTTTCAAGAAATTTTACGATTTGGTATCAGGATCGCAGAAACGAAAAGAGGAATTTTGGTCTGAATTTTGTCTGCCGAATTAATTAAAATTTTCAAGAAATTTTACGATTTGGTATCAGGATCGCAGAAACGAAAAGAGGAATTTTGGTCTGAATTTTGTCTGCCGAATTAATTAAAATTTTCAAGAAATTTTACGATTTGGTATCAGGATCGCAGAAACGAAAAGAGGAATTTTGGTCTGAATTTTGTCTGCCGAATTATTCAAAAATTTTCAAGAAATTTTACGATTTGGTATCAGGATCGCAGAAACGAAAAGAGGAATTTTGGTCTGAATTTTGTCTGCCGAATTAATTAAAATTTTCAAGAAATTTTACGATTTGGTATCAGGATCGCAGAAACGAAAAGAGGAATTTTGGTCTGAATTTTGTCTGCCGAATTAATTAAAATTTTCAAGAAATTTTACAATTTGGTATCAGGATCGCAGAAACGAAAAGAGGAATTTTGGTCTGAATTTTGTCTGCCGAATTAATTAAAATTTTCAAGAAATTTTACAATTTGGTATCAGGATCGCAGAAACGAAAAGAGGAATTTTGGTCTGAATTTTGTCTGCCGAATTAATTAAAATTTTCAAGAAATTTTACGATTTGGTATCAGGATCGCAGAAACGAAAAGAGGAATTTTGGTCTGAATTTTGTCTGCCGAATTAATTAAAATTTTCAAGAAATTTTACGATTTGGTATCAGGATCGCAGAAACGAAAAGAGGAATTTTGGTCTGAATTTTGTCTGCCGAATTAATTAAAATTTTCAAGAAATTTTACGATTTGGTATCAGGATCGCAGAAACGAAAAGAGGAATTTTGGTCTGAATTTTGTCTGCCGAATTAATTAAAATTTTCAAGAAATTTTACGATTTGGTATCAGGATCGCAGAAACGAAAAGAGGAATTTTGGTCTGAATTTTGTCTGCCGAATTAATTAAAATTTTCAAGAAATTTTACGATTTGGTATCAGGATCGCAGAAACGAAAAGAGGAATTTTGGTCTGAATTTTGTCTGCCGAATTATTCAAAAATTTTCAAGAAATTTTACGATTTGGTATCAGGATCGCAGAAACGAAAAGAGGAATTTTGGTCTGAATTTTGTCTGCCGAATTATTCAAAAATTTTCAAGAAATTTTACGATTTGGTATCAGGATCGCAGAAACGAAAAGAGGAATTTTGGTCTGAATTTTGTCTGCCGAATTATTCAAAAATTTTCAAGAAATTTTACGATTTGGTATCAGGATCGCAGAAACGAAAAGAGGAATTTTGGTCTGAATTTTGTCTGCCGAATTAATTAAAATTTTCAAGAAATTTTACGATTTGGTATCAGGATCGCAGAAACGAAAAGAGGAATTTTGGTCTGAATTTTGTCTGCCGAATTAATTAAAATTTTCAAGAAATTTTACGATTTGGTATCAGGATCGCAGAAACGAAAAGAGGAATTTTGGTCTGAATTTTGTCTGCCGAATTATTTAAAATTTTCAAGAAATTTTACGATTTGGTATCAGGATCGCAGAAACGAAAAGAGGAATTTTGGTCTGAATTTTGTCTGCCGAATTAATTAAAATTTTCAAGAAATTTTACGATTTGGTATCAGGATCGCAGAAACGAAAAGAGGAATTTTGGTCTGAATTTTGTCTGCCGAATTATTCAAAAATTTTCAAGAAATTTTACGATTTGGTATCAGGATCGCAGAAACGAAAAGAGGAATTTTGGTCTGAATTTTGTCTGCCGAATTATTTAAAATTTTCAAGAAATTTTACGATTTGGTATCAGGATCGCAGAAACGAAAAGAGGAATTTTGGTCTGAATTTTGTCTGCCGAATTATTCAAAAATTTTCAAGAAATTTTACGATTTGGTATCAGGATCGCAGAAACGAAAAGAGGAATTTTGGTCTGAATTTTGTCTGCCGAATTATTTAAAATTTTCAAGAAATTTTACGATTTGGTATCAGGATCGCAGAAACGAAAAGAGGAATTTTGGTCTGAATTTTGTCTGCCGAATTAATTAAAATTTTCAAGAAATTTTACGATTTGGTATCAGGATCGCAGAAACGAAAAGAGGAATTTTGGTCTGAATTTTGTCTGCCGAATTATTCAAAAATTTTCAAGAAATTTTACGATTTGGTATCAGGATCGCAGAAACGAAAAGAGGAATTTTGGTCTGAATTTTGTCTGCCGAATTATTCAAAAATTTTCAAGAAATTTTACGATTTGGTATCAGGATCGCAGAAACGAAAAGAGGAATTTTGGTCTGAATTTTGTCTGCCGAATTATTCAAAAATTTTCAAGAAATTTTACGATTTGGTATCAGGATCGCAGAAACGAAAAGAGGAATTTTGGTCTGAATTTTGTCTGCCGAATTATTTAAAATTTTCAAGAAATTTTACGATTTGGTATCAGGATCGCAGAAACGAAAAGAGGAATTTTGGTCTGAATTTTGTCTGCCGAATTAATTAAAATTTTCAAGAAATTTTACGATTTGGTATCAGGATCGCAGAAACGAAAAGAGGAATTTTGGTCTGAATTTTGTCTGCCGAATTAATTAAAATTTTCAAGAAATTTTACGATTTGGTATCAGGATCGCAGAAACGAAAAGAGGAATTTTGGTCTGAATTTTGTCTGCCGAATTAATTAAAATTTTCAAGAAATTTTACGATTTGGTATCAGGATCGCAGAAACGAAAAGAGGAATTTTGGTCTGAATTTTGTCTGCCGAATTAATTAAAATTTTCAAGAAATTTTACGATTTGGTATCAGGATCGCAGAAACGAAAAGAGGAATTTTGGTCTGAATTTTGTCTGCCGAATTATTCAAAAATTTTCAAGAAATTTTACGATTTGGTATCAGGATCGCAGAAACGAAAAGAGGAATTTTGGTCTGAATTTTGTCTGCCGAATTAATTAAAATTTTCAAGAAATTTTACGATTTGGTATCAGGATCGCAGAAACGAAAAGAGGAATTTTGGTCTGAATTTTGTCTGCCGAATTAATTAAAATTTTCAAGAAATTTTACAATTTGGTATCAGGATCGCAGAAACGAAAAGAGGAATTTTGGTCTGAATTTTGTCTGCCGAATTATTCAAAAATTTTCAAGAAATTTTACGATTTGGTATCAGGATCGCAGAAACGAAAAGAGGAATTTTGGTCTGAATTTTGTCTGCCGAATTATTCAAAAATTTTCAAGAAATTTTACGATTTGGTATCAGGATCGCAGAAACGAAAAGAGGAATTTTGGTCTGAATTTTGTCTGCCGAATTATTCAAAAATTTTCAAGAAATTTTACGATTTGGTATCAGGATCGCAGAAACGAAAAGAGGAATTTTGGTCTGAATTTTGTCTGCCGAATTAATTAAAATTTTCAAGAAATTTTACGATTTGGTATCAGGATCGCAGAAACGAAAAGAGGAATTTTGGTCTGAATTTTGTCTGCCGAATTAATTAAAATTTTCAAGAAATTTTACGATTTGGTATCAGGATCGCAGAAACGAAAAGAGGAATTTTGGTCTGAATTTTGTCTGCCGAATTATTTAAAATTTTCAAGAAATTTTACGATTTGGTATCAGGATCGCAGAAACGAAAAGAGGAATTTTGGTCTGAATTTTGTCTGCCGAATTAATTAAAATTTTCAAGAAATTTTACGATTTGGTATCAGGATCGCAGAAACGAAAAGAGGAATTTTGGTCTGAATTTTGTCTGCCGAATTATTCAAAAATTTTCAAGAAATTTTACGATTTGGTATCAGGATCGCAGAAACGAAAAGAGGAATTTTGGTCTGAATTTTGTCTGCCGAATTATTCAAAAATTTTCAAGAAATTTTACGATTTGGTATCAGGATCGCAGAAACGAAAAGAGGAATTTTGGTCTGAATTTTGTCTGCCGAATTATTCAAAAATTTTCAAGAAATTTTACGATTTGGTATCAGGATCGCAGAAACGAAAAGAGGAATTTTGGTCTGAATTTTGTCTGCCGAATTATTCAAAAATTTTCAAGAAATTTTACGATTTGGTATCAGGATCGCAGAAACGAAAAGAGGAATTTTGGTCTGAATTTTGTCTGCCGAATTAATTAAAATTTTCAAGAAATTTTACGATTTGGTATCAGGATCGCAGAAACGAAAAGAGGAATTTTGGTCTGAATTTTGTCTGCCGAATTATTCAAAAATTTTCAAGAAATTTTACGATTTGGTATCAGGATCGCAGAAACGAAAAGAGGAATTTTGGTCTGAATTTTGTCTGCCGAATTATTCAAAAATTTTCAAGAAATTTTACGATTTGGTATCAGGATCGCAGAAACGAAAAGAGGAATTTTGGTCTGAATTTTGTCTGCCGAATTATTTAAAATTTTCAAGAAATTTTACGATTTGGTATCAGGATCGCAGAAACGAAAAGAGGAATTTTGGTCTGAATTTTGTCTGCCGAATTAATTAAAATTTTCAAGAAATTTTACGATTTGGTATCAGGATCGCAGAAACGAAAAGAGGAATTTTGGTCTGAATTTTGTCTGCCGAATTATTCAAAAATTTTCAAGAAATTTTACGATTTGGTATCAGGATCGCAGAAACGAAAAGAGGAATTTTGGTCTGAATTTTGTCTGCCGAATTATTTAAAATTTTCAAGAAATTTTACGATTTGGTATCAGGATCGCAGAAACGAAAAGAGGAATTTTGGTCTGAATTTTGTCTGCCGAATTATTTAAAATTTTCAAGAAATTTTACGATTTGGTATCAGGATCGCAGAAACGAAAAGAGGAATTTTGGTCTGAATTTTGTCTGCCGAATTATTTAAAATTTTCAAGAAATTTTACGATTTGGTATCAGGATCGCAGAAACGAAAAGAGGAATTTTGGTCTGAATTTTGTCTGCCGAATTATTTAAAATTTTCAAGAAATTTTACGATTTGGTATCAGGATCGCAGAAACGAAAAGAGGAATTTTGGTCTGAATTTTGTCTGCCGAATTATTTAAAATTTTCAAGAAATTTTACGATTTGGTATCAGGATCGCAGAAACGAAAAGAGGAATTTTGGTCTGAATTTTGTCTGCCGAATTATTTAAAATTTTCAAGAAATTTTACGATTTGGTATCAGGATCGCAGAAACGAAAAGAGGAATTTTGGTCTGAATTTTGTCTGCCGAATTATTTAAAATTTTCAAGAAATTTTACGATTTGGTATCAGGATCGCAGAAACGAAAAGAGGAATTTTGGTCTGAATTTTGTCTGCCGAATTATTTAAAATTTTCAAGAAATTTTACGATTTGGTATCAGGATCGCAGAAACGAAAAGAGGAATTTTGGTCTGAATTTTGTCTGCCGAATTATTCAAAAATTTTCAAGAAATTTTACGATTTGGTATCAGGATCGCAGAAACGAAAAGAGGAATTTTGGTCTGAATTTTGTCTGCCGAATTAATTAAAATTTTCAAGAAATTTTACGATTTGGTATCAGGATCGCAGAAACGAAAAGAGGAATTTTGGTCTGAATTTTGTCTGCCGAATTATTCAAAAATTTTCAAGAAATTTTACGATTTGGTATCAGGATCGCAGAAACGAAAAGAGGAATTTTGTTCCAAATATTCTGTATCAAACTCTTTCAAATTTTTCTCCATCTTGATACCAAATCGTAAAATTTGTTGAAAATTCAGTTTAAATCATCTGAATGGCGCGTCAAAACACAGAAATATCCATTATTATCCAGATGTTGTTTGTATATGAAATGAACCATATTTTGCTTGGCGGCACTGAGTAACTGAGTAGCTGAACAAGTGAGTAAATGCGGAAATGGCGGCGCATGCGTTTATCGATCAGTGAGTGCACGCGAGCACAAGG
Source organism: Ocypus olens (assembly GCA_910593695.2). Classification (NCBI taxonomy): domain Eukaryota; kingdom Metazoa; phylum Arthropoda; class Insecta; order Coleoptera; family Staphylinidae; genus Ocypus; species Ocypus olens. Next base: position 16,030,223 of record OU343059.1, on the reverse strand, counting down.
CCAAGGTCACTCGTTCTGTTACTTCTTCATCGCTGCTACCAGCCACAAGACCACACGTAAAAGGGAATAAACATCCAAAGAATTTATACAATTCACTTACTCACCTCCACGAAAAAAATTACAAATGCCTGCATCGAATTTATCGAATATCCTGGTAGTGGCCAGTCATTACTTAAGAAATTCTTAATTCATTTTATAATTTATCTCATAGACCATTCGGTAACCTTTTACGTATATCCGTATTAATAATTAATGTTAATCATATTGGACATACATTAATATTGGTTAAAATTCTCGTAAAGTTTTATCGTTGCAAGATTTTCTTAAGGCAAGCTTTAAAACACTGCAGAAACGAGAAACTCAAAATTGCAACAAAAACAAAATTGAGGCAACCTTACTTGTTGCAGAAGTATTAAATAATTTTAATAAAACGAAAACGAAACGCCGGATATTTGACGCTGGAATATCCGTCGTGGCACTTGCCAGGCAAGTAGTGTTTCAATAAGTTATTTGTTTATAGTCTTAATTTTGCAGAGTTTCGAACAGGTTGAATATTTAATATTTAATATTACAGGCTATATTTCGTTTTATTAAAATTGGAATAAAAGATTTAAAAAATTCCAAAAAGTCAAACACTTGAAAAATTTAAAATAAAATGGATTGTGACGAAAAACAATGAATTATTTATTAGTTAAGTTAAGAGTACTTTCACACTAATAATACGCACATATTTAATTGAGATAGACGCGAGTAAATTTGAGAAAAATTATGGTTGAAACATACTTAAAATGTTTGGTCGTGGGAAAAGCAAAGCGTTTCAACACGTTTTGAAAGCTACATTGCATGCTCAAATTTATACTCGCATGCAAAACGAAGCTCTCAAAACTTGTCAAATCATCCACTGTTATTGTCTAAATATATAAAATTCTTAATTACTATTTCTCATTAATTGCTACTAATACATAAGCGAAAAGTTTTATATTTCGTTTTATTGAATTTATTTAAACGAAAAGGCTTAAGGCGAAAATTACAAACCAAGTTTATTGATAATCGCAAATTATTTATACAGATAAAACTGATTTGACCGTATTTAAATATTCAATCTGATTTGCATTTTATGTTTCCATAAATAATCTCGTTATTTAAGAATTCACATTCATTAATGAAATTTGCCGTGTTTGCAGCTTTTTGATTAGATTATTTCAATAGATTTGCTGATACAAAATTTTATTAGCCTAATCAGCAAGACATAGTTACCGACGTTTATCGAATTAATCATGCATTGAAATCATTTATTTCTAGTGTATTAGTTTCGAACTGGTGTACTAGCGACATCTGTAATCAGAGAGTTTAAACGCAAGAAATGAATTCATATTAGGTTCCTATTTTCGTCAGTTATTTGCAAACTAGCAAAGAAAACTGTATAATAAATTAATACAACATCTATTATCTAATTATTGAATACAGTCTATATATTTCACTTTCAGACTTGCTTAGTGCATTAAAATAAGAGAGAATTTAATTTACAATTTGAGCTCTAATACCGCGAGGATGAACAAACTAATTAGTGGTTTTTCTGTTCAAACATCAATTCAATAATTACAACATATTTGAAAAATAACATGTGATGTTTTTTAAATTTTGAAACAAATTTACTTTTAATATTTGCAAATAGAATGCATTAATACACAACGCCTAATATCCAGGCAACCCAATATCCGCGGTTGAAAAAAGAGAGACAATTAAATGTAGACGAAAAGTAGCCTGAATACATAAATATACAACTTATTCGTAACTACGTGCGATTTACATCTTTATTTAATGCTTCCGTAAAAGTTAGTGTTTTTATTTTTAATGAATATTATTTATTAAATGGTAAACGCGTATATCAGGTTGCCTAGTGATTAGGGGATGTTTATTAAAGCCATTTATTCGCAAAATCAGAAACACTAAAAATTAACTTCTTTCAAGACAACATAAAATTATATTCAAATATTTTACAGTAATTTGATGTTTCATTAACAGTTCACCTTGGCGATAACACAGGGTGCCTAAAATTGGATATCAGGTTGTCTCACAACTTAATGGTCTAAGACAGTCAAACAGTGAAACTAATACGCACTATGCATTCATTGAATAAGTATTTATTAAGAAAATACCGTAATATGCTTTAAATTTTAATAACACGCTTTGCAGCAAACAATTATTTACAGTTTCCTGTATTTCCCTTTCATTTGTAAAATACTGTAACATCGCCCAGTTTCCTGTATTTCCCTTTCATTTGTAAAATACTGTAACATCGCCCAGTTTCCTGTATTTCCCTTTCATTTGTAAAATACTGTAACATCGCTCAGTTTCCTGTATTTCCATTTCATTTGTAAAATACTGTAACATCGCCCAGTTTCCTCAGCTATTAAATATTCCATCATGTTGCTGAATTTATACATTTTGGTTATCAGTATAAAGTTCGATGATTTTGGCGCTAATGGTAATCATCACTTAATAGTTCAGCCACCGTCCGGTACGCGACGCTGACGCGGCGGTAAATACGAACACGATTTAATGGAACATTTAAAAGTTATACGGAACTATGATTTTAGTATTTGAAAGATACGGAATACCGACAATTTTGTTATCTTTAAATCTGATTTAGTAAACATGCTTAAAAAATAGGGGAATAATAAATATTATTGTTGCAAATATGCCACTGTTTGATTGTTAGTTTCTGGATAATTGCTCAACGTTTAAATATATTTAGATGATTCAAATGTTAACTTATAGACGAATTAATGTTTGAATGATAAAGTTTCATTGAACGTAGAAAAATTTACGTTTTTTTTTTTAAATTTATTCTGGAGATATTTTATAATTGAATAACACATTGTGTTTGCGTCAGTGACGGTTCGCGGGTTTTTTTCTGGTACGGCCGAGGAACAAGAGGTGGTAATACAGATAGGTAGGGTCAGTTGCAGAGACGGCTGGCTGCGTGACCGCACCTTGTTACCTCGGCCGTACCAGAAAAAACCCCGCGAACTGTCACTGGTTTGCGTTGCAAAATATATACAAAACTTAATTTGATTTAATTATTCTGAAAATGTACTTAATGTAAATAGTTTTCTTTAATTGTAAATTTGTATATTTTTGTCGGTTCTTATGTCTCCACCAAAGTCATAATATAAAGATTGAATTGTAAATACCTTTGTTTCAGTTGTCTGCAATTTTTAAGGTGTTTAAAAACGTCTTAAAAGCAACTCCGTTTATATTTAATAATATTTTTTCTTCAATGCTCCATTTACATCTTCATTTTCAAAAATTCGTTACTCGTTTGAAAATTGGTGAATTAAAAAAATTTAAATTTAATTTAAAAGATTGTAATTTTGGTAATTTAATGCAATTTTTCTAGAATTTAGTCTTCGCAGTTTATATTTTTTTCGATTTTTTCTTCAATGCTTTACTTATGTCCGATTTTTTTTTAATTCGTAACTCTCTTGAATATTGATGCATTTTTTAAAAGAGTGATAATTTGATAATTGAACATAATTTTTTAAGGATCTATTCTCTACGGTTTACATAATTTACCAATTTTTTTGTCACTGATGTTCAACAAATCTAAAAAACGTATTTTCAAAAATTCGTAGCTCGTGTAAAATAAGGTGGATTTTAAAAAACAAAAGTAAATTTAAAAGATTGATATTTTGGTAATTTAATGCAATTTTTCTAGAATTTACTCTTTGCGGTTTATATTTTTTTTTTCAATTTTTTTCTTCAATGCTTTATATCCGAAAAAAATATAAATTTTTTAATTCGCAACTCTCTTGAATATTCGTGTATTTTTTAGGAGTGTTAATTTGATAATTGAACATAATTTTTTTAGGATTGATTCTCCACCATTCATAAAATTTTCCAATTTTTGTCACCAATGTTCAACAAACGAATTTTCAAAAATTCGTAACTCGTTTAAAATTTGGCGAATTTAAAAAATCAAAAGTAAATGAAAAAGATTGATATTTTGGTGATTTAATGCAATTTTTCTAGAATTTATTCTTCACGGATTATATTTTTCCGAATTTTTTTCTTCAATGCTATATGTTCAAGAAATATTTTTTTATTCGTAACTCTCTTGAATATTGGTGTATTTTTTAAAAGAGTGTTAATTTGATAATTGAACATCAGTTTTAAGGTTTTTTTTCCAGAATAAATATAAATTTACAATGTTTGTCACCGATGCTTCAGAAATATTCAACAAATTCGAAAAACGAAATTTGAAAAATTTGTACCGCGTTTAAAAATTGGCGGATTTTAAAAACCAAAAGTTAATTTAAAAGATTGATATTTTGGCAATTTAATACAATTTTTCTAGAGTTTATTCTTCGCAGTTAATTTTTTTTTTCGAATTTTTTTCTTCAATGCTTTACTTATGTTCGAAAAATATATATTTTTTTAAATTCGCAACTCTCTTGAATATTGGTGCATTTTTTTAAAAGAGCGATAATTTGTTAATGGAACTTACTTTTTTAGATTCACTCTCCACGGTTTATATTTTTCCAATTTTCGTCACCGATGAATCAGAAATGTTCAACAAATGTAAAAAACGAATTTTCAAAAATTCGTAACTCGTTTAAAATTTGGTGAAAAAGTAAATTTAAAAGATTGATTTTATGGTAATTAAAAGCAATTTTTCTAGAATTTATTCTTCGCGGTTTATATTTTTTTCAAATTTTCTTCTCCAATGATTTATGTCCGAAAAATATTTTTTTTAAATTCGCAACTCTCTTGAAGATTGGTGTATTTTTTAAAAGAGTGATGATTCGATAAGTGAATATAATTCTATTTTCCACGGTTCATAATTTTTACAATTTTTGTCACCAATGTTCCAGAAAAGTTCAACAAATGTAAAATCGAATTTTCAAAAATTTGTAACTTGTTTAAAAATTGTTGTATTTCAAAAAACAAAAGTTAATTTAAAAGATTGATATTTTGGCAATTGAAAACAATTTTTCTAGAATTTATTCTTCGCAGTTAATATTTTTTTTCGAATTTTTTTCTTCAATGCTTTACTTATGTTCGAAAAATATTTTTTTTAAAAATTCGTAACTCTCTTGAATATTGGTGTATTTTTTAAAAGAGTGATAATTCGATAAGTGAACATATTTTTTTTAGGATTTATTCTCCACGGTTCATATTTTTCCATTTTTTGTCACCGATGAGTCAGAAATGTTCAACAAATGTAAAACACGAATTTTCAAAAATTCGTAACTCGTTTAAAAATTGGTGCATTTCAAAAAACAAAAGTTAATTTAAAAAATTGACATTTTGGCAATTTAATACAATTTATTATTCGTGGTTAATATTTTTTTTCGAATTTTTTTCTTCGATGCTTTACTTATGTCCGATTTTTTTTTTATTGATAAATCTCTTGAATATTGGTGTATTTTTTGAAGGAGTGATCATTTAATAATGGAAAATAATTTTTTTACGATATTCTCCACGGTTCATATTTTTTCCAATTTTTGTCACCGATGAATCAGAAATGTTCAACAAATGTAAAACACAAATTTTCAAAAATTCGCAACTCGTTTAAAAATTGGTGCATTTAAAAAAACCAAGGTTAATTAAAAAAATTGATATTTTGGCAATTTAATACAATTTTTCTAGAATTTATTCTTCGTGGTTAATATTTTTTTCGAATTTTTTTATTCAATGCTTTACTTATGTCCGAATTTTTTTTTAATTAATAACTCTCTTGAACACTGGTGTATTTTTTAAAGGAGTGATAATTTAATAATGGAAAATAATTTTTTTACGATATTCTCCACGGTTCATATGTTTTCCAATTTTTGTCACCGATGCGCCAGAAATTTCAAAAATTCGTAACTCGTTTAAAATTTGGTGAGTTTTAAAAAACAAAAGGTAATTTAAAAGATTGATATTTTGGCAATTTTATACAATTTTTCTAGAATTTATTCTTCGCGGTTTATATATTTGTCCATTTTTTTTCTTTAATGCTGTATGTCCGAAAACTATTTTTTTTTATTCGCAACTCTCTTGAAGATTGGTGTATTTTTTAAAAGATTGATAATTTGTTAATAGAACTTACTTTTTTGGATGTATTCTCCACAGAATATTTTTTTCCAATTTTCGTCACCGATGAATCAGAAATGTTCAAAAAATGTAAAAAACGAATTTAAAAAAATTCGAATTTGAAAAATTAAAAGTTAATTTAAAAGGGCGATATTTTGATAATTTTTTTACCTACAGGAGTAAATCTTGATCGTGTTTTTCGCCGAATAATTAGAATAATAACACACGAAGAAATTGTTTAATTATGAATTTCTAGCGAAATCAATTGTGTTAAGCTTCGTTCGGTTCAAGTGGAGACAGCATTGAAAATCATGATTAAAACTTTAAAATATATCTAATTTGTATAATTGGAAGATTTTCCTATAAAATTCATTTCTTTAGGATCTCAGCTTCTACAATATCAATTTTATTTTTTGAAGGTCACAACATGCCAAACTTGACGAAGGCCACAATGTAGGCAATTTGGTATAGTTGTAATTATTAAGAAATTTTCTAAAGTAGTTAATTTTTCAGGGTCTAAGCTTCTGCACTACTGATTTTGATTTCTGCACAACACCCCAATCTTGTTAATTTTTACTTTCTCCGTTACGAAGTACGAGAAAGTATTGTGATCGTGATTTTTTTTTCAAAAATTTTATCCGTTTTGGGGTCCCTAGATGCTATTTCAACAATTTCTGGAAAAAAAAATTGTGTCTGTGTGTGTGTGTGTGTCTGTGCACGCTGTATCTCAAAAACTAATACATCAATTGATATGAAACTTTGAACATCCGTCTTATTTGATAATCTGAAGAACTGAAAAGCTTTTGGTAAAATTTCGTACACCGGAAGTGGGCGTTTACCTTAAATGTTTTTTGTTTTTTGTCAATATTTTCTTAAATATGAAAAATATCCCAAAAACATTTAAACAAACTTTGAAGACAATAAAGAAATGAATATGTTTTGCTGGAAAACATTTTTCATAAAATCATTTTTATTCGAGAAAAAAATGTATTTTATTTTTTTTAATTTTTGGGTTATAATTATAAAACGATAATAGTTACGGCAAATTTATGTGGATAACAATTGTAGAGGATGCCAAAATGAACAACTTATAAAGAATAAGTTTTTTTCGAAATCCCTTTAGTTTTTGAGTAAACCGAGTTTTTGAATTTGAAGTGTAATTTTTCCATCTTTCATAATTTTGACGTTTTAAACGTCAGTGTCATCCGCTCGATGTACATTTAAAAATTTGATTTAAATTGAAAATAAACGATGAAAGCGTAAATGTAAATGATACCATCAAGTCGGAGAAAGTAACATGATGGCCACCATTTTTATTATTTATTGTCACAATGAAGTCAGTTGTGGTCTATGCGCAGAAAAGATGTAGTGCATGTAAAGAACGCAAGCTGACTCATACGACTCAATACCGGTGACGGCTCGCGGGGTGACTCATGGTAGCAGAAGTGGCAATACAGATGGTAGGGTCGGTTGCAGACCTCTGCTATCTCGGCCGTACCATAAATCATCCCCCGAGCCATCACTGCATAATACACATAAGTATTTAGTTATAATAAAACCACGAAGTAGAATCAATTAAAGTGCTATATTTATTTTTTATCAAAGTAGAAAATTTCAGTCTTGATATTACAAGAAATGCATAAATAAATAAGAAATGGATAAATGAAGAAAGTATCCCTAAAAACGTAATATAAATAAATGCGGTAGAGTATAAAATCATGTAACCAAACAGTTATTTTAAAATTATCCTTAAACTTTAAAACTGACTAAATGGCAAATTGTTACGACGCCAACACACATCCCACATAGACAGTTGAAAATTTTAAAAACCTATTCCTAATACCTAATTTATCCGTATAAATAATAATATTTTTATGTTGTTTTGTAATTATTACAGACTAGTTAACGACACTCTAATAATTCTAAAATAACATATTCGGTTGAGACGTTTGACTATTTGGTAATTAGCAGTTGAAATCGTCATTGGCTACTTCTTCTTCGGCTTCGTATTCCTCGTCGGCGGTCGCTTCTTGGTATTGCTGGTATTCTGATACGAGATCGTTCATGTTGGATTCGGCTTCGGTGAATTCCATTTCGTCCATTCCCTCGCCGGTGTACCAATGCAAGAAGGCCTTACGTCTGAACATGGCGGCGAATTGTTCGGATATGCGTTTGAATAATTCTTGGATGGCTGTGGTGTTTCCGATGAAAGTCGACGACATTTTTAGGCCCACTGGTGGGATATCACAAACTGCGGTTTTGACGTTATTGGGGATCCATTCAACGAAGTAGCTGCTGTTTTTGTTCTGCACGGAGAGCATTTGTTCATCTACCTCCTTCATGGACATTCGGCCGCGGAAGACGGCCGCTACTGTTAGGTAGCGCCCGTGTCTGGGATCGCAGGCGGCCATCATGTTCTTAGCGTCGAACATTTGTTGGGTCAGTTCGGGGACAGTCAAGGCTCTGTACTGCTGGCTGCCCCTTGATGTTAGCGGTGCAAATCCTGGCATGAAGAAGTGAAGACGGGGGAAAGGAACCATGTTAACAGCCAGTTTACGAAGATCAGCGTTCAGTTGTCCAGGGAACCGAAGGCAAGTCGTGACTCCGGACATGGTGAGCGAAACCAAATGGTTCAAATCACCATAGCTAGGATTCGGTACCTTCAAGGTCCTGAAGCAAATATCGTACAAAGCCTCGTTATCGATACAGTACGTTTCGTCAGTATTCTCCACCAACTGGTGTACGGAGAGGGTGGCATTATAAGGTTCTACGACGGTATCGGATACCTTAGGACTTGGCATTACGGAATACGTGTTCATTATCCTGTCTGGATATTCCTCGCGGATTTTGGAGATGAGGAGGGTGCCCATTCCGGATCCGGTTCCTCCTCCCAGGGAGTGTGTCAGCTGGAAGCCTTGCAGGCAATCGCAGTTCTCGGCTTCTTTGCGCACGACGTCGAGAACCGCGTCGACTAGTTCGGCTCCTTCCGTGTAATGGCCCTTGGCCCAGTTATTTCCGGCTCCGGATTGGCCGAAAACGAAGTTGTCCGGTCTGAAGAGTCTGCCGTAGGTGCCGGAGCGGACGGCGTCCATGGTTCCCGGTTCCAAATCCAAAAGGATGGCTCTGGGTACATATTTACCTCCACTATGTTGAGAAGCGACTGAAACATAATGAATGAATAAATATCAAATCATTGGCTGTTGTTAATAAAAAAATGTATCACAAATATTTTTTTGCAAGTTTTGAAAATCCTGGTCGGGTTGCGTCCGCTTCAATTTCAAAAATTCATATCTTTTTTATTAATTAACGAATTTTTACAAAATTCGAATATTTTTAAAGCGAAAGAGTGCGAGAAGTTGGCTGTTGTTAATAAAAAAATGCATCACCTGTCTAAATATTTTTTTGCAATTTTTGAAAATCCTGGTCGGGTTGCGTCCGCATCAACTTCAAAAATTCATACCTTTTTTATTAATTAAGGAATTTCAACGAAATAAGAATATTTTTAAAGCGAAAGAGTGCGAGAAGTTGGTTGTTGTTAATAAAAAAATATATCACTTGTCTAAATATTTTTTTGCAATTTTTGAAAATCCTGGTCGGGTTGCGTCCGCATCAACTTCAAAAATTCATATCTTTTTTATTAATTAACGAATTTTAACGAAATTAGAATATTTTTAAAGCGAAAGAGTGCGAGAAGTTGGCTGTTGTTAATACAAAAATGCATCACCTGTCTAAATATTTTTTTGCAATTTTTGAAAATCCTGGTCGGGTTGCGTCCGCATCAACTTCAAAAATTCATATGTTTTTTATTAATTTACGAATTTTAACAAAACAAGAATATTTTTAAAGCGAAAGAATGCGAGAAGTTGGCTGTTGTTAATACAAAAATTCAGCACTTGTCTAAATATATTTTTGCAATTTTTGAAAATCCTGGTCGGGTTGCGTCCGCATCAACTTCAAAAATTCATATCTTTTTTTATTAATTAACGAATTTTAACGAAATAAGAATATTTTTAAAGCGAAAGAGTGCGAGAAGTTGGCTGTTGTTAATATAAAAATGTATCACTTGTCTAAATATTTTTTTGCAATTTTTGAAAATCCTGGTCGGGTTGCGTCCGCAACAACTTCAAAAATTCATATCTTTTTTATTAATTAACGAATTTTAACGTAATAAGAATACTTTTAAAGCGAAAGAGTGCGAGAAGTTGGCTGTTGTTAATAAAAAAATGCATCACCTGTCTAAATATTTTTTTACAATTTTTGAAAATCCTGGTCGGGTTGCGTCCGCATCAACTTCAAAAATTCATATGTTTTTTATTAATTTACGAATTTTAACAAAATAAGAATACTTTTAAAGCGAAAGAATGCGAGAAGTTGGCTGTTGTTAATACAAAAATGCAGCACCTGTCTAAATATTTTTTTGCAATTTTTGAAAAACCTTGTCGGGTTGCGTCCGCATTAACTTCAAAAATTCATATCTTTTTCATTAACCAACGAATTTTAACGAAATAACAATATTTTTAAAGCGAAAGAGTGCGACAAGTTGGCTGTTGTTAATACAAAAATGTATCACTTGTCTAAATATTTTTTTGCAATTTTTTTAAAATCCTGGTCGGGTTGCGTCTGCATCAACTTCAAAAATTCATATCTTTTTTATTAACCAACGAATTTTAACGAAATAAGAATATTTTTAAAGCGAAAGAGTGCGACAAGTTGGCTGTTGTTAACACAAAAATGCATCACCTGTCTAAATATTTTTTTGCAATTTTTTAAAAACCTTGTAGGGTTGCGTCCGCATTAACTTCAAAAATTCATATGTTTTTTATTAATCAACGAATTTTAACGAAATAAGAATATTTTTAAAGCGAAAGAGTGCTAGAAGTTGGCTGTTGTTAATACAAAAATGCATCACCTGTCTAAATATTTTTTTGCAATTTTTGAAAATCCTGGTCGGGTTGCGTCCGCATCAACTTCAAAAATTCATATCTTTTTTATTAATTAACAAATTTTAACAAAATTAGAATATTTTTAAAGCAAAAGAGTGCGAAAAGTTGGCTGTTGTTAATAAAAAAATGTCTCGCTTGTCTAAATATTTTTTTGCATTTTTTGAAAATCCTGGTCGGATTGCGTCCGCATCAACTTCAAAAATTCATATCTTTTTTATTAATTAACCAATTTTAACGAGATAAGAATATTTTTAAAGCGAAAGAGTGCGAGAAGTTGGCTGTTGTTAATAAAAAAATGTATCACTTGTCTAAATATTTTTTTGCAATTTTTGAAAATCCTGGTCGGGTTGCGTCCGCATCAACTTCAAAAATTCATATGTTTTTTATTAATTTACGAATTTTAACAAAATAAGAATACTTTTAAAGCGAAAGAATGCGAGAAGTTGGCTGTTGTTAATACAAAAATGCAGCACCTGTCTAAATATTTTTTTGCAATTTTTGAAAAACCTTGTCGGGTTGCGTCCGCATTAACTTCAAAAATTCATATCTTTTTTATTAACCAACGAATTTTAACGAAATAACAATATTTTTAAAGCGAAAGAGTGCGACAAGTTGGCTGTTGTTAATACAAAAATGTATCACTTGTCTAAATATTTTTTTGCAATTTTTGAAAATCCTGGTCGGGTTGCGTCCGCATCAACTTCAAAAATTCATATGTTTTTTATTAATTAACGAATTTTAACGAAATAAGAATATTTTTAAACCGAAAGAGTGCGAGAAGTTGGCTGTTGTTAATACAAAAATGCATCACCTGTCTAAATATTTTTTTGCAATTTTTAAAAATCCTGGTCGGGTTGCGTCCGCATCAACTTTAAAAATTCATATCTTTTTTATTAATTAACGAATTTTAACGAAATAATAATATTTTTAAAGCGAAAGAGTGCGAGAAGTTGGCTGTTGTTAATAAAATAATGTATCACTTGTCTAAATATTTTTTTTGCAATTTTTGAAAATCCTGGTCGGGTTGCGTCCGCATCAACTTCCAAAAATTCATATCTTTTTTTATTAATTAACGAATCTTAACAAAATAAGCATATTTTTAAAGCGAAAGAGTGTGAAAAGTTAGCCGTTGTTAATAAAAAATGCAACACCCGTATAAATATTTTTTTGCAATTTTTGAAAATCCTGGTCGGGTTGCGTCCACACCAACTTCAAAAATTCATATCTTTTTTATTAATTAACGAATTTTAATTAAATAAGAATATTTTTAAAGTGAAAGAGTGCGAGAAGTTGGCTGTTGTTAATAAAAAAATGTATCACTTGTCTAAATATTTTTTTGCAATTTTTGAAAATCCTGGTCGGGTTACGTCCGCATCAACTTCAAAAATTCATATCTTTTTTATTAATTAACAAATTTTAACAAAATTAGAATATTTTTAAAGCGAAAGAGTGTGAGAAGTTGGCTGTTGTTAATAAAAAAATGTATCGCTTGTCTAAATATTTTTTTGCAATTTTTGAAAATCCTGGTCGGGTTGCGTCCGCATCAACTTTAAAAATTCATATCTTTTTTATTAATCAACGAATTTTAACGAAATTAGAATATTTTTAAAGCGAAAGAGTGCTAGAAGTTGGTTCTTGTTAATACAAAAATGCATCACCTGTCTAAATATTTTTTTGCAATTTTTGAAAATCCTGGTCGGATTGCGCCCGCATCAACTTCAAAAATTCATATCTTTTTTATTAATTAACGAATTTTAACGAAATAAGAATATTTTTAAAGCGAAAGAGTGCTAGAACTTGCCTACTGTCAATACAAAAATGCATCAGCTGTCTAAAATTTTTTTGCAATTTTTGAAAATCCTGGTCGGGTTGCGTCCGCATCAACTTCAAAAATTCATATGTTTTTTATTAATTAACGAATTTTAACGAAATTAGAATATTTTTAAAGCGAAAGAGTGCGAGAAGTTGGCTGTTGTTAATAAAAAAATGTATCACTTGTCTAAATATTTTTTTGCAATTTTTGAAAATCCTGGTCGGGTTGCGTCCGCATCAACTTCAAAAATTCATATCTTTTTTATTAATTAACAAATTTTAACAAAATTAGAATATTTTTAAAGCGAAAGAGTGCGAGAAGTTGGCTGTTGTTAATAAAAAAATGTATCGCTTGTCTAAATATTTTTTTGCAATTTTTGAAAATCCTGGTCGGGTTGCGTCCGCATCAACTTCAAAAATTCATATCTTTTTTATTAATTAACGAATTTTAACGAAATAAGAATATTTTTAAAGCGAAAGTATGCGAGAAGTTGGCTGTTGTTAATAAAAAAATGCATCACCTGTCTAAATATTTTTTTACAATTTTTGAAAATCCTGGTAGGGTTGCGTCCGCATCAACTTCAAAAATTCATATCTTTTTTATTAACCAACGAATTTTAACGAAATAAGAATATTTTTAAAGCGAAAGAGTGCGAGAAGTTGGCTGTTGTTAATACAAAAATGCATCACCTGTCTAAATATTTTTTTGCAATTTTTGAAAATCCTGGTCGGGTTGCGTCCGCATCAACTTAAAAAATTCATATCTTTTTTATTAATTAACGAATTTTAACAAAATAAGAATATTTTTAAAGCTAAAGAGTGCGAGAAGTTGGCTGTTGTTAATAAAAAAATGCATCATCTGTCTAAATATTTGTTTGCAATTTTTGAAAATCCTGGTCAGGTTGCGTCCGCATCAACTTCAAACGTCAAAATCTTAGCAATCAAAATATTGGTGTTTTAGACAATAGACTATAGAATTCTGGCATCAAAGAAAGAACACCAAAAATTCTTAATTGCATCATTTTTACCTGTACAATTGACAAAGATCTTAGCAATCAAAATATTGGTGTTTTAGACAATAGACAATGGAATTCTGTCATCAAAGAATAACAGCAAAATTCTTAATTGCTCATTTTTCCTGTATAGTTGGCCAAAATCTTAGCAATACAAATACTGGTGTTTCCGACACTAGACAATAGAATTCGATCAGAGATGGCGCGTGACATTCAATCCTTCTGGTTTAATTTGTGCAAAAATATAAAGGTCAAATTAATTATGAGTTTTGCATTTACAACAATCAATGTCAACTTTATATGAAGCATTTAATTTCGTCGAAATTCATCGAAGCATGGAACCAGCAATTAATCCTTTTATTTTAATAAGACGTTTAGGTCTTAACGTAATGTCTCCTGCATGCACTTAATGATTCCCCCGAGGCCGATTCATTATATTCCATACCCGAGACATATTTCTCTTTCGAGAAAGGTTGACAGCGCGGTCGCTGTAATAATTCGTTTCGGTCTGCGAGGCACACCGGGTACAATTTTCACGTCCAATTTGTATGCAATAAATACTCATCCTGCCAAAACCGAGGAACGGAAACGACGCGGCGAATAATAATCGACGAGAAAGCCATAATCGGTAAATTGATTAAATCACCGCATTCGTTTGATATCGTCCACGATAAATAATTTTTGGGCGTGTTAACAATGAGACTTCCGGTGCGGAACGTGTCCGACATCTTTTCGACTTCCAAGTAAAAGAGGTTTCAAGATGACCGTTATAGCGGTGGTTTTTAATTGGTTGAATTGTAACGATTTTAATAATGGGTGCTTTACTGTTATACTCTTAGGAAAGTTGTTAACTGGATCGATGCGACTATTGATGCGTGGCAGACAATAAGAAATTTCCTCCAATTATTCACGCTTCGTATCCTTTCTTACCAGTGGCTTCATTGTAGTAAACATTGATTCTTTCTAATTGGAGATCGCTCTGGCCTAGGTAGATTCCGCTCGGGTCGATTCCATGCTCTTCGGAGATCACTTCCCAAAACTGCAACAGAAAAAAGAAACACGAGTGATTACAATTTCCTGTGATGATTGCGAGAAGAGGAAGTCTGGGTTTTTGATACCCACAAGGGCAACATATGTTAAAGATAAGCAACTTGCATATAAATGTAGTTAAATTTAAATAATTCACAGGAATCTTCTCACGACGCCTTTGAAGATCATATTCTGGCGATGGTAGAAAGCCGCGATTCAATTGATTCATTTACATAAGAATGAGATATGAATTAATTATCAAGAACATTATTGCGTGCATTCGATCAGTTAAAAAAAAACTCGAGGCTAGAACGCTTTTAATTGCCTTAATTATCGCTATTTACATGCTGGCTTTGCTTAAAATATAACACAGTTCAACGTACACACACATTCACTGATATTTATGTTAATGCCCCAGAGGACTATCTAATTGAATTTAAATGTTATTCCGGTTTGTGTTTAATGATCATTGTTAGGTTATAACGATGTTTCCTAAATAACATTTTTGCAATTGAAGGTTGTATTGATAATATGGATTAGGTCATTATTTTGCAAGAATCAATGTTTTAATAATCCATTATATATTATTATTAATATTATTTTTTTATTTTTAATTTGATAGGAATTTGTGGTAGACCAGAGAAACCTTCGGGTTTCATCTGAACATTTTCCTTTTGACCCCCTTTTACTGTAACGGTCTTTTTTTTGTAATCTGTAAATTTTGTAATCTGCAAATTTGAGTGGTCAATAAATATAATAATAATAATAATAATATCTTGAAAATAGGACAACCACAAAGTATCTAAGGACCCGCACGGCTATTCTCGTTTCTAAAAATGACAAACCCGCCCCAACGGGATCAATAAGCAGTTAATTTTAGAAATTCTGCATTTTCGTAAAGGATACCACCCTCCGCGAGAAGGTCGAAGATCACTGTTGGAGACCAAGGTAGTCGCCAAACGATTGAGTACTGGAGCTGTTACTTGTCACAAAAATAAGACAAAGGCATGGGCGAAAAGGTAAACGATCAACTAGAAGACGAAAACGGAGGAAGCGTCAGTGCCAAGAGGCTTCCGGGTAGGAAGGCGCCTGACTATCCAACGAGTTAATCAGCGCAACGGCGGATATCACCTCTATGTCATGAACAGTTGCTAAAAAAGATATAGAAGTCAGCGAGACTAGTGTTTCCTTTTAAAGCCGAGAACTCCTGCAGACTCATATGTCTGGTGGATGGCGTAGCAAAAACCCTGGAACGACTCACTGTGGACCCCTTGGTAACGGTAATTGCCAGAACTAGTGGCATGTCTTTCTCCTAATTCGTCTTCCACAAAGGCTACAAATCAGAGAGGTCCAAAAGGCGCAAGTACTGTTTCCAGATAGCGCTAGATGTAAGAAACGCCTCTAACTCTCTCACGAAGGCCCTCATAAGCCTAGGCACCAAGTCACATTTAACCCTTTCGGCCCTGGTTGGTGGTGGCAATTGCCACAACAACATTTACATGTCTCTACTTACTATAACAATCCATATTTTTTCTGTTTATCACTAGATGTCACTTCAATAAAGCCTCACTAATTAATTCCTATACTAATTAATCAAATGAGTTCAAATTTGGTATTTATGGTCTTAAGAAGCTCCCCATCAATAATAATTAACAAAAATTTTTTTTTTCAAATTAAAAAATCCAGGGCTGAAAGGGTTAAGACATTTGATCAGAGGCTACTGCACCGAACGTATCCTCTATAGATGCAAGAATGACATTGCCAAGTTCTAAAGATCCGGTGGTAACGCAGCGATCGTTCCTATAGAACAATGCAGTTTTGCCGTTAAATCTTCCTCCGGGAGCTACCACGATTGATGATCTGGTGGTAATCATCAGCTCTGATCCGGAGTGGTTCCACAGGGACCCGTTTCAGTGCCGTTACTGTGGAACAATGTAATTTTGCAGTTAAATCTTCTGCCGGGAGCCACTACGATTATTTTCATCAGCTCTGATTTCATCAATGGAGCAAAATCGTTACTATTCAAGCGATGGAGGAAATTGGGCTGTGGAAGGAATCTACTGGCCTTACTTGGCGACGGAAAAGACCGATATGACTGTCGATCATGAGGATAGGTGGACAGTTTTTCTTGATCGAAAAAATACAAAAACAACAATTGCCGCACCCTCGAAATTTAGAAAAATTACTCGAGCTCGACTATACTTCATGTTCTAGGCAAAATATAAAAAATAAGTAATTGTGGAGGCTTTCACTTCGTGATACATTTTGAATAATTCAAATAAAAACGAATAACTTTGTTGGTATTATAGTTTGAAAATGACAAGCTAAAATTATCGAAACTATAGTAACTACTCCAAGTTAATAAAGTAATACCAACAAAGTTATTCGTTCTTATTTGGAAAATATAAAAACCCTACTTCGTCAGAGTTCCAAAAAATCACACGAGAGCAGATCAAATTCATTGATGGGCAAAAAATATACAAGAACAACTGCTGCACCCTCCAAACTTAAAAAAATGCACCCAAAATGAATTGCACTTCATGTTCCAGACAAAATCTAATATCGCCACATCACTAGATTAAAAAAAAAAAAAATACAAAAACAATTGCTGCACCGTCGAAACTTTCATAATTCACTCAAAATCCATTAAACTTTATGTTTCAGGCAAAATATAAAAACAACCCTTCACTAGGATCTCACATAATTACACAAGAACAGAGCTAATTCTAATCTAACCCTTTTTTGTTTGATAAAAAAATTTAAAAAAAATTTCTACACCCTTGAAACTTTAATAATTCACGCAAAATCGAGTGAACTTATGTTCTAGGCAAAATCTGAAAACAACCCTTTACTAGAATCTCACATAATCACACAAGAACCGAGCTAACTAATATTGAAGTTTCACCCTGTTTTGATTAATAAAAAAAAATTCAAAAACAATTGCAGCACTCTTGAAATGTAAATAATTGACTCAGAATCGATTGGAGTTATGTTCGAGGCAAAACCTAAGAACAACCCTTCTCTAGAATCTTACATAATCACACAAGAACAGATCTAATTCTAATCTTGAAGTTGCCCCTTTTCTTGATTGATAGAAAAAATCAAAAGTAATTGCTGCACCCTTGAAATTTTAATAATTCACCCAAAATCGATTGAACTTAATGTCCAGGTAAAATTTAAAAACAACCATTCACTGAAATCCGACATAATCACACGAGAACAGAGCTAATTTTAATCCTGAAGTTGCGCCTTTTCTTGATCGATAGAAAAAAATTCAAAAACAATTGCTGCACCCTTGAAATTTTAATAATTTACTCAGAATCGATTGGACTTATATTCCTGGCATAATCTAAAAACAACCCCTCACTAGAATCTCAAATATTCACACAAGAGCAGAGTTAATTAAAATCTTAAAGTTGCGCCTTTTCTTGAATAGAAAAAAAAATCAAAAACAATTGCTGCACCCTTGAAATTTTAATAATTTACTTAGAATCGATTGAACTTTATGTTTCAGGCAAAATCTAAGAACAACCCTTCATTGGAATTACACATAATCACACAAGAACCGAGCAATTTCTAATCTTGAAGTTGCGCCTTTTCTGGACTAATAGAAAAAATCAAAAACAATTGCTGCACCCTTGGAATTTTAATAATTTACTCAAAATCGATTGAACTTTATGTTCCAGGCAAAATCTTAAAACAACCCCTCACTAGAATCCCACATTATCACATGAGAACACAGCTAATTTTAATCCTGAAGTTGTGCATTTTCTCGATTGATAGAAAAAAATTCAAAAACAATTGTTGCACCCTTAAAATTTTAATAGTTTACTCAGAATCGATTGAACTTCATGTTCCAGGCAAAATTTAAAAACAACCCTTCACTAGAATCCCACATAATCACACGAGAACATAGCTATTTTTAATCCTAAAGTTACGCTTTTTCTTGATCGATAGAAAAAAAATCAAAAACAATTGCTGCACCCTTAAAATTTTAATAATTTACTCAAAATCGATTGGACTTATGTTCAGGCAAAATCTAAAAACTAGAAATTCACATAATCACACAAGAACAAATTCTAATCTTGAAATCGCGCTTCTTCTTGATCGATATTAAAAATTCAAAAACAATTGCTGCATCCTTGAAACGTAAAAAAATACTTATAAACGATTGTGCTTTGTGTTACAGGCAAAATCTAAACACAACCTTTCATTAGATTCTCTAATCACACGAGAGCAGAGCTTTTTTTTTAAGTTGCCGAGAAAATATTTGCTAGAGTCGCAATTGGAAAAAGTTTAAGAAGACCCGGTTTACAGGGTGTCCCAAATTGAGTCGGGCAGTATGGATTACTTCAGAATAATTAATTTTAGTTATTTTGATAGCCACTGAGTTTTGATCTAGAAACTTTAATATTTTTAAATTTTCTTTTCCGAGACAGCCCTAAAAATCAAGTTTGGGCTTGTCCACTTGTTAAGATAATATATAAATCATCCGAATCGTTGTGAATATTACTAATTTTTCTTAGTTTGGCCTAAAATTTGTTTTATTTCAAAAATTCATCGTTTACTTTAAAGATGTTTTCCTTTCGGTGTGAGTTTCAATTTGCAAATATTAATGCCCCTAGCGTTATACACCCCAGGGGCGGATCCAAAATATCATTTTGGGTTGGGGGGTGGCAACTTTCTCAAAACATATTGAAATAAAGATTTTTTAACATCCATAAATCTGTTATCGTGACTGATTTTTCCTAGGCAATTATTAGCGTCTGGATCACTCTTGCTTGTTGCTTCTAGAAAATCGATTTTCGTCGCAACAAGCAATTCTGATCCAGCCGCTAATAATTGCCGGCAAAATCATAGGCATTCGTTAGATTACTGTTGAGAATTCACTGCACAGTTCTCTGTGCTTAAAATTGTGAAAATTGACATGTCAATTTTGTATAAAATTATGTACCGTGTCAAACAGGCTTTACTTGATAACTTTGATTTTCCTTGCGAGATTCCGAACTGATTTAAATGTTATTCCTTTGCTAGTATTCGTTATTAGTTAAAATGTAATTGATCAAGCCAGTGATGTTTTATAGGGTTTAAAGAAATTTTGGGGTTCCTTGTCCTCGTATATACTGAATTGAGATGATGCTGACCATTCGCAATTGCAAAGACAAATGACCGCACTTACTTTTTAACTAATGAAATTGCATAGCTAATCATGCTGGGTGAATAATTATCGCGACAATCGTGCCGGGTGCGCAATTGCTCTTATTGGAATTGCCTAGTAACTCTGCATTTTTTACAGTTATCACCGGACTTTTTAAATTGTTTCTACACTAAATTTTTGGGCGTTGTGTTGTTATTGCTTTTATTAGTAACCGTATTTACAGCTATTTCTCAAAATTTTGGTACGCTCATTTTTACTACAATTGCCCTGGTACCATTTCTACTGATTCTTTTGTAATATGACTTCCTGAATCTGAATATGACCCCCGTTATCCCCCATCACTCACCATTTTAATATAGACATATAAGAGTACGTAGATATGTAACGCTGCAGGCTAATATATGTTAAGTAAGTGTCAGTGTCTACTCCTTCATCCACTACATTACCACCTGACTATCCTGCGTTATCACATGGCAAATCCCCCCCCCCCCCCCAACCTCACTGCTACACCTGTCCATGTTTTAGAAATCTAAAGGTTGAAATAATACTCTTGGTCCCACCAAATAATCAAAAAGTGATCAAAATAGGTGGGAGGGCGTCCCTCGAAAATGGAGGGTGAGGGGGGAAAATGGGGGTCATATTCGGATTCAGGAGGTCATTTTAGATAAGAATCAGCAGGAATGATGCCAGGGCTGATTTTAATGCCAACCAGTGTTGTTGTAGAGCAAGAGGCAGGGAAGTAAACTTTTGCGAGATCTGATTTGAATGATATTTCGTTGTTAGTATTTGTTACTGATTTTATAAACTAATTAACGAAGCCACAGTTTTTTTTCTCTTTGGGATAATGGTTGGAGTGAAAAAGCAATTAAGAGAAAAGCCGATCCTCACTTTTTGTGCTTTTTGAGCTGAGAAATTGTCAATCAGATCTGCCAGGTGCAAGAGGCAGGAAAGTAAACTATTTGCGAGATCTGATTTGAATGATATTTCGTTGTTAGTATTTGTTACTGATTTTATAAACTAATTGATGAAGCCACAGTTTTCTTTGGGACAATGGTTGGAGTGAAAAAGCAATTAAGAGAAAAACCGATCCTCACTTTTTGTGCTTTTTGAGCTGAGAAATTGTCAAGCAGGTCTTATGCTTGACCTTGTTTGAAATGTGATTCTCGTTGCATAATATTGCCAAACTTCAATTTTTAATTGTGTAAATGACAAATTATTACTCTGCTGATTCTAGGGTTTCCCTTTTGAAGGAGTACCTAGACAATTTCCCTTCCTGCCCAGAGGATAATGCGTTTCCGGATGAAGCACTTGAATGTCTCAATCGATTGAATACTTATGGGGCATTCCGCCAGAGATTTTTTTTTCGAAATCGAAGTTGGCCTCCTAAATACGTAAAAATGTTCGTCTACTTGTCCGTAAACACCTTGAATTTTTTCAGATTTTTTTTCACCCGCGTTCCCGAGATATCGACGATTTAATATAGCAAAATCGAGGTTTTTGTCCATTTCTCTCAGACGTTCACGTGAAAATAACTTTGAATAGACGTGTTTTCATAAAAAATTCAAAAGGACCAAAGTTGCTCGGCTTGGATAGGGGAATAGGATCCCAAGGTGGATTTTTTTAGGGTGAAAACACAACCTAAAAATTGCGTTTTTCCGAAAAATTCTGAGAAACCTATTTTCGCCCATTAAAAAATGGCTCATCTTATTAGTCGGAAAACTTAGATAAATGTGTCTAGAATAACCTGACATATTTTCAGAGTGATTCTCTATAAGCATCAGATGCAATATCAAAAATAGCCATAGGGCACTAGAGAGGGGCGGAAGGGGTTACGCTTAAGTTCGCATGCATGACTTTAAAGAAGACACTTCAAAGTTTTTCGCCCTCAAAGATTCATCAAAATCGATTGAAACTACGCCGAGTTATAGCGGTTTGAAAATGGTCGAAATTTCACGAATTTCAAGTGTTTCATTTTTTTATACTGTTCCAAGAGCAATGATAATTTTGATATTTAGGTCCGAAAGTGTTTTACACTTACCTAAAGTAAGACATAGCAAAATGATAAGGATTTATCATTGATCGAGTGGCATTCGGTTAGATAATTTCTGACAGACATTTATAAATTAAAGCCACATCTTGTAAGCCATGCTTTTAATTTATTTCAAAATTTCTGGTACCGCAAAATTCCTCAAACATGTCCCATATATATTTTCTACCAATTGTGAACGGTATTTATTGCAGTGCACTCGTTAAATAATGAATCAATTGATGTTTATTCGTAATTCCAAATCGCGACATTTTAGGGTTTGCAAGAAATGTATTTGCCGTCCGGAAAATAAAACTTTCGGTATAATTAATTAAACCGAAAGTACCACTTTACATAAATCGTACCGAAAGTAATTATTTTCGAAACGATTTTGTTTCACTTTCAGAACGATTTCTTTACTTACGGGACGATTTTTATTACTTTCGGGACGATTTTTGTTACTTTCGGGACGATTTTGGGTATATATCTAAGCGGCCTTGACAACAACATCAACTTTGTTATTAATTATGACAGCGCTTGTCATATAACATTCGTGTGTGTTTTTTTTAACATACAAAACGGCTGCAAAACAAATATTGAACGTGTTACGGTTCCAAAAGTGATTTTACGGGACTCGCATGATTCTACTCATCATGTAAAACATCACTTTCGGAACGTAAATTATTATATTTATTCGTAACCATGGTGACTTCGATTTCTAGACAGGGTTTGAAGAGACGCTTTTAGTAATTCCACCGCGGCTTTTTGATGTGAAAGCTGCCTGCTTTGTTTATTTTTGACAGTTGATGCCGAATTAATTAATGTCATTGGTATTTATAACAGTCAGAAATTATTAAATTAATTGATTTAACTCCTTGCACTATGATGGACTTTTAGAAAGATCTGACGTTTTCTATGTCAATTCCAACTTAAATTTTTTAAATTAAAAAATCATGGCACACTTGAGGTTTTTTTTAATGAACATACGATACTTACACCTTCACATTTAGAGCAAT
Source organism: Ocypus olens (assembly GCA_910593695.2). Classification (NCBI taxonomy): domain Eukaryota; kingdom Metazoa; phylum Arthropoda; class Insecta; order Coleoptera; family Staphylinidae; genus Ocypus; species Ocypus olens. The sequence goes on along the minus strand of OU343059.1, from coordinate 16,007,145 downwards.
ATAAGTAATGATGGTTCAGGCCTAATTTCTAAAAACATCTCTCACACTCATAGGAGAGCTTGGGTTTTCCAAGGCAATGATTGTTATTAAGTGCTTTCATTTGAAACATAAAAATAAAATACGAAGGAAACATTTTATAACGTGAGTTAATGGATTTAATAAGTGACGCATGATAAAATGAAGAAGACTCGAAGGAGAATCAAAATAGAAGTGCACACTTCCAAAATAGCTTCAAATCTGTCGCGTCTCGGTTAGGCCAATGAACTTTAAATACTTGAATACGAAGTTATTATTAGATTAATTATTGTATCATAACGTGCAGTTTCCTCACTTTAAAAACACTTCCAAGATTATCATGGATTAGGTTATACAGGGTCCTGCATTTCAAATCCCGTCTTCTATAGCTCATTTACTAATTAAGTTGGAATTTTGATATTTTGCAGAATAAATTTGCATCCTAGAATGCATTTCAGGAAAATATTTTTGATTATACAGGGTGTCCCAAAAAAGCGTGACGTCATGATGATATATTTTTTTTAATTACATGCTATGTATTTTATTGCTTATTTGGGTACCTTTTATGGTTGGCTATATACTCCAATAATTTTATTAGAATCGATTCAGGGATATCAGCAAAAAAAAATCAAAACTAAAAAAAATCAGTTTTGCACTATTGGTTTTAAAAATGAATAAAAAATAAAAATAGTGCCTTGTTAATAAAATCATACAAGGTACTTATTAAATAAGATCTGATAGTCCCGTTAACCAAGTTTCATCGATATGAATTATACAGGGTGTCCAAAATTTAGTGTCAAACATTTCAAACTTTAAAGCACTTTATTTTTCTTATTTTAAATTGGAGCCCCTGTATATTTTTATGTCATGCCATGTAGAATTAAAAAACAAACATTTTTCCTTATAACAACCCTATCCCAATTCTTAACGCATTAAAAGTTATTTGCAGAAAACTCGTTTAATCAACCATTTCAAGCAATTTTACTAAATAAAAATCCAAGGTGGCTTTGAAAAACAATTCATTGACATTAAAATTTAACAAGGTGGCAAGAGACTGTTTTGACTTTAGTAATGTAAAAGTTTAAAGCATTGTTAACTTAAGCTCTTTGTACTCAAGAATTAGTTTTTCCATGACAAAAAATTGTTGTTTTAAATATTATAATATTTTCCTTCAAGTGAATTCACTTCACTAATGTTCTTACGGACGCACTAATGCACAAATTATCGACAAAAACATAACATTATTAAATATTGAAACTAGCTATACCAGGGGCGGCTCGTTATATAGAGTATAGCCATGGCTCTTCCTCTAATTTCAAGCTCAGCAAGATTTTTAAATTAATTCTTAAAACACTTACTTCGGTCTAGGAAGACAAATCGTTCTTTGTTTCTTCAAAAAAATGAGAGGGGGGTGGATATTATATACTAAGTGGCTCTACCATCAACATATTCCACGAGCCGCCACTGTTCTATACACATTTCTTAGTTTGTCAACTCTAATTTAAAGAGTAGAAGCAAAGTTTTGAGGGTAAAATTATCTCAGTCTGAAACACGATGCGCCGTATTTATTTATATCTCCTATAAAATTATCCTGGTAGCTATCTTGCGGACTTCTTGTGTCTTGCGCGTTAAATTTAGACATAAAACGAATGTGTGCATCTCGTGCGCTTAAAATATTTAGAATTACCCCTAAAGTGTTTTTAAAAATAGTCTGATTTATTTCCTCTGCGACAGCGAGTTTCCGTTTTGGATAAAGCAAACACCGGCGCTCTCCAAAATAAAAAAAAGGGTAAAATAAACAGTCGCAAGCGCTTCTTCTTCGGCTACCAGCCGTCACGTGGAACAACCATGTTTTTGTCATTAGGGCATGTTTCTAAGTGATTTTGTTTATTTTGCGACTCCGAACCGTTGACGTAATGTAATCATGACATCGAGCGCACAGACGGTATTTATTTTCGTAGGGGGTTTGAAATTTTAGGCCGAATTGATAAAATTGGATCAGGAATTCAAATTCAGATTCGAAATTCGAACCGCTATTATGGTAGTATAAATATATTATGGTAAATTTATATTGTGCAGACAAAATTCCACAAAAAATCATCCTCAATGGCCGATGTATAGCTAATTCAAAATTAATTTGGTTTTTGGAAATTCAACAAATTTCAATAGATATATGGATTTTTGAAGATTTCCGTTTTAATTTTTTGAGCACTTGAATGAAAACATTGCAGAAAAAATATAAAACATGTAGAAAAATTCCTTAAAACAACATCCTCAATGGTCGAAGAACCGCTTATTCAAAATTAATTTGGTTTTTGTAAATTTAACAATTTTTAATGGAGATATGGATTTTTGAAAATTTTAATTTTATTTTTTTTGAGCACTTGAATGAAAACATCGCATAAAAAATATAAAACGCGCAGACAAAATTCCATAAAAAATCATCCTCAATGGCCGAAGTATCGCTTATTCAAAATTAATTTGGTTTTTGTAAATTCAACAATTTTTAACGGAGATATGAATTTTTGAAAATTTTCATTTAATTTTTTTCAGCACTTAAATAAAAACATCGCATAAAAAATATAAAACGCGCAGACAAAACTCCATAAAAAATCATCCTGAATGGCCGAAGTATAGCTATTTCAAAATCAATTTGGTTTTTGTAAATTCAACAATTTTTAATGGAGATATGGATTTTTTAAAATTTTAATTTTATTTTTTTTTTAGCACTTGAAGGAAAACATCGCAGAAAAAATATAAAACGCGCAGTCAAAATTCCATAAAACAATATCCTCAATGGTCGAAGTATCGCTTATTCAAAATTAATTTGGTTTTTGCAAATTCAACAATTTTTAATAGAGATATGAATTTTTAAGAATTTTAATTTTATTTTTTTAAGCACTTGAATAAAAACATTGCAGAAAAAATATGAAACGCGCAGACAAAATTCTATAAAAAATCATCCTCAATGCCCAAAGTATGGCTAATTCAAAATCAATTTTGTTTTTGGAAATTCAACAAATTTCAATAGAGATATGGATTTTTGAAGATTTTCGTTTTAATTTTTTGAGCACTTGAATGAAAACTTCACAGAAAAAATATAAAACATGTAGAAAAATTCCTTAAAACAACATACTCAATGGTCGAAGAACCGCTTATTCAAAATTAATTTGGTTTTTGTAAATTCAACAATTTTTAATGGAGATATGGATTTTTGAAAATTTTAATTTTATTTTTTCGAGCACTTGAATGAAAACATCGCAGAAAAAATATAAAACGCGCAGTCAAAATTCCATAAAACAATATACTCAATAGTCGAACTATTGCTTATTCAAAATTAATTTGGTTTTTGTAAATTCAATAATTTTTAATGGAGATATGGATTTTTGAAAATTTTAATTTTATTTTTTCGAGCACTTGAATGAAAACATCGCAGAAAAAATATAAAGCGCGCAGTCAAAATTCCATAAAACAATATACTCAATAGTCGAAGTATTGCTTATTCAAAATTAATTTGGTTTTTGTAAATTCAACAATTTTTAACGGAGATATGAATTTTTGAGAATTTTAATTTTATTTTTTTAAGCACTTGAATAAAAACATCGCAGAAAAAATATAAAACGCGGAGACAAAATTCCATAAAAAATCATCTTCAATGGCCGAAGTATAGCTAATTCAAAATCAATTTGGTTTTTGGAAATTCAACAAATTTCAATAGAGATATGGATTTTTGACGATTTTCGTTGTAATTTTTTGAGCACTTGAATGAAAACATCGAAGAAAAAATATAAAACGCGCAGAAAAAATTCCATAAAAAATCATCCTCAATGGCCGAAGTACAGCTATTTCAAAATCAATTTGGTTTTTGTGAATTCAACAATTTTTAATGGAGATATGGATTTTTGAAAATTTTAATTTTATTTTTTCGAGCACTTAAAGGAAAACATCGCAGAAAAAATATAAAACGCGAGGTCAAAATTCCATAAAAGAATATCCTCAATGTTCGAAGTATCGCTTATTCAAAATTAATTTGGTTTTTGTAAATTCAACAATTTTTAATGGAGATATGGATTTTTGAAATTTTAATTTTATTTTTTCGAGCACTTGAATGAAAACATCGGAGAAAAAATATAAAACGCGCAGTCAAAATTCCATAAAACAATATCCTCAATGGTGGAAGTATCACTTATTCAAAATTAATTTGGTTTTTGTAAATTCAACAATTTTTAATGGAGATATGAATTTTTGAAAATTTTCATTTTATTTTTTGAGCACTTGAATAAAAACATCGGAGAAAAAATATAAAACGCGCAGTCAAAATTCCATAAAACAATATCCTCAATGGTGGAAGTATCACTTATTCAAAATTAATTTGGTTTTTGTAAATTCAACAATTTTTAATGGAGATATGAATTTTTGAAAATTTTCATTTTATTTTTTGAGCACTTGAATAAAAACATCGGAGAAAAAATATAAAACGCGCAGTCAAAATTCCATAAAACAATATCCTCAATGGTGGAAGTATCACTTATTCAAAATTAATTTGGTTTTTGTAAATTCAACAATTTTTAATGGAGATATGAATTTTTGAAAATTTTCATTTTATTTTTTGAGCACTTGAATAAAAACATCGCATAAAACATATAAAACGCGCAGACAAAATTCCATAAAAAATCATCCTCAATGGCTGAAGTATAGCTAATTCAAAATCAATTTGGTTTTTGTAAATTCAACAATTTTCAATAGAGATATAGATTTTTGACGATTTTCGTTTTAATTTTTTGAGCACTTGAATGAAAACATCGCAGAAAAAAATATAAAACGCGTAGAAAAAATTTCTTAAAACAATATCCTCAATGGTCGAAGAATTGATTATTCAAAGTTAATTTGGGTTTTGTAAATTCAACGATATTTAATGGAGATATGGATTTTTAATATCATCTTTTTGAGCACTTGAATGAAAATGTCGCAGAAAAAATATAAAACGCGCAGACAAAATTCCATAAAAAAATTTCGAAGTATCGCTTATTCAAAATCAATTTGGTTTTTGTAAATGCCACAGTTTTTAACGGAGATATGAATTTTTACATTTTTTTAATTTTTTTATTGTGACTCATCACTTTCGATCACAGAGTTTGTGGTTCAATTCCATTTTTCGTTTTTATAAAATCTCAATTAATTAAATAATTGTTAGTACACAAGTTTTATTTTTTTTTATTTTAAATGGTATACTATGGCATTTTATAAATATTTGTCTTTCTTATTAATTTTTTATTCAAACTTTAAATACAATATCCTACAAAAATGGGAAAATAAAGTAGTGAATATTAAATAACATTTAGAAATGCCACCTTGTACTACAATTATGTTTTACGTAACAGTCAGAGTTGAAGTAGCAATCACAGTTTGTCAGTGATTTAAGGTAGCAGTGATTTAAAGTAGCAGCAATTTTAAGTAACAGTGATTTTAAGTAGCAGTGATATTAAGTAACAGTGATTTTTGAAGTAGCAGTGATATTAAGTAACAGTGATTTTAAGTAGCAGTGATTTTAAGAAGCAGTGATTTTAAGTAACAGTGATTTAAAGTAACAGTGATTTTAAGTAACACAGATTTTAAGTAGCAGTGATTTTAATTAGCAGTGAAATTCGCCTATTAGTAACAGTAACGACCTGTGATTTTTCAATACCAGTGAAAAATGACAGATACGTGAAATATGGCCCATCCTTATCACAAACCCAAGCAAAAAAACGATGTCCTTCATACAATTTGAATAATTTTTTTTTAAATTTCTAATAACTAAAATATCATACAAACTCTTCGCTTTCCAAACGTGAAGTAAAGAAGAAATTATTAAGGTACTCGGCTAGAGAACTCGAAAAAACAGTTTGCTGAAAATTGACGAACGTTTATTCACGCACCGGGTCTCACAGACTTAGCGCCCGGCCCGGAAGGTTAAAAAAATTCATCACTTTTTAAAATTACATTTTGGTTATTATGCATTTTGGAGAAAGGTTATTGCAAAAAACTAACATTTTGAAATTTCGTTTTTATTCCATTATTCAAAAACTATTGAATCCAGACATTTACAACTTTAACATTATTTTAATGAGGAATCTAGTAGCACACTTGATTTTAAAATATCTTTAAATTAGATCCAGAAACCAGAGCCAACTTTTGTTTGGACATTTTGGACCATCATATTTTTTGAAAGTACATTTTCTCTGAATTCAGTGATGCATCGCGCACAAAATAGAAGACGCTCATTTCTTCAAATAACTGAAATTCCCAAGCATTTTCATGAAGTATGCACACTGAATAACATCTAAATATTTATAAATAAACATGTTTATTTACTCTGTAAAAGGCGTTTGCCGTAAATAAATCATTATTTATTTATTTTTTTATTTTGCTGCATCGACTGCTAAGGTCATTAGCCGCTGGTTTCCATTTTGTTTTGTCTTGTTTCATGCCTTAAATATTAGGCAGTGCCATGACCTTGGGACATGAGGCTCAACAGCGGATTATCAATAAATTAGCTATACCAAATTTGATCTATTATTATTATTATTATTATTATTATCATTATCATTATTGTTATTAATATTATTATTACCATTATTATTATTATCTATTATTATTATTATTATTACCATTACTACCATTATTATTATTATTATTATTATTATTATTATTACCATTATTATTATTATTATTATTATTATAACAATGCAATTAATGAACCACCTAAAAAAAAAATTGGTGAACATTTTATTCGAATTACAAGTAAGAGTTAATCATAGAATATTGCAACACTAACAATATGGGAAGTAAGTTTTAATAAAAAAGATAATAATTACAAGCTCAGTAGACTTCGACGGACTAGCTGCAAGAAGCCAGCAGAGCATAGACCACGAAATGGCCTCAAAATGATCTTGAACTCGCGCCTCGAACGCCGCCGTTTCTAGATTGCCGACCGTTTTTTTTTTCGTCCGCCGACAAAAATGGAATATAATAATGCTTTTTTCGCACGAATAATTCTGCCGGTTTAATCCACATATAAGTACACCGTATGACTAATTGTGCTGCCACTAATGACTAACAGCTGTCCCACAAAACTAGCTGATATCATTGTCGAGCACGAATTTATATTCCTAGAATCTAATCATCGTAAAAATGTAACCTTCGCGGAAGCAGAAACGTGTAATTTTAGAGTAATATTTTAGAGAAGTACGACTGACTGCTTAATTTATCTTATTATTTATTTTCAATCCTTTTTACTTTAAACAAATTGTCATTTTGTCAACAAATTTTGTTTCAATGCGATTATCTCAAAATCTAATAATGGGATGTTTTAGTATTTTCATGGCAAAAGGAAGAAAATTCAATGTTTGTGGCAATTGTTTATACACTGTGTATATAAAGTAAGGAATAAATTCGATTAAAATTCAGTGCATTTTCTTTCAGAAAAATCCTCGGATACGTGTATTATTATTTTTTAACGCGCATTTTTTGAGATAAAATTCAAATGCACAGGGTGTCCCAAAATCGAAATACGACCCCTGAGTTAAAAATTTTAAATGTGAACCCCCATTTTTTTGTTGCATTTATGGATTCTACGTGAAATTCTGAGTATTTTTCATGTAGCATACCCCATGTTGATATTCAGCTGTTTTCGAAGAAATGGCGTTTAAAAAAGTACTACTACTATTTTATTTCTGGTAAAAGATAACATGGTTTCATCAAAACATTGGAAGGGGTGTTTTAATATTTTCAAGGAAAAGGAAATCCAAATAGATTTTGGGTAAATTTCGAAAATTTCATGTTTGTAGCAATTGTTTATATATATTTTTTTCCATCAGCGAAATGAGCAATCAAGAAACACAACAAACTTTGTTTTAATGCGATTATCTTAAAATCCCTTAAAGGAATGTTTTAATATTTTCATGGAAAAAGAAAACCAATTAAATTTTATGTAAATTTGGAGAATTTTATGTTTGTGGCAATTGTTTTTATATTTTTTTCTCAATCAGAAAAATGAGCAATCCAAAAACACAACAAACTTTGTTTTAAAGCGATTATCTTAAAATCCCTTAAAGGAATGTTTTAATATTTTCATGGAAAAAGAAAGCTAATTAGATTTTATGTAAATTTGGAGAATTTTATGTTTGTGGCAATTGTTTTTTATATTTTTTTCTCAATCAGAAAAATGAGCAATACAAAAACACAACAAACTTTCTTTAATGCAATTGTCTCAAAATCCATTAAAGGAATGTTTTAATATTTTCATGAAAAAAGAAAGCCAATTAGATTTTGTGTAAATTTGGAGAATTTTATGTTTGTGGCAATTGTTTTTATATTTTTTTTCTCAATCAGAAAAATGAGCAATCCAAAAACACAACAAACTTTGTTTTAATGCGATTATCTTAAAATCCCTTAAAGGAATGTTTTAATATTTTCATGGAAAAAGAAAGCTAATTAGATTTTATGTAAATTTGGAGAATTTTATGTTTGTGGCAATTGTTTTTTATATTTTTTTCTCAATCAGAAAAATGAGCAATACAAAAACACAACAAACTTTGTTTTAATGCGATTATCTCAAAATCTCTTAAATGGATGTTTTTAAATTTTCATGGAAAAAGAAAGCCAATTAGATTTTATGTAAATTTGGAGAATTTTATGTTTGTGGCAATTGTTTTTATATTTTTTTCTCAATCAGAAAAATGAGCAATCCAAAAACACAACAAACTTTGTTTTAATGCGATTATCTTAAAATCCCTTAAAGGAATGTTTTAATATTTTCATGGAAAAAGAAAACCAATTAAATTTTATGTAAATTTGGAGAATTTTATGTTTGTGGCAATTGTTTTTATATTTTTTTCTCAATCAGAAAAATGAGCAATCCAAAAACACAACAAACTTTGTTTTAATGCAATTATCTCAAAATCCCTTAAAGGAATGTTTTAATATTTTCATGGAAAAAGAAAACCAATTAAATTTTATGTAAATTTGGAGAATTTTATGTTTGTGGCAATTGTTTTTATATTTTTTTCTCAATCAGAAAAATGAGCAATCCAAAAACACAACAAACTTTGTTTTAATGCGATTATCTTAAAATCCCTTAAAGGAATGTTTTAATATTTTCATGGAAAAAGAAAACCAATTAAATTTTATGTAAATTTGGAGAATTTTATGTTTGTGGCAATTGTTTTTATATTTTTTTTCTCAATCAGAAAAATGAGCAATTCAAACACACAACAAACTTTGTTTTAATGCAATTATCTCAAAATTTAATAGAGGGATGTTTTAAAATCTTCATGGAAAAAGAAAGCTAATTAAATATTGGGTAAATTTGGAAAATTTCATGTTTGTGGCAATTGTTTTTATATTTTTTTCTCAATCAGAAAAATGAGCAATCCAAAAACACAACAAACTTTGTTTTAATGCAATTATCTCAAAATCTCTTAAATGGATGTTTTTAAATTTTCATGGAAAAAGAAAGCCAATTAGATTTTGTGTAAATTAGAAGAATTTTATGTTTGTGGCAATTGTTTTTATATGTTTTCTCTCAATCAGAAAAATTAGCAATCCAAAAACACAACAAATTTGTTTTAATGCGATTATCTCAAAATTCCCTAAAGGAATGTTTCAAAATTTTCATGGAAAAAGAAAGCCAATTATATTTTGGGTAAATTTGGAAAAACTCATATTTATGGCAATTGTTTAAATATTTTTTTCTCAATCAGCAAAATGAGCATTCCGAAAACGAAACAAACTTTGTTTCAGTGCAATTATCTTAAAACCTAATAGAAGGATGTTTTAATATTTTCATGGACAAAGAAAAACAATTAAATATTGGGCAAATTTGGAAAATTCCATGTTTTTGGCCATTGTTCTTATATTTTTTCTCAATTAGCGAAATGAGTAATCAAAAAACACAAGAAACTTTGTTTCAGAGCGATTATCTCAAAAACTAATAATGGAATATTCTGATATTTTGATAGAAAAATAAAGACAATTAGATTTTATTTTTTATTTTTTCAATTAGGGAATTGTGCACTTTATAAATACAATTTTCTTATTTTATATTTATATTTTATTTTATATTTTGTTTTATATTTTATATTCTAATTAATACTTTAATGTACAGGGTGAATCCCGTAAATATATTATTATTATAATAATGAAAATGATCAATTTTAAAATATAATACGCATTGTTATCGCGGAAATATCTATAAATTAAGTAAAACTATTACTGAAATGCTTACATAGCAATGAAGCCATTTTGATTTTGACCAAATTTTCAAAATTTCTTGTTTATAATAATTTTTTTAAACATTTTTTTCTCAACTAGGAAAATCTGCCGACCAGAAAAACAACAATATTTGTTATCGTGCATCCTAAATTAAAATGTTTTGATGGGATATTTTAAAATTTTATATAAATTTGAGGTCATGAAATGAAATTAATAAAACGTAAAATAAGAGGTCAATTCGATTTTAAATAAATTAAGAAAATCACTAACATGCAATTGTTTTTTATGAACTTATCTATAACAGGGAAATGAATCATTTAAATTATACAATAAACTTTGTTTCAGTTCAATTACCTTACAATCTATTTTTGAAATGTTTATGAAATAATGAAGTAAATTTGATTTTAAGTATATTTGAAATGTTTCATATTTGTGGATTTTGTTTTTAAGATTCCATAAAGATCTTCTTTTTTTTAGCTTCCCAAAAAAAAAAGTCTTATAATTGTCCAAAATTACTCAAAATTCATTAAAAATTGATTTCACATCCTATTAGTAGCTTTTGGGTATATAACGTTGTAAGAATGTAACAAACACGAAATATAAAAGGAATTGCCATTGGCTAAAAAATTTCAAAAATTTTCCAAAATTGTTTCATAATGTACAGAAGATTTAATTTGTGAAAAACTGTCAATCGATGATTTTGGTATTACTTTATGTTATATCGTTGTGTAAAGTTGCAAATAACAGTATTCATTTTAGTGACAAAAATGAAATATAAAAACAATTGCTACCGACTTAAAACTTCCGAAAATTGCTTCATATTGCATGTCAAATTTTTATAAATATTGAATAATATTATGTCACTGGGGTAAAAAATTGAAAAAATTAGTATTAATTTTGGTGACCAAAAATGAAATATAAAAACAATTGCTATCGACTTAAAACTTTCCAAAACTACTTCATAATGCATGTCAAATTTCCATTATGAGAAAACTGCAAATCCCTGATGATTTCATCATTTTATGTCGAAAAGTTTAAAAGAATAGTATTAATTTTAGTGACAAAAAATGAAATATAAAAACAATTGATAGCGACTTAAAACTTCCCAAAATTGCTTTAGAATGCATATCAAAAACTTTGGTTATGAGAAAACTGCAAATCCCTGATGATTTCATCATTTTATGTCGAAAAGTTTAAAAAAATAGTATTAATTTTATTGACATAAAATGAAATATAAAAACAATTGGTAGCGACTTAAAACATTCCAAAATAGCTTTATAATGCATGCCAAATTTTGATTATGAGAAAACAACAAATCCCTGATTATTGCATAATTTTATGTCATCGGTGTAAAAAATTGCAAAAAATAGTAATAATTTTAGTGACCAAAAATTCAATATAAAAACAATTGCTAGCGACTTTAAACATTCCAAAATAGCTTCATAATGCATGCCAAATTTTGATTATGAGAAAACTACAAATCCCTGATTATTGCATAATTTTATGCCATCGGTGTAAAAAGTTGTAAAAAATAGTATCAATTTTAACGACAGAAAATAAATACAAAAACAATTGCTATCGAATTAAAACATTCCAAAATTGCTTTGTACTACATCTGAAGTTTTGATTATAAGAAAACTATAAATCCCTGATTTTTGCATAATAGTTTGTCATTGGTGTAAAAAAATTGCAAAAAATAGTATTAATTTTAGTGACCAAAAATTCAATATAAAAACAATTGCTAGCAACTTAAAACATTTCAAAATACCTTCATAATGCATGCCAAATTTTAATTATGAGAAAACTAGAAATCCGTGTTTATTGCATAATTTTATATCATCAGTGTAAAAAATTGCAAAAAATAGTAATAATTTTAGTAACCAAAAATTCAATATAAAGACAATTGCTAGCGACTTAAAACGTTTCAAAATTGCTTCATAACGCATGTCAAATTTTGATTATGAGAAAACTACAAATCCCTGATTATTGCATACTTTTATGACATTGCTGTAAAAATTTGCAAGTTGTTTAGTGACCAACAAAAAAAAATACTAAAACAATTGCTATCGATTCAAAACTTTGCAAAATTGCTTCACAATGCATGTCAAATTTTGATTATGAGAAAACTACAAATTCCTGATGATTCAATCATTTTATGTCATCGGTGTAAAAAGTTACAAAAAATAGTATTTATGTTAGTGAGCAAAAATTAAATACACAAACAATTGCTATCGACTTAATAATTTTCAAAATTACTTTAAATACAACCATTGCTACTTAAAACTTCCCAATTGCTTCATAATGAGTGTCAAATTTTGATTATAGGAAAACTACAAATCACTAGATTTTGGGACGACGGCTCGTGGAAGTTCGAGAAGGCTACGCAAGAAAATTTGACCAAAATAGCAGAAGAATATTTGCTTCTTCTACAAGAGTAAGTAGTGCATCTCCGACTTCTTTTTTTTATTGTGTTAAAATATTTACAAAATATTTACACTCGTCAAAGAAATAGGAATTACACATCATTGTGATTTATAAACTCATCTATAGTAAATGAGCAGTTAAATAAAAGGAATTTTTTTACAAATTTTTTGAGATGTTTAACATTCAGCTTTCTGATATGTTCCCGAAGTGAATCTTATTTTAATTACTTATTTTTGTTAATCGTGTTGAAACTAGAATCATCTCTAGAGTTTGTGCTGATTTGGGCCTCTTAAAACCCAGTTCCAGATTTCACAGTGCCACAAACCAAAAAATAGCCAGCTCTTAAATAATAATAATAAAGACAAATTATGTAAGAAATTCATTCACGTAAAGGTGCAAGTTCTTACTGTACAAGAATAAAAATAGGGACGAGGTTGGCAATTAACACGGATCGAATTTAGAATTTGTTACGGAATAGTCAGAGGCTGAGTAATTAAAAGGAATGAGTTTATTTGTAAACGGCAGTCTTAATGATTTCATTAACTGCCTGTTTAAGTAATTTGATACATGTCCACAGAAACCAACATAAAGCTCGCGCGTGTGTATGTGTGTGTGTGTGTGTGTGTGTGTGTGTGTATACAGAAGCTGCTGTCCTGGAGGTCTGCTTTTTGTACGTGCCCGTGTTTAAAAATATCCATATAAAGGGTGTTTTGAATAGGTGAACGTGCGTACAGTGTTGCCATTATTTAGATATTTTAAATGGCATCGATGTTACGAGTTCCTAAAACTTCAGTATTCGTTTACACTGAATCATCTTTTTAATATTTATTTTTTATTTTTTTTATTTATTTTGTATTTATGTATTTACGTTTAATCCATATTTTCTAGTTATGTATGAACATTATTTTTGAATAAAACTGTGTGTGGATTATTATCATTATTATTATTAATACATGATTTTCCTGCATCACTTTATTGAAACCATTTCTTAGAATTGTGTTATTTTTTTACTTTCTCCGTACGAAGTTGGTACGAGAGATTTTTTCGAATTCGAAATTTCAACGGGAATATCCTTTTTGAGGTCACCCGTGATGATTCTGACCATTTTTGAAAAATGTCTGTCTGTCAGTCTGTGCGTATTTGTTTGTTTGGCTGTGAACGCTGTATCTCAAAAACAAAACTGCTATGAAACTTTGAATACAAGAAAAATAAATAATAAATATTTGTTTATAGATTATGAAATCATAAACGTAACATTAAAATTACATTAACGATAATTATATAGAATGTCAAAATAAATGGTTTGTAAAGAATAAGTTACTGAAACTTTATCGATTTATTTAATATTGAACTAAAATACGAATTCCCTTATATCCTCAAAATACGTAAAAAAATACAATTTGAGGTATTTAATGGATTAGTTCAGCGAATTTAAAATTGCATCGTCAAAAGTCAAACTTTCTACAAAATTCCAAAAAAATACCAATGCTTGCAAATCCTTGCAAACAAACTTTAAAACAAAATCCACTTTTTTTAAACTCTATCTGAACGCATTTTATAAACTTTACAATACCCATATATACACAAACCGATTATCATAATCACATGCATAACTGTATCATTAATCGGAAAGTTCGTTACAATTTGAATTAATTACGCACAGAATAACACCAAGCACAATGTCTGATAACCGAAAAGTACTGTTCATTGTTGCACAAGTGATAACACTCGCAGAAAACCGTTACATGGTGATTAGTCTATATTCAAAACATTAAAGTCACAACAATCGATTAAGGTCATCGTGTGTTTGGAAAATCTGGTACATCAATAATATAAACAACAATTTCTAATGAATAGAAATGGTCAGCGCAATATCCGACGTTTGAGCATACATTTTCTTATTTATTTACTACATTGTATTCATATACAGGGTCTTTTTTTTAACTCAGAACATATGATTGTTAATCTCTATGTTCTATGTTATAATAATCACATCAACGCATTGCACTGTATTGACAATGTAGGCAACCATACTTACACCCAGTTTTATTTAATTATCAAAATTGTGTTATTAATAAAAATGAATTACACCACCGAAGAAAGAATACATATAATTAATTGGTACAAGAGTGGGAACAGCATTCGACGTGTTAAAGATTTGTTTTCGGTTGAGTATCCGAGTAGACAAGTTCCATCCATCTCAACAATTTGTAATATTGTCCATCATTTTGATAATACTGGCTGCGTGAGTAACTTTCACATTAAAAGGGCTAAAGGAAATCACATTTTAACGAAAGTGATGAAACTCAACATTTTACGTTACGTAGAACAGAATCCCATATCATCTTTAAGAGTTATTGCATTACAGTTTCAAATAAGTTCAACTTAGTTCAAGACATTAAAAGAATTTAAACGCAATGCTTACAAGTTTTCAAATCATCAGCAATTATCAAATCAAGACAAAGGCAAACGAACGTATTTAATTTAATTAACCTAACTTTATTCGTAATTCGTTAAGCTGTGTCACTGGCACCTTTGTGTACTTGGTTGCCTACATTGTTCAAAAATCGAGAGCGTTGATTTTTCGAAAACCGAAAGAAATTCAAACATTTGCAGCATTCTTTCGAAATGATTTGGCTTTAATACCACCGAAAAATCAAAGCATGGTAATCATTTGGTTTTTTAGCCTCCTACAAAAACGTCTTATAATTGTCAAAAATTACTCAAAATTCATTAGAAATTGATTACGCAAAAATCTATACACATCCTATTAGGGAATATAACGTTGTAAGAATGTAACAAACACAAAATATAAAAGAAATTGCCATTGGCTTAAAAATTTCTAAAATTACTTCAAAAATTTTCCAAAATTGTTTCATAATGTATAGCAGATTTAATTTGTGAAAAACATCTTATGTCATAGGTGTAAAAAGTTGCAAAAAAATAGTATCCATTTTAGTGATCAAAAAATGAGATATGAAAACAACTATTGTCGACTTAAAACATTCCAAAATTGCTTCGTAATACATGTTAAATTTTGATTATGACAAAACTACAAATCCCTGATTATTGCGTAATTTTATGTCATCGGTGTAAAAAGATGCAAAAAATAGTATTCATTTTAGTAACCAAAAAAATAAGTATAAAAATAATTGCTATTGGCTTAAAAATTTCCAAAATTGCTTCATATCGCATGTGAAATTTTAATTATGTGAAAACTACAAACACCTGATTATTGCATAATTTCACATCGGTCTAAAAATTAATAATAATTTTGCAAAATTCAGACTTTTACAGCATACCTGTACTTTCGGAATGATTTGGCTTTGATACCACCGAAAAATCAAAGCATGTTAATCATTTCGTTTTCCAGATAATCACCATCAATCCAAGAATGACTATTTTTTCAGCAAATGAAAATCGAAAAAGCGTTGATTATTCAAAATCAGAAATTTTCAGAGAATTTGTAGTCAATGATAAGGCTTTTTTAAATCATGCCCGTTAATCACCTAGTTTTTCATATAATCGCCAGCAAACGTAAAATTTACAATTTTCAGCTCTCTAAAAAATCTTTTTTTTTTCAAAAACCGACTTAAATATTTATTATTACCAATTATTATTGGGCTTAATATTCTAGAATAATCAAAGGATGTTAATTATTTAATCTTCTAGGAAATCACTAACAAATCAAAAAAATTGCATTTTCAACGATCAAAACTTGAAAAGATGCAGATAAATCATTGTTCGGGATTCAAACGAAGGATCTTTGAATTTGCCGCGTTTTGTATTTTGTTTTGGAATCGCGCTGTGCGGCCAATTTTGGGGATTTGCCCATGCGCGATGATTGATGCAAAAAAGGAAGAAGCTTTTTTCGAAGAGATCGAAACCGGTCGTGAGAGAGTGTGCAGCGTATTCTTCCTGATCTGAGTGTTGTCGTTCCCGTCCTCATCCGTGTACAGTTTAAGTCCTCGTCCTCGTCTTCGTCAAAGCCAGACCAGGGAGACCGCGGCAAATTGCGGCAATTGCACAGAATGCCAAAATTAATACCTTTTTTCGAAAAAAAAAAATTGTTTTTGCGTAAACTGATTATTAGAATTTGAAGAAAAATTAGTCATTTCCATAATTTTGACGTTTCGAACATCAGTATCATTCAATCCTGCAAATCGCTTGATTTAAAATATGATTAAATTTTAAAATAAACCAAGAAGTATAAATATAAATAACTGTTATACCTTCAAATCGTCCACATCACCTTTTTACCTTTTCCGTTACGAAGCACGACAAAGCATTGTGATCATGATTCTTTTTTCAAAAATTTTAGTTTTGGTTTTTGAGTAAACTGAGTAAACTGAGTTTTTGAATTTGAAACATAATTTTTCCATCTTCATAATTTTGACGTTTTAAACGTTTTCATCCGAGTTTACACAACGTTCAATGCATATTTAAAATATGATTTAAATTGAAAATAAACCATGAAAGCATAAATATGAATGATACCATCAAGTCGGAGAAAGTAACATGATGGCCACATCACCATTTTTTGATAAAAATTTAGGTAAATTTTGTCGTTGAAAAAATTTAATTCATCTAGTTGGCCGTTTTTGCTACGATGTTAATAATAATAATAATAAACTTTATTGTCCAACAGGAAGAGCCAAGATAGGACATCATTAACTACAAGAAATTTATACAGCTAGGTATAGGTAATTTTTTTTTTTTCAGCGTTATGCCTGGCCTTGGTGCAATGACCATTAGCCATCATCAATTTTTATATATGTATTTTAAGTTATAAATTAAATGAATAAATGAATAAATGAATAATGAAAGACATATACAACAACAACCACGGACCCGACCGAATACTTCTCGATCCCCGAAAAATCTTTCGGCCGGGCTGGGATTCGAACCCACACGGACCGCGTGCAACCGGCACAAGCGCTCGCCTGTACCTACTACACCAACGGACCGCCCCGGTAATTAAATGAAAAACTTAAATTAAATTATTGTCAAATAATAGTAATTTACGATACAATTAACGATATGGAGGTTTTTACATTACGAGAGAAAAGTTTGTAATTCTCGAGTAATGTAAAAGCAAATAAAGTTACTTGTATCGTAACACGGTTTATTTTATCCTACTTCTAGTTTTTTTAATTTAAAAAATGTTTAATGAAAATCCACAAAAGCGAAATCTTGTTTGTTTGCAAATATCTCCATAGTAAGGAGTTGCGTTAAGATACATATAACAACACTAGCGTTGTTAAGAATTTCTTAACAACACTAGTGTTGTTAAAGTTGCCTTAACGTTACTTGTTGCTAAGGAGTTTTTGACATGTTTAGATTATAAGATAAAATAATAGTTATTTAAGCAAATGCGAGCCGAAAATGAGGGTGGAAAGTAGCAGTCAGTAGTGAGGTGAAATACGGGAGGGAAATAGCGATCAGTAATGTGACATTTCCCAACTTTTAAAAGGTCAGTAATGTTAACGTTACACGTAAGTTTGTGAATTAAAAAAAAATCTACTCCCCAAGAAAAATCCGTGTTGGTTTTTGCTAAGTACATTATCTTTTTTTTAAATAAATTTTAACGTTAAGTCCATCATACATAGTTCGAATATTTTGTAAAATACCTAGACAATGGCTGTAATAATTGATTGGCAGATCATGATCTGATACATCATCGAAACCGGGACATCGATTACTTTTTAATTTTTGTTATAATATACCCAACATTTCTGTTTGAGTATAAAGTTCTAAAAATATACTATTTCCAACAGTTCTTACATTTGGGTAAGATGACCGACTGGTTCCAAAATTGCAAAACTGCAAAAAAACATTGTTAAATTCTACGGTCAAATGTGCGGGATCAGAACAAATCTTTTTTTTTTAATGGAAGGACGGTTGACGGGAATTTGGGTTGAGGAAGTGCAGATGATTAGGAATTGGCATAAGCATGTACTATTCGGCCACTAACGATAATTACCTTAAGATTTCATTTTAATAATGAATGGGACATACACTAGACATCCATGGACCCGCACGGCCACTTCTTCGTTCCGAAAAAGTGACCGCACGGATGGGATTCGAACCCACGACCACGAGGCCCGCAAGCAGGATCTCTACTCACTAGGCCACCGCGGGCCCTAGAACAAATCTACGTCTATGTTTAGTCCAATATTGCTTCTTGAGCTCTGTAAGTACCAGAGAGTTCGTTGATGACCTCCCATGTTGTTTTTTGTGTATTTTCTGAAACATTGTTTTATGATGTATATTATTTTGTTTCTTTTGTTTAAGGTAATATGATTTATATTGAGGAAATGTTTTTTTTTGTAGTAGGTATGCATTATACAGTGCACGCCTAAAGTATGGAATATATTCAGTAAGACCGAAATAACATTTTTTGGTAAAGATCCTCGAACAGGTCGATTTTCTTTGATTTGAGTAATGATGTCATCCATTTTGTTTTTAAATGGCAACCCCCTATTTGTGTTCTTGATTTTGAGAGATCTTTTCATTGTCGAACTGGCAGTATAAAAATATTGGCATCTTACATAAGAAATTTTTCGAGTAAATGACAATTGAAGGTGAGAACTTGATATTTAGAGTTTTTGCAAAATGACCTTGTTCCAGCGCTTGTAGGAATTTTTCCAAACAACAATGATCCTGACCTTCCATGTGATACAATATTACATTATGGTTTCAGCAAGACGGCGCATCGCCGCGCATCAGGGGATATGTAGAAATTGTTGAATATTTTGAATATTTTCCAGGCTAATTCTGCGCATTCATCTCTCTCGCGGGCTATTCTATCGGTCCTCGCCTGCCAATTCACCTATTCGCAAAGCAATTGTCAAACAACCGCGCCTAGTGTGGTGGTGCACCGTTTTGCAGAAACCATATTATATTATATTATATGGAAGATTAAGAGCATTTTTTTTTTGGAAAAAAAGTGCTGGAACAAGGTCATTAATATTAATCAAACACTTCAGCGCAGCCTGGGAAGAGATTTTACAAAAATCTCGAGCAAGGCAAAGACGTGGTACATGCTGATGATGACTTCAACGAGCTAGGAGTCAGTGATAAAAATATCGTGTGATAGTTGGATTTTAAATAATTTTACCGTATAAAATTTCGTCGGTTTTTTTATAAAGAAAAATAGGAAGAATATTGAACTAAATAAATTATAAATTGTGCCGGTAGCTCTTATTAACTTACAATAGTAAGATGATTTAGTCGCGTAGTAGATGTGTCAGAGAGTAAACACTTCTGTATAAAAAAATATAAATAGTTTTTAATACACTGGGGGAAAAAAGAAATGAAACACTTAAAATTTGTGAAATTTCGACCATTCTCAAACCGCCATAACTCGGCGTATTTTCAATCGATTTTGATGAATCTTTGGGGGCGAAAAACTTTGAAGTGTCTTCTTTAAAGTCATGCATGCGAACTTAAGCGTAACCCCGTCCGCCCCACTCTAGCGCCCCTGTGAAAAAAAAAGTTTTTTCTGGAAACCATGTCCGACTTTGACGATGTCTGCGGAGATACAAAAATTTTTTCGACTCGATCCACCATAAAGGCATTAAAATTTGATCAATTCCCTATGCAGAACTCAAAAAACGAAGTTCCTACGACGCTTTAGCACCAAGTTATGGGTGTCTGAAAAAAATGTGCATTTTGAGGTTTTTTGCACTCATCAAATTGGATGATTCTTTCGGGAAAAAATCCCATATTGGCTCTACTTTAAGGGAGTAAACTCAGATTGGGATGATCCTTTTTCGAACCCTTCAACCCCCGAACAAAAAAACACGTTTTTGGGCCAAAAAACGTCCAACTTTGGCTACGTGTACCGAGTTGGAAACAATGTGTCGACTCGACCCACCAAAAGGGCATTGAAATGTGTTCAATTACCTATGCAGGCCTACGACGATTTGGCACAAAGTTATGAGTGTTTGAAAAAAAGTGCATTTTGTGGTTTTTTTACTCATAAGTCCGAAGTTTTTCGACGAAATTGTTTTCGTTTTCACGAATGAAATTTACTTTGCTTGTTCTTTGAGTTGTATGCACGAAAATTATTATGAATATTCCATTTTGTACCTTAGAAATACATTTTTTTTAAACACCGATAACTGGATGCCAAATGGTCGTAGAAATTTTGTTCTTTGAGTCCCGCATAGGGAATTGATCAAATTTTAATCCCTTTATGGTGGATCGAGTAGACATTTTTTTCCAATTCCGTACACATCGTCAAAGTTGGACGGATTCCTGAAAAAAACATTTTTTTTACAGGAGTGCTAGAGTGGGGCGGAAGGGGTTACGCTTAAGGGCATTGGATACCGACGAAGAAATCGAAATGTAAACAAACCAACCCCTTGCTCTTGCATCTAACCCGCGAAAGCCCTAGAAGAGCTCCATATGTGATATTAGTGTAGCGAGACAAGGATGTGGCCGTCAACAGTGGACCAGTCACTTGAATGAAATATTGGCGCTCAGCACTATTATACTTATTTGACTTGACTGACTATTAGAATCGTGTGTATGTTTGTAAAAGGGAGGGACCGTCTTATCTGAAGTGACGAGAGATTTGTGTAAATTCATTATCGAAAAATCTCCGCTCCAAGCGCGCTTGTTCAGAGTATTTCCGCAGTGTTGGCTTCGATGATGAATTCACTATTCTTATTATTTTTTGCAAAATTGACGTATAATTTTTTTAAGCAAGTTTTTTGTTATTTCCGATATTTTTCTAAACATGAAAATTATTACAAAAACATTCTAACAAAAGTTGAACGTAAAGTAAAAATGAACAAATTAATAAATATTTAAATGAACTCCTTAATTCCCGAATAAACAAAAAATTATAACATTTTGTTTTGGCACAATTATAAAATTGTAATAGTTGCATGAAATTTTAATAAACAATTGTAGAGAACGCCAAAATTAATTAATTATATAATTAATATTATTATAATTTTGGATTCCTCGTTTAAATTGCAACATATTTTGTGAGAACGTTTATACACTTATATCTTTTAGTTTTCAAGAAAATTAATTGTTTCTAAAATTTTAACCTCAAAAAGGCATCTTGAAATCTGCCTAAAACTTCTCGTAAGAATAAGATAGAAATATGATTTATATCTTTGATTGTATCAAGAGGATGCCTCTATGAGCAATATAATTGGAAACTGCAAAAAAAGATACAGGCAGATTTAAAGACCGATGTGAAGGTGGCCACGGATTTTTCAGCCACGGATTTCCCGGCGCATCCATCACCTAATAAAAATTTCTTCGATTTTAATGATTTATAATAAATCAAACCCTAAAAATGTAAATAACATTAGCCTATTGATATACAGTCAATCCACAGTTTAAATTATTTTTTCTCGAGTCCACAGGAACTCTCTTTTTAAAATGACAAGAATTCAAAGCCCAATATGGCACTGTTTGACGCGTTTCAAATTTAATTTCTTAACAACAACGTGTAGATAAGAGTCTACTTAAACGATTTAACGCATTAAATTTTGGGTAAAATTGTTTATAACTTTTTTATGAATTTTTTTTCTCGGGTCCACCCAAACCAAATAGATAATATAGCAAACTTTCAAAGTCAAATATGGCACTGTTTGACGCGTTTTAAATTTAATTTATTAACATCAACGTGTAGATAAGAGTATACTTAAACGATTTAACAGATTTAATTTTGGGTAAAATTGTTTATAACTTTTTTATAAATTTTTTGTCTCGGGTCCACCTAAACCAAATAGATAATATAGCAAACTTTCAAAGTCCAATATGGCACTGTTTGAGGCGTTTTAAATTTAATTTATTAACATCAACGTGTAGATAAGAGTATACTTAAACGATTTAACACATTTAATTTTGGGTAAAATTGTTTATAACTTTTTTATGAATTTTTTGTCTCGGGTCCACCCAAACCAAATAGACAATATAGCAAACTTTCAAAGTCCAATATGGCACTGTTTGACGCGTTTTAAATTTAATTTTTTAACAACAACGTGTAGATAAGAGTCTATTTAAATGATTTAATGCATTAAATTTTGGGTAAAATTGTTAATAACTTTTTTATGAATTTTTTTTCTCGGGTCCACCCAAACCAAATAGATAATATAGCAAACTTTCAAAGTCCAATATGGCACTGTTTGACTCGTTTCAAATTTAATTTCTTAACAACAACGTGTAGATAAGAGCCTACTTAAACGATTTAACGCATTAAATTTTGGGTAAAATTGTTTATAACTTTTTTATGAATTTTTTTTCTCGGGTCCACCCAAACCAAATAGATAATATAGCAAACTTTGAAAGTCCAATAAGGCACTGTTTGACGCGTTTTAAATTTAGTTTCGTAACAACAACATGTAGATAAGAGTCTACTTAAACGATTTAACCGATTAAATTTTGGGTAAAATTATTTATAACTTTTTTATGAATTTTTTTTCTCGGGTCCACCCAAACCAAATAGATAATATAGCAAACTTTCAAAGTCCAATATGGCACTGTTTGACGTGTTTTAAATTTATTTTTTTAACAACAACGTGTACATAAGAGTCTACTTAAACAATTTAACGCATGAAATTTTGGGTAAAATTGTTTATAACTTTTTTTATGAATTTTTTTTCTCGGGTCCACCCAAACCAAATAGACAATATGACAAACTTTCAAAGTCCAATATGGCACTGTTTGACGCGTTTTAAATTTATTTTTTTAACAACAACGTGTACATAAGAGTCTACTTAAACAATTTAACGCATGAAAATTTGGGTAAAATTGTTTATAACTTTTTTATGAATTTTTTTTCTCGGGTCCACCCAAACTAAATAGATAATATAGCAAACTTTCAAAATCCAATATGGCACTGTTTGACGCGTTTTAAATTTAATTTCTTAACAACAACGTGTACATAAGAGTCTACTTAAACGATTTAACGCATTAAATTTTGGGTAAAATTGTTTATAACTTTTTTATGAATTTTTTTTCTCGGGTCCACCCAAACCAAATAGATAATATAGCAAACTTTCAAAGTCCAATATGGCACTGTTTGACTCGTTTAAAATTTAATGTTTTAACAACAACGTGTACATACGAGTCTACTTAAACGATTTAACGCATGAAATTTTGAGTAAAATTGTTTATAACTTTTTTATGTTTTTTTTTCTCTGTTCGCGGAGGCGCCGGGAAATCCGTGGCTGAAAAATCCGTGGCTATCTTCACATCGGTGATTTAAAGTTGTCCTCAAAAGGACAACATTTCAGAAATAATTAATTTTCTTGAAAACTAAAATAGATAAGTGTACAAACGTTCCTACAAAATATATTGAAATTTAAAAGAGGAGTCCAAAAATTTATATAGGGTGTTCCATTTAAAATAAGAAATTTGGTGCTACTTCCGATGGAACCGGAAGTAATAGAAAGTTGAAAATACGTCAGGAGGAGAGAAGGAGAAGTGATTCAGTCGTATGACAAGGATTTGTTTCCAAATTTTTAATACAACGGTAACCCCTTAATTTTTAATTTTTAATTTTTACATTTTAATTTTTAATTTAATTTTTAAATTTTAAATTTGAATTTTGAATTTTGAATTTTAAATTTTTAAATTTTAATTTTTAATTTGTCATTTTTTATTTTTAATTATTAATTTTTAATTTTTGATTTTTAACTTGTTAGCACATTTGTTAATTGTCGGGTTTTCAATGAAAACATGACCTGCAACAGTAGGCCCATGAAAGTTTCATAATCTAATTGACTCAATCTGTCCGTCACCGCGATAATCTAAACATATTGTTTGCATTAATGCATGAGATACAAATTATTAATTTCATTTCTTAATTTTGTAGTACATTACAAGCTAATCTAAAATATTTTAATGAAATACGCCAGAAATTGAAGAAAGCCCTCGGGTAGATAGTCGGTTGTCAGGACCAAAGAGAAGAAATTTTAATCATAAATACATTGTATTTGGCAATAAAGATTTGTTATATATTTATTGAAACCCAGTAATTCCACACAAGAGTCGTTAATCCCTCTTGTCACGAAAGAGGTATATGTTTAGTAACACCACTATGTAATTTAGATAACGCGGCTATAGTTCCCCGCCTTGGGAACGCCTCCTCTCATATGCACAGCCAGTTAAACAAGAAAGCCGCAGAGGGCGCACCACGACAGAGTATTAAAATAAATAACTTATTATTCAAATTTCGGATACAGTTTCGAAAATATGAAAAAATATTATTTAAATAATAAATTTTAAATAAATTACTCCAGAGTACGACGGATTTCTTTTTCTAAATTTCAGAAATATTAGAATTAAAATTGTTTATAAACATTATTATTAAAAAAATAAATCCGTGCTACTCTTTAGAATATATTTACAGAGGTGAATTCAAAATTTCACCTTTAAGTCTTTATCCGTTTGTGAATAATGTTTTAAATGAATTTAGAGGTACGCTCCAGGAGCCTTAAGTTCGCGTGCATGACTTTAAAGAAGACACTTCCAAGTTTTTCGCGCTCAAAGATTCATCATAATTGATTGAAAATACGCCGAAAATACGGAGTTATGGCGGTTTGAAAATGTCACGATTTTTTTTTTCCACCAGTGTATTAATCAAACACTTCGGCGCAGACTGGGAAAAGATTTTACAAACATCTTGAACAAGACAAAAGAAGTGGTACATGCCGATGATGACTTCAACGAGCTAGGAGTGAATGATAAAAATATCGTGCGATAGTTGAATTTGAAACAATTTTACCGTATAAAATTTTGTCGGTTTTTTTATAAAGAAGAATAGGAAGAATATTGAACTAAATAAATTATAAATTTTCGGCGCTAAAAATATTAAAATACTTATTACATGTAAGATAATTTAGTCGCGTAGTAGATGTGTCACAAAATAAACACTTCCATATAAAAAAATATAAACTGTTTTTAATATTTACTGAATTTAATTAAAAAATCTTTTTGCTAACAGAGAAGACATATAAGAAAAAATAAAATGCATCCTATGAGATTTCGAAAATAACTGAATTGAAAAATGTACTATGTCTTAACCCTTTGGGCCCCAGGGGTCGTTGGATGCACATGGTCGAAAAACGGCAATGTCTTTATCGATTGCGAAGAGACCCGACAAATCTTGGGACTCGAAGGGTTAACAATCTGACCTAACATTAATGTCAAAATTAGCTTCAAAATTCAACGATTTTAATCATTTTAAGGCAGGGCAGAAAAATCCATGGAGAGATAACGGGCGACGTACTAAAATATTTGTTTAAAATTCAAACTATAATTATTGTATAATTAAATAAAAAATGGAAGAAGACCCTCCGTATATAGCTGAATCAAAAGTGTGAACACGCCTCCGACAGGGATCGAACCTGCAACCTCCAGATCCCTGTCGGTGGCAGCTATATACGGAGGGCCTTCGTCCATATTTTTCATATCTCATTAGTCGTAAGTCACTACCCTTATTATTATTATTATTATTATTTACCTGTACGCCAAATAACGTTGTAAAATCTTGATTATATATTTTATTGACTTATATATTTTACACTGATTCTATATGTAAAAGAGAAATCTTACTACACAGTCAAAGAATACTCCGACGATATGACTATGACCACATAATGTGAAATTTTGGGTTTTCGTCTATGCTTTTTCGTCTATGCTTTTTTTAATAATTTTTATTTTACGCACTTTTGACAAAGTATATATTTTTATATTTTATAATTTTAATTTATATGTATATTAACGATTCCTATACTATACCTTATTTAGTCAAACAGGGTTAAATAAAATAAATAAATAAATAAATTATAAGTTGTAAATTTGCCCTGTAATTAGAATATTTTTACTCTGCAGGGCAATAAAAGTTTATTATTATTATTATTTATTTAATTATATTTATACTCCGTAATTCGGGAAATCATCGAATATATAATTATTTTGTTTTTCTGTGGTAAAAATTTGAAGAAAATAAGTTGTGCTTACAATGTAGCGAATTTTTCAATCCACTTTAATTATCAAGAGTTACCTCTTCAGTTATCCTCTTCATTAAGTTTATGTCTGTTAATCTTCAACAACTTAAGGACTAAAGAACTAACACCCTTCAGTTTCTTTTCGTAATTTAATTCAATGCCATGTTGTTAATCGTCAACAACAAAAGGACTAAAGAACACACCCTTCTGCTTCTTTTCGTATTTTAATTCAATGCAATGTAAATTGTCCGGATAATCTTGATGAGTGTATGAGAAAACGCTGCATTCGATATCAATTGAAGAAATTGCCAATTAAAATATTTAATCAATAACAAAGAGATATACTTTTTAAATTCAATTTTAATCACAATAAAAAATACCATACTTTTCGCCTTCTACAATTCTTTAATTTTATTTATCTACATTTGACTTTAATAATAATTTCCACTAACCTTGGCACCAACTTGGTTTCCACACTGACCAGCCTGAAGATGTACAATTTCCCTCATGGTTCGTCCTGTGTGTGTGTGTGTGTTTTTTCCCTAGTGGATGTTTACTGCACGAAGCCCAGAAGCCAACTAAAGTCTAAATAATGTTCCTGCTGGCGCTGCGGATGGTAAAGTAGGCTCTCCCCCCACGAATATCAAGTTACTCAGTGCACACGATAATCCGCCTTAAGCTCGCTTCCAGAGACCCCCGAAATGCATCCGCTCCCCCGCCGCCGCAGGATGATTTTTTTTTTTTTTGGTAAATCCCACCTCTGCACTTCACGACTGATTCATTTTTATGGTTTATTTTCTTGCTCAATTAAAAAATAAGCAACCGTTTATATTACGATAATTGCCCGCAGTATTTCTTTAAAATTGCATTCTTCATCTAGCTGATTATTTTAATCCAATTATAATTGATACGACACGGTGTTTTGCATCTAGTCCAACATTAATTAAGGCTAACTGTTGTGTGTGTATGAAGTGTGGCGATGGTGAGGTGTCATTTTTTATAAGGGCAAACCGCATTCGCAGCAAGTGAAGACCTTGATTCGAAACGTCTAGTCGCGGTTGTCTGTACGGTTTACATATAAATTAAGTGTTCTTAAAATAGTGGCATTTTTGTTGGGGAGCTATTTTCGTGTGATTCAATATGCGCTACATCGTAAGGTACTTGAAGGTACGAAACAGGCTTGGAAACGGAAACCAGATCCTCAATTAAATTATAAACTAAACCAAACATCCCCATGCTAGAAATGATACCCAGCTTCAATTGGAAGTAACGGAACTCGCTTGTATTAGATGAGACTTCTAATATATACTGGTGAAAAAAACCGCGTATTTTCAATCGATTTTGATGAATCTTTGAGGGCGAAAAACTTTGAAGTGTCTTCTTTAAAGTCATGCATACGTACTTAACCGTAACCCTTTCCGCTCCCCTCTAGCACCCCTGTGAAAAAAATGTTTTTTTCAGGAAACCATGTCCAACTTTGACGATGTGTACGAAGTTGGAAAAAATTTGGTGACGGTAAATAAATTTTTAACCATTTGCAAATTTTTTTGTCCGCACCTTTTTATACATGAGTTGAATTATCGGAGAAATAAAATGTATTTGCCATTTTTATTTTAAATATTTTCAAAAACAAGCATGTTATGTTAATATTAAATGGAAACCTGTAAGTTGTATTAGGGCAACTAACTCTACGAAATAAGCAAATATTTTTTTATCAGAAACACTTCCCTCTCCGGCGCTTCCCTTTAGCCATTTTTTTTTTTGGTTATAAATCATGTTAGGCCTCGGAGGATATAGGGCTGTGTTAAAACTGGGGAGAATGAAAAAATGATTTTATTGCAAATAAACTAACATAATAAATGGTCAAAAAATTAACCAAATTAGAACTAAATTTTCTTGGAAATTTTTGTAAATTTTTAGACCATTCGCAATTTCATTACAATAAACCCATCTTTTCCTGGTGTTCAAATTTTAAATGCAGCCAGTTTTAATTTGTTTGAACTCTTAACTTTATTATAACATATACAACATGTTAATATCGCATTTAAATATTTAAATTTACTATTAATTTTAGCATGCACTATGTTTACCTTTATTTATTTCATCATAATTAAATTAACGATGGGTGCTTCAATTTAATTTGAATTCTATAAACAATGCATTTTTTGTCATGATTACAAGTTGTGTACTTTATTTATTGTTCTAATTCTCCTAAACTCCCAAGTAAAGTGATGAAGCTGTATGTTGTCTTCAACACCTAAAACATTAAATACTACTCTAATTGAAAATAAGTATACTTTGATCAATGGATCTTTGCGTGCACGTCATGGATAGCTGAATCTAGCTCTGACAACACTGTCTAATTTAACGAGAAGTTAAATTAGACGCACTCATGTGTGTACGTATGACGTTCAAGGCGAGAAAACTCGGTTTTCTGTAATGACGCACACGCAAAGATTCATTGATCAAACCATAGTCATTACAATTCCTAGTAATATATTATTATTTATTTATTATTAAATTTATTATTAATCATGTATTTTAATAATAATAATAATGCTCTTCTCAGATATGGTTAGTGTTTGGTGTTATTCAGCGGTTATTCATTGAAAGTACTGTGAAGATTTTATTTCATCGTAACGTTCTTGACTCAATTAAAAAAATTGTGATGTGGCCATCATGTTACTTTCTCCGATTTGATGGTATAATAGTTAGTTTCATGGTATATTTTCAGTTTAAATATATTTCAAAATTAAAGGATCGGATGATACAAACTGACGTTTGAAAAAAATCGAAATTATGAAAGATGAAAATGATCAATTATACTTCAAATTATAATCTTTACCGTAAGTTTACTCAAATTAAAAAAATCCTAAATCAAGTCACGAAGAAAGTCCTGAAAAAGACCCAATAAAACATTCCCTAAGAAAACAGCCCTGAAAAAAGTCGTTAAAAAGACCTAAAAAATTTGTCCTCAAAACGAATCGCAGAAAGCGTATTAACCCTTTAACGCACACTTTTTTAGCGTTACCGTTTAGCGCGCTCGAATTAACTCGGGCGTGTACGTTAAGGGGTTAAAAAAAGTCCTGAACTTAAAGTTTGAAAAAATTAAAAAAAAAATTGTCCTGGAGAAAAATAATCCTAAAAAGTCTCGGAAAACGATGTAAGAAAAGTCCTGAAAAAGTTCTCAAAAAAGCCTTCGTAAAATCTTGAAGCAAAGGCCTGAGAAGAAGGCCCGGAAAAAATTTTCGGAAAAAATTACTGAAAACAAAATCTTGATAAGAGTCGTGAAAAAAAAAATGTTCTGAAAAAAAATCCCTAAAAAAGTCTTAGGGCCGAAATATCCATCTTCTAATAAACTAACTAAAAAGTTCTGAAAAAAAATTGTGCCGCAAAAAAAACCTGAATTCCTGAACAAGAAAGTTCTGAAAAAATATCTCATAGTGTCAAGCCTTGAAAAAAGTTCTGAAAAAAATTGTAAAAAAAAAATATCTTATAGTGTCATGAAAAAAATCCCGAAAGAAGGTCCCGAAAGAAAGTCTCGGTAAAAAAGGTTCTGAAAGAAATTGTGCCGCAAAAAGACGGAAATATTCGTTTTGGGGTCCCAAGATGCCATTTCAACAATTTCTGGAATTTTCTGGTATGAGTATGTGTGTGAAACTTTGAACATCCGTTTTATTTGATAATCTGAAGAACTGAAAAGCTTTTGGTAAAATTTCGTACACCGGAAGTGGGCGTTTACCTTAACTGTTTTTTGTTTTTTGCCAATATCTTTTTCTTGAAAACATTTTTTATAAAATCATTGTTATTCGAGAAAATAAATTTTTATTTTTTTCATTTTTGGTTTATAATTAAGAAACGATAATAGTTACAGCAAATTTATATTAATAATAATTGTAGAGAATGCCAAAATGAACACCTTATAAAGAATCAGATTTTTTTGAAATCTCTTTAGTTTTTGAGTAAACGGTGTTTTTGAATTTAAAGTATAATTTTTCCATCTTTTATAATTTGGACGTTTTAAATGTCAGTGTCATGCGAGTCTACAAAACGCTCGATGTACATTTAAAATATGATTTAAATAGAAAATAAACCATGAAAGTGTAAATATACGAAAAATATCATAAAACCATCTAAAAAAGTATCGAATACAACAAAGAAATCTTTTGTTTGAAAATATTTTTCATAAAATCATTTTTATTCGAGAAAAAAAAAATATTATTTTTTTAATATTTTTCGTTCATAATTATGATACGATAATAGTTACAACAAATTTATATGAATAATAATTATAAAGAATGCCAAAATGAACAACTTATAAAGAATACGTTTTTTTTTTAATCTCTTTGGTTTTTGAGTAAACTGACTATTAGGATTTGAAGTATAATTTAACATTTTCATCTTTTATAATTTTGACGTTTTTACTTTCTCGGTTACGAAGTAAGACAAAGTATTGTGATCGTGAAAATTTTATCAAATTTTTTTTTACGGAAATATTCGTTTTGGGGTCCCTTGATGTCATTTCAACAATTTCAACAATTTCTGGAATTTTTTTTTTGTGGCTTTGTGTGTGTCTGTGCGCGCTGTATCTCAAAAACTGAAAGAGCAATTGATATGAAACTTTAACATAAGTCTTATTTGATAATCCAAAGAACTGAAAAGCTTTTGGTAAAATTTTGTACACCGGAAGTGGGTGTTTACCTTAACTGTTTTTTTGTTTTTTCCTAATATTTTTTTAAATATGAAAAATATCACAAAAACATTTAAACAAATCTCGAATACAACAAAGAAATGAACATCTTTTGTTTAAAAATATTTTTCATAATATCATTGTTATTCGAGAAAAAAAAAAAGTTTTATAAATAATAATTGTAGAGAATGACAAAATGAATAACTTATAAAGAATATGTGTTTTTCGAAATCTCTTTGGTTTTTGAGTAAACGTACTATTAGGATTTGAAGTATAATTTGTCATTTTAATCTTTCATAATTTTGACGTTTTAAACATCAGTTTTGCCTGATTCTGCAAAACGCTCGATTTACATAAAAAAAAAAATTGACTTTGTTGGTACGATTTCAATTGGAATATGCCTCTTATATTTGGTCGCTATTATATTGTGTGAGCCACAAAATTTTGTTTCAGAGTTCGCTGTGAGATAAATGAGGTATGTCGCATCTTATTACGTCATGAGACTAGATTAGTTATTATTATATTATTTGTAAAATGAATATACCGTTAATTAAATAAATAATTGATTTGTAAATTGCGACTGAAGTGAAATCTTACGTTCAGCGTTGAGTACTTGTAATTAAGTCAATAAATCGACCGGGTAGTCGAAATTAATTGTTTGCTGTTTAAATTTCCCGCGCAAAAATAGTTTGCAACTTTGAAAATTCAGCTTCTTGAGGAATATGAGTGGTATACATAGGATAATATGAATAAATATAATAATGTATTTTTTATATTAAAATGTAACCTTTCATTTGGTATTCTCTAAAAAAACAGCATTTCAAATTACAACACAATTAATAAAGAGAACAGCAATAAACACATCAGCAAGTAATACTAAACGTGACATTGTTAGGCTAGGCGTAGGGAATAATTATCTGCCTGATGAAGCCACTGTGTGGCGAAACATATGTAGCAGTGTTTCGACATTAAAAATTTGTGAAAATTCTCAACACACGTGTTTTGTTTACCACATATATAGGGAAAACTGTTAACACCTATTATTTTTTGAATGGCGAACGCTTACTTCTGACCAACTGCTAATACAGTAAATTGTAAAATGTTAAAACTGGTTAACAGATAGAATAATTATAGTATATTATGCAACAAGTGTTATAAACGTCACTTTAGTCACGAGTTAATTAGGCACGAGCGGAGCGAGTGCCTAGAGAAGTTTATAACACGAATTGCATACTATACTTTTTCTACGACTAAATTGGTAAAATTTTGAAATTATTTTATAATCTCAAATGGACATGGTAATAGTACAATATAATTAAATTAGTCTACTTGGGTAAATATACATTAATAGTTAAGTTAGAGACATTATGCAATTACTAAAGAAAATCATTGATGTTTATTATTTATTTGATTTAAGTTGAAAGTATTCCTTGTTTCATTTATTTATCCTTTATTCTGACAGATTGTTGATAAGTGACAACTAACTTGATTTTGAGTTTCAATTGATTTTAGCGATTTAAAAATCTGCAGCTAACTTCAGTCCATGACTAAAATGCACCAAGTCACAGTTTGTCAAGGTGTATTTAAAGAATTACTTAGCGTCATGGAAACATATGCGATAAATAACATTTTAGAGGTGGGAGTAGAAAAAATATCTTAATCAACGAAATCGTGCCTAACGTTACGACAAAGTGAAATCTTCGCGTGCACTGTCAAGTTCTTTCCCGTGGGAAACGCCAGGAGAGGCCACTGTTATTAAATCTACAAGGCCCTGAAATATTGTACATAATGAAAAGATGAGCATTATTATGTTCTGTTTGTCTTTACATGTTGGGAAATGTAGTAAATAGGATACAAAAAAATCCGACCTCGAGAAATCTATAATAACAGAAATCTAAAAATGAAAGACAGATTAAATACCTCAACGAGTTTCTCGTGGTTGCATTGTTCGTTCATTCCTGCTGTGATACAAAGTTCTCTATTAGCCAGTATCATAAACAGAAGTTCTTTCTGAGTAGTCACATCTTCACCAAATGGTACGCTCATGTAGCAAGCATCACCAATAGCAACACTCTATCAGATAAGAAATACATTTTATAATCGTGTAAATTATAAATATGGCACAGTTTTATACATTTCGGATGTTCTACGCATGAACAAAATGTATAATATACTGAAGGAAAAAAAATGAAAGACTTAAAATTCGTGAAATTTCGACCATTTTCAAACCGCCATAACTCGGCGTATTTTCAATCGATTTTGATGAACCTTTGAGGGCGAAAAATTTGTATTATTTGTGTATTCTTTAACGTCATGTATACGAACTCAAGTGTAACCCCTTCCACCCCCTCTAGCACCCCTGTGAAAAACAATGTTTTTTCAGGAAACCATGTCCAACTTTGACGAGTTATGGCGGTTTGAAAATGGTCAAAATTTTACGAATTTCAAGTGTTTCATTTTTTTTCCTCCAGTGAATATAGTGTCGTGTAAAAAAACAACGACGGGAAATAATATCATACAATACTTACTTTAGACAACAATCGTTCCCCAAAGATACAGCAAAGCGAAATATAGAACAACCAAAGTCCTAGGTTAACTATATCCAGAAATTTAACTTTCTAAAAAAAGATTTATTGTAGTTGGTTACTTACACGCAACTACATTATTTACGACACCGTTATTAGTTGAATTGTTATTAACGTCATCATAAAAGTAGTGTATGGCACATGGATAAGCATGAATTTGTACGAGTTTTCTGTTAGTCTATCTGAAAACCTAAAAAAAAATGGTGTTGTTAAATATTTGTATTTACATCTGATGAAAAATTATTTAAAAATCTGTAGATATGAGAAATTATAATTGAATAGGTTTAATTCTTGTGCTGAACCTATGCATAAATAAATAATAAAATAATTGAAACATTGGTCTGGTTGGTTTGAAGGTACGGTTTGTTGAGGCAATAGCGCTTCAAAATTTTGAAAAGCACGTATTGATTTTTGGGTCTCAAGGGGAACTGAATGGACCAGGTGAGTCTGTAATGAAGGGGAGGAAACAGCCTCCCATATCATACTTGATTCAGTAGTAATTTACTGCAGAGGGAATAAGGACCAGTGAGCAGTATAGTGAAGAAGCTCCTTAGACTACTAAACGGAATCGATTTGAAGCTATTTGCATGTTATCAAGAGTGGCCAGGAGGCCGTAATGTTTAGGGGACTCGTGTCCCAAAATTAATTAAAAAATAAAATAGCAGATGATGTGATTATTACCAGCAAAAAGCAAGTTTAGAAGGAATATTTATGAAGATGACCATGCAGCTGTTGATGACTGTTCCGTTCCAAACTTTATTTTTATGTTGGGTTTATAACCTTTATTGGATTAAATAGAGTTATGGTGTTTTCATGATCAGCTGTAGTAAATAATTAGACACTATATACTAGAGTGGTTCTTATTTTAGAAGTATATGAAAATCAACGGGACAACCCGGAAATTTGTTTGTATAGATGAAAAACTAATAATCGTAAATTTTGAGCCATATGAAACATTGAGTAACCGATCCCTAGCCCTCTAAAATTTGAAAAAGTGTGTTTATTCCCTTTTTTTTCATTTTGGTCCACCCTAATATTAAACGGTCCACCCTAATGGCCAAATGTTATATTATGTCGATAGAGGACGTTAATGTGAATCCAAAATGTGTTTAT
The DNA here is from genome assembly GCA_910593695.2 of Ocypus olens. Lineage (NCBI taxonomy): Eukaryota > Metazoa > Arthropoda > Insecta > Coleoptera > Staphylinidae > Ocypus > Ocypus olens. The sequence continues at coordinate 15,972,082 of OU343059.1, read as the reverse complement.
TTGTTGAAATTGGACTAAAATTGACGAAGTTATTAATGTTTTACGAAACTACAAGCCAAAGATCTAAAATATCGGCCGGAAAATCAAAAACCCTGGACTAAAAGTAAAAAATGCAGACCGAAAACTTGAGAATTCAAGTAAAGGAAAATTGATTTGCCATTTTCACCCCCAAAATAATCCTTAAGCTCAAAGTAAATTTCTGGCCAGAAACTCGGAAATAATAGCCAGAAAATAAAAAATAAAATCACCCATCAAAATTCATCATTTCAGTTAATAAATCTAAAAAATATGAAGAAAATCATAAATTTAGACCAAAGTCGGGACTAAAAATCAAAAACGCAGATTAAAAGAATTGAAATTACTGCCAAAATAAAGGAAATGAAGGACAGAAGATCTTGAATTTAGACTACAAAATCCAAAATACAGGTCAAAAATCAGAAATATATACTAAAAAAAAATCCACAATCGGGACCAAAAAATCAAAAATTTTGACCAAAACTCGAAAACTCTGGTTTAAAAATAAAAAAATGTAGACACAATAATCAATCATTCAGGTTTACAATTTCAAACTATAGGGCCAAAAATAAAAAAAATCGAGCCTCGAAATAAAAAATACGGACCAGAAAATTGAAAATTTAGGCCAAAATAAAAGAATATTTGATCACAAAAGACCAAAAAAATTAGTAAAAAATCGAAAAAAACAGGTCAAAGATCTTAAATATGAGCCAAAAAATAAAAAATCCTGGTCTAGAAATAAAAAAATGGTGTTCAAAAAATTGAAAATTCAAGTAAATGAAAAACAATTGTTCTTATATATTTTTATATTAATAGAATTAATATAATTTTTCATAATTTCGCGCTCTATTAAAAAAATTGTATCACACAATTTGATGAAGGTGTGAGTCCAGCTTTTTCCAAAATCTTCATGTCGAATGAATTTTGAGTTTTTTAGGAAAGTTTCAAACCCATTTCTATATTTATTTCAAGCCACCAAAATTATAACAATATTTTGCGATTTTTCGCAGTGATTACATGAAATTATGACAAAATCTGGTGATGGTGTATAAGCAGTTTTCCGCATAATAATAATCTCAAATGATTTTTGAGTAATTTCGGAAAAGTTTAAGTTTCTGCTTGACAATTGCTTTTGTATATTCTTGAGAACAATAAAATGATTAAAGGTTTTCATAAGTTCGCGTGTTCAAGTAAAAAATTGGTTTTTATATTTATCCAGATTTTCCCAAAATCATAATTTCGAATAAATTTTGAGTTATTTTGGAAGGTTTTAAATCGTTGACAGTTGTTTTTATATTTATTTCAAGCCACCAAAATTATAACAATCTTTTTCCGATTATTCGCACTGATTACAAGAAATTATCACAAAATCTGGTGATCGTGTGTAAGTATTTGTTTACGTAATAATAATCTCTAGTGATTTTTGAGTAATTTTAGAAAATTTTGAGTCCACAACAATTGTTTTTGTATTTTTTTGAGAGCATTAAAATTATTACAATTTTCATAATTTCACGCGCTGTTCAAATAGAAGTATCACAAAATTTGGTTCAGGTGTGTATCCAGATTTTTCCAAAATCGTAATTTCGAATGATTTTTGAGTAATTTTGGAAAGTTTCGAATTGATGGCAATTGTCTTTATATTTATTTAAAGCCATCAAAATTATAACAATTTTTCACGATTTTTCGTGATAACTGATTACATGAAATCTGCTGATTTTTCACATAATAATAATAATTTCGAATTATTTCTAAGTAATTTTAGAACATTTTAAGTCGACAACAATTGTTTTTTTATTTGTTTGAGAGCATTAAAATAATTACAATTTTCCATAATTTCGTGCGCTGTTCAAATAAAAGTACACAAAATTTGGTTTTGGTGTGTATCCAGATTATTCCGAAATCATAATTTCGAATGTATTTTGAGTTGTTTTAGAAAGTTTCAAATCGATGGAAATTATTTTTGTATTTATTTGAAACCATTAAAGTGACTACAATTTTTCATAGTTTCGCGCGCTATTGAAATAAAATGTATGTAAAATTTGACGTTAGTTACCTTTTCAGAAAAACATAATCTCGATTGAATTTTGAGTAATTTTGGAAATAGAACCATTACCACAAGCATTGCATTTATCAGTGAAGGGGTCTCATCTGCTTTAGACAAGTGTAAAATAAGTGACAGAAATGCCGCGCATCTTCTAATTACTGTCGATGAAGGATAAGGTCACATAACATCGAAATATACAAGTATGATATAACTGAAACATTCACAACTCTGTCAATTTTAGTCTGATTTTAATAAATCAATTCGTTTTGAATTCGTATTAACATCCTCTGTCGACACAGTATATCATTTGACCATTAGGGTGGACCGTTTAATATTAGCGGGCTAAAATGAAAAAAAGGGGGAAAAACGTTTTTTCAAATTTTAGACGCCCAGGGCTCGGATATAGCTCAAAATTTACAGTTATTAGTTTTTTATCTATACGAACAAGTTTCCGGGTTGTCCCGTTGATTTTCACATACTTCGAAACTCCCCCATATATGCTATAACCACTCTACTATATACATTCTAAAGTGATCGAATATTGTCAAACTTCACTTGCAAAAATTATATAATACAGCCATAAAATAAAATATTTGTACTTACTCAAGAATTTTCTGGTGATAGTGAACACACTTAGCCACCTGTACCTTACGATCTTTTCTTGTTTCCAGTTTCGGTATCTCTCTAATCATGTTTATCAAGTGATCAATTCTATTGACTATGAGTTCACAAATGGTTATCATACAAAACGGTCCGAAGAAACTAGGACCGCATGCTAACAACACAACAGAAACCTACAAAAATTAATAGAGCCTTACTTGATTTTTAGGTATGGCCAAGTTAAAAACTTATCAATTGTTTTAACACATTGGCTGCCAACAAGTTTTTTTGTAAAATATCAAAAAAAGTTTTCTGTGTTTTTAAGTTTTATTTTATATAATGTGTAAGAATATGCTTATTTAATTCATTTTGATGCATTTCTTAGACGAAATTACGGGTTTTTTATGTACTCACTGTCAGTCATAAGTGACTGACGCGACCCCATTGCAATACTTTAGTGTCAGTCACCGGTGACTGACAAAGCGGTCAACGTGTTGGATGATACCGCCCTTGATTTTGTTTCTTTTGTAAATTGGACAAATCTCTGCTTTGTATTTAACTACTTGTCAGGGGCGTGCCGACAAATTGTGGATACACACAATCATTTTTTAAAAAAGCAAAACTTCTCGTAATGCAATTTGAAACAAATCACTTATCAATCAGTATCTTCTTATTCCTATAATTTCTTTCTTTTCATACATAGTTTTTTGACTTTTAAAAGTATTATTTGGTAATTATATTTATTTAATTTATAATTACCTGAAGGGACAAAGCCCATCTTCTATTCCACCTAGTAAAAAAATCCTTCACTGGAAACCAATAAGTCACTATCATGCCGCAACTATCTTCCACGTAATCTTCGCAGTGTACAAACCAATTAAACGCGAAAGCTAGAACAGTACAACTCCACATGGAGATAAACACTATGACGGATGATTTGTTGATCGTTTTATTCAACTTTTCGATGCCGTCGGGCTTTTCGTATTCGGAAAAGTCGGCCAACTCATCGAGCAATCTTTCGTATTCCCTCTGTTTGCTCGAGAAGTATATGGTGGAGCCGCTGGCCCAGATGCCCAATAGCATCCCAGATGCGGCATCCGCAGTCGTTTCGAAGATGACTCCGTAATTACCTAATAATAATAATTACATTTATATGTTTCAACTGATACAGTACAATCGTCCAGAGGTGACAGTGACTCATCGCTACATGTTGCTTGAATTAAGTTTCTAGTAAACGTATGTCCATAAAATAATTCGATTCGGTGTAGGCGGGAAATTTAAAAATTCTCGAGCGTGCAAATATTTTGCGAGTGTATTTTTCGGCAATCGGTAAAGACAACTGGAAATTTGTCATTAAATTTAACCTTTTTATAAATGAAATGGATACAATCAATTCTGCTCTTAACTAAATCGAAATCGGAGACCAGATACAAACACGTGAATTTTGAGGTTAGAATAGATAGAATGAGAAAAGACATACGTTGCACCTAGCCCTTGAATTTACATATCGACATACGTTTCGTATTTCATATCGTTTTTCTTAAGAATGCGAACGAGTATAGATATTTATCCAGACCCGATGATTAGATCGAAAAAGCATGAGTCACTGTCACCTCTGCGCGATTGATTGTACTATAGATACGTTTGTTTTGTGAGCGCGTACCTTGAGTTACAAATAAAAAGATAGTTTGAAGTTTAAATATTCTTTGTCCCTGTTAAATAAATGATTATGCGGTAACAGGAAAATCTATTCGTGGATCTTTAAACCTTCCACCGTTTGGTTTGTAGTTTGAATTAAAAAAGTTTATGAATGTAAGATTAAGATTATTTGTTAGAAATAAAGTTGCCCCAATCCCATTGCAAATTGAAGCAAGCAACAAGTAAAGGCCAGATTGGTATTTACCCGTGACATTCTTGGATTCTTTATTTAGGTAATGAAAAATGTAGATAATACCAAAAGGAACAACTTATAAAGAATACGTTTTTTTTTCTTTCAAAATCCCTTTACTATCCATTTAAGAAGCACGTCACTTGCGGGTGTTTTATTTTAAATACCAATGTTTACAAATTTAATACATATCTATTAAATACATTAATATACACAGTGGGCAAAAAGTAGTTTTTACTCATATATCTTCGTGAGTTATTAATATTTTTAAATAATTAATATAACACTGAAAAGCCCAATTTTTATAGATAAGACGAAGTACTTTTGCTCTAAAGAAATAGTATTTAAACTCGTGCCAGGAATATCTTTTCCATAAACTTCTTCTATCATTTCTGGAATTGGTACTGTACGTGGTCTTCCACTTAATTGTTTGCGATTATACACTCTGTAGATATAGTAAATATTTTGTTTTTCAAAGCAAAATTTAATGCGTTCATTATTATTGAAAATATGAATTTTTATAGTTAGTACAGTTTTTTTTTGCCCACTGTGTATATTATTCCTTGTGATTTTTGAAAATTTTCTTTACAATTATTTATCGAGGGATTATTAATAATGTGCAATGAAGAACATTTTGTAGAAGTAAACTGAATATAGAAATGAGATATTTTCTTTTGCTTGAAATAGATTCTAGAAGTACGGGAAACTATTGTGAACATTTTTTTAACGGAAATATCCGTGGTTTTCTAAGGCTGATTTCAACGATTTCTTTAAAAAAATCTTACTATTTTTGTAGAGTAGGTATTTATTTAAATAAAATTCTAAAATATGTTTCAATTCCACCGAATTCAAAATATTTAATTTTAAAGTAACACGCCTCGTTTTTTATAATAATAAAACAAACGATACTTGCTAAAGACATCAGAAAGACATCCTATTATACGATAAAATCTGCATTTTTTTTTTTTATGATTGACGGAAATTTGGGTTGGGGAATTATGGATGATATGGGACATTGGCTTAGACATCGTAGGTCATTCAGCCACAACCGATTTTTTTATAATATTTGATTCATATTAAATGAAAATAGACATCCACAAACATCCATGCCATCGCCGGGATTCGAACTCAGGACCCTCCGCATTAGTTCTGGCGCGCTAACGCACGCGGCTAGTGGGCCGGCCATTTTTTTATTAACATTAATTAATTTATATAAAATACTCTGATATATCTTTTCTTATACAGGGTCACCAAAATTCGATGTTTTTATAGGTTATCACGGAACCTTAAGAGTTAGAAGGAATCTGGTTTATACGTTATGATCTCTTTTTCTGAAATGACAATAATGGTATTAACAGATCATGGCTAACTTGATTAGTTTGGGAGATACTGGACGTTTTTAATTTTGTGTCTGTGTGTATGTGTGTGAGTCTGTGCGCGCTGTATCTCAAAATTAATAGAACAATTGATATGAAACTTTGAACATAAGTCTTGTTTGATAATCCAAAGAACTGAAAAGCTTTTGGTAAAATTTCGTACACCGGAAGTATGCGTTTATCTCAACTGTTTGTTTTTTTTAAATATGAAAAATATCACAAAAATATTCAAACAAATATTAAAGACTACAAAGAAGTGAACATCTTTTGTTTGGAAATATTTTTCATAAAATCATTGTTATTCGAGAAATAAAAATATAATTTATTTTTGGTTTATTTATGGTTTATAATTATGAAACGATAATAGCTACAGCAAATTTATGTTAATAATAATTGTAGAGAATGCCAAAATAAACAACTTATAACGAATAAGTTTTTCTTTCAAAATCTCTTTAGTTTTTGAGTAACTGAGTTTTTGAATTTGAAGTATAATTTTTAATCACCATTTTTAATTTTTAGCCCCAAATTTTCAATTGTTGGGCTAAATTTTTGATTTTTGATTCTACATTTAAACTTGAATTATTAGTTCTATTGCGTTATTTTTTTTTTATTATTTCCGAGTTTTTGGTCGGAAACTTCCTTAGAGCTAAAGAGTTATTTTCGGGGTGAAAATGGTAAATAATTTTTCCTTGAATTTCTAATTTTTAGATTGATTTATTTTTGATTTTCAGCCCGATATTTTATCTTTGGCCTGTAAATCTGTTTTTTTTTTGTTCAAAATTTTGGAATTTTTGGGCTAAATATTCTTAATGCTGGCATAAATTTTCGAATTATAAAATCTAAATTTTTGGTTTTAGAGAAATTTTAAATTTTTCAACGTAAATTATTGATATTCTATTCTATGCCTGAATTTTTGAATTTTTGTCTGTATTTTAAAGTTTTCTTTCTGTTTTTGCTTTTTAGATTTTTTACCTGAATTGTTTTTATTTGCATTTTGTATTAGATTTTGGCCAATATTTTTTCTGATTGGAAACTTATTTTGAGCTAAGGAATTATTTTTTGCGGTATAAAATGGCAAATTATTTTGATTTTACGAGAATTTTTTTGGTGTATTTTTTTACCCATAGTTTAGATAAGTACATTACTTGTGTAAACCATATGGTTTTGGCATGATAAATTACTTTAGATCTTTACCTGTATTTTTCCAAATTTTTAATTGTTTTTTCTTAAATATTTTTGATTTTTGACAAACATTTTGGTTCGATTTTTCTTATGTTCAGGACAGAGTTTTGGATTTATGGTTAAAATTTTAATCTTTTATCTTTTAGTTTTTTTTGCCTTGATCATTGAATTTTTGATAGGCGTTTATTTTAGATTTTTTCTTTAATTGGTGACAGTTCTGAGCATTTTATTTTTGCTAATATTTTCTAGTTTTTTTGGTCCAAGAATTTGATTTTTGTCCTTCATTTTAGATTCTGCAACTTAAATTTTTGATTTTTTTGGACTGTATTTTCAAGGTTTTTGTATTAAATTTAGGTTATTTATTTAATTGTATATTATTTGTTTTAACAAATTTAAATTCAAATATACAGAAGATAAAATTAATTTGATTTGATATTTATCTAGAAAATATAGTCTGCGGGATTTAAGTTTAAAGAATTACTTAAGTTGTCTGAATATTTGATTTTTTGCGTTAATTGATTTGCTAGGAGAGCTTATATTAATATTTTAGATTTTTGGTAAAAGTTTTATGATTTTTACTTACTCCGCACAAAATTCTAAAAAAGATTAAAATCGAAATTTCAACCGAAATATCCGACCATTTTTGAAAAATGTCTAATAAAAACTACTATTTTCAAATTAACAATTTTTTTTATTTTGACTTTTAATTTAAGAGTTAGGATACAAAATTTCTAATATAATCGGTTTTTCTCATTAATTTTTATTAACCATGTTATATTAATGTAAAGCTAATTTAAATTTCTATTCAATGACATAAAAATTTAAAGGATGTTTCAGTTAAAAATATGCAACTTTGCGTCGCAACTCTTAAATTAAAAGTTAAAATAAAAAAGCACAACACTGAATTCTACGTAGAATACCACACAAATATACAGGGTATTTTAGAGCTCTGGGAACGGTCAATCACGTGCTTATTTTTCAAAATTTCGAAAAATGTTTTATACAAAAGTTGTGTATAATAGTGGGCTGCACGCCCTAAAAATATTAAAATTTCTACAGGGTGTCTCATAACAAAGTTACAGACCAAACTTATGTTTTTTTAAATGGAACACCCTGTATTTTTTGTAATTTTTGGATTATATGGAGCAAATTAAGGTGAGTTACTTCAATACTCCCTATACCTATTGTTTGCCGTTTTCGAAATATTTGAAGATTTGTTGAAATGCAAGGTCTGGGTGAAATTTTATTTTTGCCCCTGTGATTGACGTTGTACGATTAAAATCATTTCTATTATTTGGTTGAAGGTTCGAACTATAGAGCCAACCATGATTTCATGCAAAAAATTATACAGGGTGATAAAAAATGCGGTAGAAAAGCCGAACTTATAAAGTTAAATAACTTCGTTTTTTCAAATGGCACACCCTGTATTTAGTAACGTATTCTTAAGTAGAATCCAATTATCTTTCAGATTGTATAAGGGTTCCGTGTTCCTAATCTCCCAAACTAATCAAGTTAGCCATGATCTGTTAATGCTATTGTTATTGTTTCAGAAAAAGAAGTCATAGGGTGTATATCAAATTTTTTCTAACTCTTAAGGTTACCGAGATAGTTATAAGCTATCATCGAATTTGGGCCACCCAGTACAATGAGTATGCTAACTGTCTAAAAATAGAAACCGGTTATTTTAATACATTTGGCTTGAAATAGACTCTTAGCCACCACCATTTTTTACTTTCTGCGTTACGAAGTACGGGAAACTATTGTGATCAAGAAAATTATTTCAAACATATTTTTTTTACGGAAATATCCCTTTTGAGGTCTCTAGAGCCGATTTCAACGTTTTTTGTTGGGAAAATCCCACAATTTTTGTTGCGTAGTTATGTAAATACAATTCTGAAATATATTTAACATAAGATTTAACAAGTGATGACGGTTTGAATTTGAAAAGAATCGACTTCACCGAATTCAAAATATTTAACGTTAAAGTAACACGCCTCGCTTTTTAAAATGAAAAAAAAAATCAATAAATGTTAAAAACATCAGAAATATTCCTCTTGTATCATCAAATCTGCATTTTCTTTATTAAGATTAGTTTATTTTAAAATACTTCTTGTATATAATTAAAAGGTTTCTAAAAATGTATCTAAACTATTTTCCTTTAGAAAATATTACACAGATAACTTTTAACTTATATTCAGTGACATACTTTGACTTTCAACCCTATTTTTCGAGATATGACGTCATCGGCAGTTTTTTAAATGGACCATCCTGTATATTTTTTCATTCGAATAGACTCTTTTTCAAGAATTGGGATGATAACTATATTTTTTTTAAAGAAACTTCATTTAAACTACTCTAATTGTAAGAATGTTATTTTAAAATATTGCTTTAATACTCAATTTGATCACCTTTGCTCTAAACTATCTTTTTATTTGGTGGTAAAATTTTGATTTATACTTCAGTTTGAAATGTTGTATGACGAGAAACTCGCCTTGAAATATATTTGAAAAAAGCCATACTTACTTATATAATAATATAAAGATCCCACAACACCGGCCAGACCTATCCACAAATGCACATAAAAAGCTGCAAATTTAATGTAAAACCAAAAACCCCTCTTTCCATTCGACCATATAAAAAAAAAATTCATTATGATTCGAACAACGTAAGCTAAAATTATTTGTTCGCCTTCGACGGTCTCCGGGCCGAACATTTTGTCAAACAGGTGAGTCTTCATGGTGAATAATTTCGCTTATGATTTTTATTGTGGATATAAATTTCAATGGTGATTGATTAAAATTTTCACGAATCTAAATGTCAATTAGTGGTTACTGGTTGTAATGTTTTGTACCTTCCTCTTCCTCTATAATTATTTTGGGTCAGAGCATTATTTAAATTACAGAGTGATTCTGTTTGAAATAACACTATATTCCCTGTAATCTACACATTCATGTTCGAATGATGCGTAGATTGTAAAATACAAAGTTAATTTCTAAACTAAACAATTTAAAAAAATTACAATGTAGGTATATAGAGTGTAATGTGAAACAATGTTAATTCGAAATGATACACAATAGCCTTGTTTTATTGTGATATATCCAAGATGTACCATGAAGTGAAGCCTCCAAAATTTGAAATTGTATGTATTTGAAGAGAACGAATCCGAATTGTAATTCTTTATCAGTTTTTCAGCTATTGGTTAAGAACAATTAAAGAAATTTCGAAAATTTTCTTACCAACTCTACTCTTCAAACTGTTTTGATTACAACGAAGAAAACGAATTCGTCACTATTGTTTTTTTTTCAGTTTTTCTGCTATAAGTTACGACCAACTAGTTTTCCAAGTTTAAACTACTTTTAGGTAAAATTGAAAAAAATCCCAATGCAAGCCGGTTATATCCTCCGGCATCCCTGAAAGTTTCAACTCTCTGATTTAAATAGAAAAAAATAAATCACTAAAAGAAGAAAAACGAAAAACCGGGTGACGCGCTCTGGAAGGGTAGGGGGTGTTTTAAAATTTTTGAAAAAATACAGATGAAGGCTCGTTTTACCCCGAACCATCCCTAAAAGTTTCAACTCTCTGATGTAAATAGAAAAAAAGAAATCACTAAAAGAAGAAAAACGAAAAACCGGGTGACGCCCACTGGAAGGGTAGGGTGTTTGAAAATTTTTGAAAAAAATACAGAAGAAGGCTCGTCTTACCCCGAACCCCCCCTTAAAGTTTAAACACTCCGATATAAATAGAAAAAAATACGTCCTCGAAAGAAATAAAAAGGAAAGAGAAAAATGTTCGGGGTGGGCCGAATAGAGCGGTGGATGGTTGGAAGGTTCTGAAAAAATTAGGGATCACGGGCCGCCTCACCCCCCGCCTACCTAGCAAGTTTTATCACTTCGATTTCCATAGAAAAAAATACGTCCACGAAAGTACGCCGGAAAATAGAAAAGGGGGCGTGGCCTGATTGGGGCAAAAATTCAAAAACCGGGCACCGAGAGTCTCTTTGAAATGGATTTTAATTTATAAAAAACATGGCCGCCACTCTCTCCCTCCGCCGCCAACCGACTTCTCCTCCGGCGCGTTTGGATGTTTTTTTTCGATTTTTAAAAATTCGCCTAGAGGGCTTTGCTTGTTTTAGAGGGGCGGGAGTGATCGGGATCGACTCGATCGGTAATTGTCTATCAGAAACCATCAAAAAATCTCGACCGTACTTTAAAACGCACTTGCAGGGGGTGTGGCCTACCCCTCGGGGGCGGGGCTTAATTACCAAAATCTAATAATTTTCCTCATTTAGTGCCCTCTATACGGTGTCAAAATTTCAACTCGATACGACTTGTACTTTTCTCACAACTAGTTACCCTTCAAAAGTCAATTAGTATATACAGGGTGTTTCAGAGCTCTGGGAATATACAGGGTGTTTCAGAGCTCTGGGAACGGTCAATCACGTGCTTATTTTTCAAAATTTCGAAAAATATTTTAGACAAAAGTTGTGTATAATAGTGAGCTGCACGCCCTAAAAAATATTAAATTTATTTATTCTCAAGTAGAATCCAATTATCTTTCAGATTATAATAATTATTCCTGAATTACAAGAAAACTATTGAGATTAGGAACAGGGAACCCTTATACAATCCGAAAGATAATTGTATTCTACGTAAATACTAAATACAGGATGTGCCATTTGAAAAAACGAAGTTATTTAACTTTAAAAGTTCGGTTTTTCTACCGCATTTTTTTTATCACCCTGTATAATTTTTTGTATGAAATCATGGTTGGCTCTATAGTTCGAACCTTCAACCAAATAATAGAAATGATTTTAATCGTTCAACGTCAATCACTGGGGCAAAAATAAAATTTCAACCAGACCATGCATTTCAACAAATCTTCAAATATTTCGAAAACGGCAAACAATAGGTATAGGGCGTATTGAAGTAACTCACCTTTATTTCCTTCATATAATTCAAAAATGATAAAAAATACAGGGTGTTCCATGAGGCACCCTGTATAAATTTAAATATTTTTAGGGCGTGCAGCTCACTATTATACGCAACTTTTGTATAAAACATTTTTTGAAATTTTGAAAAATAATCACGTGATGGACCGTTCCCAGAGCTCTGAAACACCCTGTATATAAAAAATTAAAGAAATCTCGAAGATTCTCTCACCATTTTACTTTACTTTTAAATTAGAGCAGCAATGGTTTTTCAATTTTTTATCTATAAGTTTGTAACAATTGAAGAAACGTCGAAAATTCGCGCACCATTTCACTCTACTCGTCCAGATCTTCTGATTACAGTCAAGAAAACGAATTCGGATCAAAATTGTTTTTCAGTTTTTTAGCTAAAATTTTCGAACAATTGTACAAATTTCGAAAATTTCTTCACCACTTTACTCTACTCTTCCAGATCTTTTGATCATAGCCAAGAAAGCGAATTCGAAGCGCAATTATTTTTTAGTTTTTTAGCTATACAGGGTGCCACACAAATTCGATGCATTATCATTTATACCTCGGTAACTATAAGAAATATACCGGGTGTAACTGAATTCTCGTAGACCACAAATATTATTTTCATTTTTACATATATCTTTATGAAATTTGGTATGGTGTTCTTAGAGAATAAAGTGTGTCAAACAGGGAAATTTTAATGAAATTTCCACTTCCGGTTTAGCCGGAAATTACCTGATTTCAAAAGGAACATCCTATTTTTACATAATTTAATTCCTCTCTAAATTCTGAGTTACAGACGTATCCTAAGTGACCTTTTGGTTGTTAGTTTTTTGTTTAAATTCAAGTTAAATTTACACAAAAAAAAAAAATTTAAATTAATTTTAAACAAAAAGTTAACAACCAAATGGTCACTTATGATACATGTTTGAACTCAAATTTTAAAGTTTTTCGGGCTAATTTTTTTAGTACTTTAAAACTCTTTGGCATTTTTTCAAGACAATTTTTTCTAGTACTCTTTTTGGCATTTTTTTCAGGACAATTTTTTCCAGTACTCTTTTTGGCATTTTTTTCAGTTCACTTTTTCAAGACTTTTTGGCATTTTTTTGGGACAATTTTTTTTTAGTACTCTTAAGACTCTTTGGCATTTTTTCCAAGACAATTTTTTCCAGTACTCTTTTTGGCATTTTGTTCAGGACAATTTTTTCCCGTACTCTTTTTTTTTTTTTTGTTCCCTTTTTCAAGACTTTTTAGCATTTTTTGGGGACAATTTTTTTCAGTACTCTTAAGACTCTATGGCATTTTTTCCAAGACAATTTTTTCCAGTACTCTTTTTGGCATTTTTCTTAGTTCGCTTTTTCGTAGATTTTTAAATGAAAACAAGAAATCGTATTTTTAAAAAAATAGATAACTGTTGAACGCGTTGTTAGATTTTGATGATTTAATCGTGAAAATATAGCAAATTTAATACGTTTTGAAAAATCATTGTAAAATTTCCATCTTAAATCAACGCAAATTGGCAAAAATTCAAATTGTCAAAAAACGCAAATTTTCAAGTCAAAACAATTTTTTTTAATTACGCAACTGCTGAACGCGTTCTTAGATTTGATGATTTAAACGTGAACATGTAACAAATTTAACACATTTTTAAAAATCATTGGAAAATTTCCACCTTAAATCAACGCAAATTGCCAAAATCTCATATTTTTTTTAAATCAAAACAAAAAATTCGTATTTTTTTATAAAAAAATAAAGTAATAAAAGTAAATAAATAATTAAATACAGGAACTTCGTAAGCATTCAAATCGGTAATTGGGTGGACTATTTTTATGAAATTTTTCAGAATTTTTCATCAACTTGTTCGTCAGTGTAAAAAAGTGTTTAAAAAATCGATTAAAAAACTTTTGGAATTTTTTTAGGGTTTAAATGACCTTGGAAAAAAGGATCAAATATGTAATTGTATGGACTATTTTCATGATTTTTTTCAGAATTTTTCATCCACTCGTTCTTCAGTAAAAAAATATTATTTAAAAAATCGATTTAAAAAACTTTTGCAATATTTTAGTATCTAAATGGCCTAGTATGACCTTGAAAAAAATTGGTCAAATGGGTAATTGGGTAGACTATTTTCATGATTTTTTTCAGAGTTTTTCATCCACTCGTTCGTCAGTAAAAAAATAATTAAAAAAAAATCGATTTACAAACTTTTGGATTTTTTCCAGTACCTAAATGACCTTGAATGACTTTGGGAAAAATTGGTCAAATGGGTAATTGGGTGGACTATTTTAATGATTTTTTCAGAATTTTTCATCCACTCGTTGGCCACTATAAAAATAATGATTATAAATCGATTTAAAAAGTTATGTTGAATGACTTTGGAAAAAATTGGTCAAATGGTTAATTGGGTGGACTATTTTCATGAATTTTTCATCCACTTGTTCGTCAGTATAAAAATAATGATTAAAAAATCGATTTAAAAAGTTATGTTTAAAATCTTTTGAAATTTTTTCAGTGTCGAAATAACCTTGAATGACTTTGGAAAAAATTGGTCAAATGGTTAATTGGGTGGACTATTTTCATAAATTTTTTCAGAATTTTTCATCCACTCCTTCGTCAGTAAAAAAATAATGTTTATAAAACCAATTTAAATACTTTTGGATTTTATTTTCATTATGATCGGTCTATATGACCTTCAATTACTTTGGAAAAACCTGGCCAAACTGAGCAATTCATATGAGACTTTGAACATAAGTCTTATTTGATAATCCGAAGAACTGAAAAGCTTTTGGTAAAATTTCGTACACCGGAAATGGGCTTTTTGTTTTCTTCCAATATTTTTTTAAATATGAAAAATATCATAAAAACATTTAAACAAATATTGAACACAACAAAAAAATGAACAAGTCTTGTTTGAAAATATTTTTCGTAAAATCATTGCTATCGAGAAATTTGTTTTTTTCATTTTTGGTTTATAATTATGAAACGGCAATAGTTACAGCAAATTTATGTTAATAATAATTGTAGATAATCCCAAAATGAACAACTTATAAAGAATAAGTTTCTTTCGAAATCTCTTTGGTTTTTGAGTAAACTGACCATTTTCATCTTTAATAATTTTGACGTTTTAAACGTCAGTTTCTTCGATTCCACAAAACGCTCGATGTACATTTAAAATATGATTTCAATTGAAAATAAACCATGAAAGCTTAAATATAAAAGATACCATCAAGTCGGAGAAAGTAACATGATGGCCACATCACCATTTTTTGTCATTTTTCAATTCTGGGGAACAAATAAAGGTGAGTTACTTCGAAATTCCCTATACCTATCGTTTAATGTATATTTAAAGATTTGTTGAAATTTTATATTTGCCCCAGTGATTGACGTTAAACCATTACAATCATTTCTATTGTTTGGTTGAAGGTTCGAACTACAGCGCCAACTATGCTTTAGTATAAATAATTATACAGGGTGATAAAAAAAAACGTGGTAGAAAATCCTAACTTATAAAGTTGAATAACTCATTTTTCCAATGGCGCACCCAGTATTTAGTAATATATTCTCACAGAACCCAATTCTCTTTCAGATTGTATTAGGGTTCTCTGTTTCTAATCTCAATAGTTTTCTTGTTTTTGGCGATTTTCATATCAATAATTATTGTTATAATCTGGTAGATAATTGGATTCTATGTGATAATAGGTTACTAAATACAGGGTGTGTGATTTGAAAAAACGAAGAATAAATTAATAATAAAAAAGTTTCCCATATGTTGCATACTTACGTGGACACGTTGTAGATTACAGGGAATGTAGTGTTATTTCAAACAGAATCACTCTGTAATTTAAATAATGCTCTGACCCAAAATAATTATAGAGGAAGAGGAATCAGGTAATATTTGTAACATACTTATTAAAGGAAAAAAACGTAAATAGGTACCTGTAATCATACCACCAACCACTAATTGACATTTAGATTCCTAAAAATTTTAATCAATCACCATTGAAATTTATATCCACAATCAAAATCATAAGCGAAATTATTCACCATGAAGACGCTCCTGTTTGACAAAATGTTCGGCCCGGAGACCGTCGAAGGCGAACAAATAATTTTAGCTTACGTAGTTCGAATCATAATGAAATTTTTTTTTATATGGTCGAATGGAAAGAGGGATTTTTGGTTTTACATTAAATTTGCAGCTTTTTATGTGCATATGTGGACATGTCTGGCCGGTGTTGTGGGATCTTTATATTATTATATAAGTAAGTATGGCTTTTCAAATATATTTCATATACCATTTCAACCTGTAGTATAAACAAAATTTTGCCACCAAATAAAAAGATAGTTTAGAGCAAAGGTGATCAAATTATAGCAAATATTTTAAATAACAATCTTAGAGTAGTTTGAATTAAGTTTCTTTTAAAAAAATATGTGGTTATCATTGCAATTGTTGAAAAAGTGTCTATTCGAAAATTTACAGGTTGGTCCATTTAAAAACACTGCCGATGACGTCATATCTCGAAAAATATGATAGTTGTTGAAAATAAAAGTACGTCACTGAATATAATAAATAAAACTATAAACATTTGTTTTAAAATTATTAAGAAAAAGACACGTTTAGGAAGAAATCAGGTGTTTCAGCACATTTACACAACCCTGTATATTAATAGTATACCAGTCTTTACTAACGAATAAAAAATAGTTTAACAGTTAGGTGGGTAATATGTTCTAAAGGAAAATAGTTTAGACATATTTTTAGAAACCTTTTAAATATATGGGGCATTCCGCCAGAGATTTTTTTTCGAAATGTAATCGAAATTTTTAGTGATAAATAAACTAGAATGTATTTTGAATATATTTGGAGAATTTCAAATATTTGTCAATTGTTTTTCTATTTTTTTAACGTCCAAAAAGTGCTCAACATCAGATTTACACTACAATCTACTCTCGTGCGAATATCTCAAAATCTAGTTATGGATTCTATCGAAATTTTTACTGATTCATGAACTAGAATGTATTTTGAATATATTTGGAGAATTTCAAATATTTCTCAATTGGTTTTCTATTTTTTTAACGTCCAAAAAGTGCTCAACATCAGATTTACACTACAATCTACTCTCGTGCGATTATCTCAAAATCTAGTTATGGATTCTATCGAAATTTTTACTGATTCATGAACTAGAATGTATTTTGAATATATTTGGAGAATTTCAAATATTTCTCAATTGGTTTTCTATTTTTTTAACGTCCAAAAAGTGCTCAACTTCAGATTTACACTACAATCTACTCTCGTGCGATTATCTCAGAATCTAGTTATGGATTCTATCGAAATTTTTAGTGATGAATGGACTAGAATGTATTTTGAATATATTTGGAGAATTTTAAATATTTGTCAATTGGTTTTCTATTTTTTTAACGTCCAAAAAGTGCTCAACTTCAGATTTACACTACAATCTACTCTCGTGCGATTATCTCGGAATCTAGTTATGGATTCTATCGAAATTTTTACTGATTCATGAACTAGAATGTATTTTGAATATATTTGGAGAATTTCAAATATTTCTCAATTGGTTTTCTATTTTTTTAACGTCCAAAAAGTACTCAACTTCAGATTTACACTACAATCTACTCTCGTGCGATTATCTCGGAATCTAGTTATGGATTCTATCGAAATTTTTACTGATTCATGAACTAGAATGTATTTTGAATATATTTGGAGAATTTTAAATATTTGTCAATTGGTTTTCTATTCTTCTAATGTCGAAAAAGTGCTCAACTTCAGATTTACACTACAATCTACTCTCGTGCGATTATCTCGGAATCTAGTTATGGATTCTATCGAAATTTTTACTGATTCATGAACTAGAATGTATTTTGAATATATTTGGAGAATTTCAAATATTTGTCAATTGGTTTTCTATTTTTTTAATGTCCAAAAAGTGCTCAACTTCAGATTTAGACTACAGTCTACTCTCGTGCGATTATCTCGGAATCTAGTTATGGATTCTATCGAAATTTTTACTGATTCATGAATTAGAATGTATTTTGAATATATTTGGAGAATTTCAAATATTTGTCAATTGGTTTTCTATTTTTTTAATGTCCAAAAAGTGCTCAACTTCAGATTTAGACTACAGTCTACTCTCGTGCGATTATCTCAGAATCTTGTTATAGATTCTATTTAAATTTTTACTGATTCACGAACTAGAATGTATTTTGAATATATTTGGAGAATTACAAATATTTGTCAATTGGTTTTATATTTTTTTAATGTCCAAAAAGTGCCCAACTTCAGATTTACACTACAATCTACTCTCGTGCGATTATCCCGAAATCAAGTTATGGATTCTATCGAAATTTTTAGTGATGAATAAACTAGAATGTATTTTGAATATATTTCGAGAATTTAAAATATTTGTCAATTGGTTTTCTATTCTTCTAATGTCGAAAAAGTGCTCAACTTCAGATTTACACTACAATCTACTCTCGTGCGATTATCTCGAAATCAAGTTATGGATTCTATCGAAATTTTTAGTGATGAATGAACTAGAATGTATTTTGAATATATTTGGAGAATTTCAAATATTTGTTAATTGGTTTTCTATTTTTTTAACGTCCAAAAAGTGCTCAACTTCAGATTTACACTACAATCTACTCTCGTGCGATTATCTCGGAATCTAGTTATGGATTCTATCGAAATTTTTACTGATTAATGAACTAGAATGTATTTTGAATATATTTGGAGAATTTTAAATATTTGTCAACCGGTTTTCTATTCTTCTAATGTCGAAAAAGTGCTCAACTTCAGATTAACACTACAATCTATTCTCGTTTATCTGGAAATCTAGTTAGGAATTCAATTGAGATTTTTATTGATTCATGAACTAATTTAGAGATTGCTCTTACGGTGGATGCGCCGGGAACTTAAAATTTGCATAGGAACATACGATGCCAAAATAGACATATTTTAAAATTTCAAAATTTATTCCTTGTCTGCAATGAAAAATTATTCAGACATTTTCGTGATGCATTGTATTTTTTTTTTAAATTAAAATTGGATTTTTCAAACTTGCTCGCGACTTTTTCGATTTATAAATTGCCCAAAATAAAAACTAGAAAATAAAATTAATAAACAATTAAATTTAGTACCCCACCTCTTCAGAAGCTAATAAATCTAACAAAGGGAGGATCTCACCGATTTCATCCATCTTTGGCACACGTGTAGGTCATGACTAGGAGTGTAACAGGTGCAAGTAATAATGCGCACTATTCAGCCGTTTTCGAGAAAAAATGTTTTTTTAATTAGTTATTCATTCGTATATGTATATACCTTTTGCGTTAACAAACAAATACCGACTTTTTGGCACATCGACAAAACCTCCGATTCGTAGTCGGAAGGTCGAAGGATCGAACCCCATTGTTGAAGTTGGGTTCATTGATTTTATTTTTATAGTTTTTATAAATCCATGTGTATTTAAATATCTTAATTTTACAATCAATCAATTTTTTTCTCGAAAACGGCTGAATAGTGCGCCCTATTACTTGCACCTGTTACACTCCTAGTCATGACCTACACGTGTGCCAAAGATGGATCAAATCGGCGAGTCACACATCTGATCCTCTTCTTGTAAGTTCTCGTGCTATACTCTGGTATAGGCTGTGAGACAAACCAAAACAACTTGTAAAGAGCAAGTAAAGTGATTTTCAAAATCTCATTAATTTATGCAGGGAAAAACATTCTTCATCTGATAGATTTTATAATTTTAATACGACGAAAGTTATGATTCGTTATGGTTGCAATTTATTTATAATTATATTAAATTTTTAAATGTTATTCTATTTTTCTTGATAGTATAGCGATGACATATTACAATTATAACACGAACCATTTGATTAACAGTTAGCTCAAACACGCACCAAATTCATAGGAAAAATAGTTTATCGCTAACGATTTAAATCAAATCAATTTGTTTAAGATTTCTAAAAATAACGAACTTTTTCGTTTTGTTTGTATTCCAAAATATATATTCAACCTATGCGCTTTGGGCGTGGCTTGGTGATGTAGTGAGTAAAAATGCGAGGATCTGCTCGCTGGATCCTAAGTCGAGTGGGTTCGATTTCCCGCTCGATCGAGAAGTCATTTCCGATCTTTCATTATTAATTTATTCATTTATGTACAAACCAGGATACATAGAAATTTCGTTAGTAGCGGTAATAAACAAGAGAAAAAGCTATGCGCTTTTATCAGGAAAGTTTTCGTATTTCTATTCATTATCCTCTATCGGCGCAAGCCCCGTTGTTATTTTGAAGGTAGAATAGGGCCCACCCACCACTCTACCCACCACCCTTCATATTAATTTTATTCTTTTAAAGATCTACAAATAGATTTTCCTCTTACCGCATAATCATTTATTTAACAGGGACAGAATATTTAAACTCCCAACTGTCTTTTTATTTGGTACTCAAGGTACGCGCTCATAAATTTGATTATATTATTAGGTAATTACGGAGTCATCTTCGAACCGACTGCGGATGCCGCATCTGGGATACTATTGTGCGCCTGGTCCAGCGGCACCACCATGTACTTCTCGAGCAAACAGAGGGAATACGAAAGATTGCTCGATGAGTTGGCCGACTTTTCCGAATACGAAAAGCCCGACGGCATCGAAAAGCTGAATAAAACGATCAACAAATCATCCGTCATAGTGTTTATCTGCATGTGGAGTTGTATTATTCTAGCTTTCGCGTTTAATTGGTTTGTACACTGCGAAGATTACGTGGAAGATAGTTGCGGCATGCTAGTAACTTCTTGGTTTCCAGTGAAGGAATTTTTTACTAGGTGGAATAGAAGATGGGCTTTGTCCCTTCAGGTAATTATAAATTAAATAAAACTAATTACCAAATAATACTTTTAAAAGTCAAAAAACCATGTATGAAAAGAAAGAAATTATAGGAATAAGAAGATACTGATTGATAAGTGATTTGTTTGAAATTGCATTACGAGAAGTTTTGCTTTTTAAAAAAATTATTGTGTGTATCCACAATTTGTCGTCGGCACGCCCCTGACAAGTAGTTAAATACAAAGCAGAGATTTGTCCAATTTACAAGAGAAACAAAATCAAGGGCGGTATCATCCTTAACACGTCGACTAAAGTATTCCAATGGGGCCGCGTTAGTCACTTATAACTGACAGTGAGTACATAAAAAACCCGTAATTTCGTCTAAGAAATGCATCAAAATGAATTAAATCTTACTCATTATATAAAATAAAACTTAAAAACACAGAAAACTTTTGTTGATATTTTACAAAAAAAACTTGTTGGCAGCCAATGTGTTAAAACAATTGATAAGAAATTGTTCTAAGTTTTTAACTAAAAATCAACTAAGGCTCTATTAATTTTTGTAGGTTTCAGTTGTGTTGTTTGTATGCGGTCCTAGTTTCTTCGGACCGTGTTGTATGATAACCGTTTGTGAACTCATAGTCAACAGAATTGATCACTTGATAAACATGATTAGAGAGATACCGAAAATGGAAACAAGAAAAAATCGTAAGGTACAGGTGGCGAAGTGTGTTCATTATCACCAGAAAATTCTTGAGTAAGTGCAAAGATTTTATTTTATGGCCGTATTATATAATGTTTGCAAGTGAAGTTTAACAATATTCGATCACTTTAGAATGTATATAGTAGAGTGTTTATAGCATATATGGGAGAATTGTGAAAATCAACGGGACAACCCGGAAACTTGTTCGTATAGATAAAAAACTAATAACTGTAAATTTTGAGCTATATCCGAGCCCTGGGCGTCTAAAATTTGAAAAAAAAACGTTTTCCCCCCTTTTTTCCATTTTAGTCCGCTAATATTAAACGGTCTACCCTAATGGTCAAATGATATACTGTGTCGACCGAGGATGTTAATACGAATTCAAAACGAATTTATTTGTTAAAATCTGACTAAAATTGACGAGTTGTGAATGTTTCAGTTATATCATACTTGTATATTTCGATGTTATGTGACCTTATCCTTCATCGACGGTAATTAGAAGATGCGCGGCATTTCTGTCACTTATTTTACACTTGTCTAAAGCAGATGAGACCCCTTCACTGATAAATGCAATGCTTGTGGTTATGGTTCTATTTCCAAAATTACTCAAAATTCAATCGAGATTATGTTTTCCTGAAAAGGTAACTAACGTCAAATTTTACATGCATTTTATTTCATTTGCGCGCGAAACTATGAAAAATTGTAGTCATTTTAATGGTTTCAAATAAATACAAAAATAATTTCCATCGATTTGAAATTTTCTAAAACAACTCAAAATACATTCGAAATTATGATTTCGGAATAATCTGGATACACACCAAAACCAAATTTTGTGTACTTTTATTTGAACAGCGCACGAAATTATGGAAAATTGTAATTATTTTAATGCTCTCAAACAAATAAAAAAACAATTATTGTCGACTTAAAATGTTCTAAAATTACTTAGAAATAATTCGAAATTATTATTATTATGTGAAAAATCAGGAGATTTCATGTAATCAGTTATCACGAAAAATCGTGGAAAAATTGTTATAATTTTGATGGCTCTAAATAAATATAAAGACAATTGCCATCAATTCGAAACTTTCCAAAATTACTCAAAAATCATTCGAAATTACGATTTTGGGAAAATCTGGATACACACCTGAACCAAATTTTGTGATACTTCTATTTGAACAGCGCGTGAAATTATGAAAATTGTAATAATTTTAATGCTCTCATTGTTGTGGACTCAAAATTTTCTAAAATTACTCTAAAAACACTAGAGATTATTATTACGTAAACAAATACTTACACACCATCACCAGATTTTGTGATAATTTCTTGTAATCAGTGCGAATAATCGGAAAAAGATTGTTATAATTTTGGTGGCTTGAAATAAATATAAAAAACAACTGTCAACGATTTAAAACCTTCCAAAATAACTCAAAATTTATTCGAAATTATGATTTTGGGAAAATCTGGATAAATATAAAAACCAATTTTTTACTTGAACACGCGAACTTATGAAAACCTTTAATCATTTTATTGTTCTCAAGAATATACAAAAACAATTGTCAAACAGAAACTTAAAATTTTCCAAAATTACTCAAAAATCATTTGAGATTATTATTATGCGGAAAACTGCTTATACACCATCACCAGATTTTGTCATAATTTCATGTAATCACTGCGAAAAATCGCAAAATATTGTTATAATTTTGGTGGCTTGAAATAAATATAGAAATGGATTTGAAACTTTCCTAAAAAACTCAAAATTCATTCGACATGAAGATTTTGGAAAAAGCTGGACACACACCTTCATCAAATTGTGTGATACAATTTTTTTAATAGAGCGCGAAATTATGAAAAATTATATTAATTCTATTAATATAAAAATTGTTTTTCTTTTACTTGAATTTTCAATTTTTTGAACACGATTTTTTATTTCTAGACCAGGATTTTTTATCTTTTGGCTCATATTTAAGATCTTTGGCCTGTTTTTTTCGATTTTTTACTAATTTTGTTGGTCTTTTGTGATCATTCAGTCGAAAAATATTCTTTATTTTGGCCTAAATTTTCAATTTTCTGGTCCGTATTTTTTATTTTGAGGCTCGAATTTCTTATTTTTGGCCCTATAGTTTGAAATTGTAAACCTGAATGATTGATTATTGTGTCTACATTTTTTTTATTTTTAAACCAGAGTTTTCGAGTTTTGGTCAAAATTTTTGATTTTTTGGTCCCGATTGTGGATTTTTTTTTAGTATATATTTCTGATTTTTGACCTGTATTTTCGATTTTGTAGTCTAAATTCAAGATCTTCTGTCCTACATTTCCTTTATTTTGGCAGTAATTTCAATTCTTTTAATCTGCGTTTTTGATTTTTAGTCCCGACTTTGGACTAAATTTATGATTTTCTTCATATTTTTTAGATTTATTAACTGAAATGATTAATTTTGATGGGTGATTTTATTTTTTATTTTCTGGCTATTATTTCCGAGTTTCTAGCCAGAAATTTACTTTGAGCTTAAGGATTATTTTGGGGGTGAAAATGGCAAATTAATTTTCCTTTACTTTAATTCTCAAGTTTTCGGTCTGCATTTTTTACTTTTAGTCCAGCGTTTTTGATTTTCCGGCCGATATTTTAGATCTTTGGCTTGTAGTTTCGTAAAAAATTAATAACTTCGTCAATTTTAGTCCAATTTCAACAAATAAACACATTTTGGATTCACATTAACGTCCTCTATCGACATAATATAACATTTGGCCATTAGGGTGGACCGTTTAATATTAGGGTGGACCAAAATGAAAACAAGGGAATAAACACACTTTTTCAAATTTTAGAGGGCTAGAGCTCGGTTACGTAATGTTCCATATGGCTCAAAATTTACGGTTATTAGTTTTTCATGTATACGAACAAATTTCCGGGTTGTCCCGTTGATTTTCATATACTTCTAAAATAAGAACCACTCTAGTATATAGTGTCTAATTATTTACTACAACTGATCATGAAAACACCATAACTCTATTTAATCCAATGAAGGTTATAAACCCAACATAAAAATAAAGTTTGGAACGGAATAGTCATCAACAGCTGTATGGTCATCTTCATAAATATTCCTTCTAAACTTGCTTTTTGCTGGTAATAATCACATCATCAGCTATTTTATTTTTTAATTAATTTTGGGACACGAGTCCCATAAACATTGCGGCCTCCTGACTACTCTTGATAACATGCAAATAGCTTCAAATCGATTCCGTCTAGTAGTCTTAGGAGCTTCTTCACTACATTGGTCACTGGCCCTTATCCCTTCTGCAGTAAATTACTTCTGAATAGAGTATGCTATAGGAGGCTGTTTCCTCCCCTTCATTACAGACTGACCTGGTCCATTCAGTTCCTCTTGAGACCCGTGACTCAGAAGTAGCATGTTGTCAAAAAGCGATTTTAAAATTTTGAAGCGCTATTGCCCCAACAAACCGCACCTTTAAACCAACCAGACTAATGTTTCAATTATTTTATTATTTATTTATGCATAGGTTCAGTACAAGAATTGAATCTAATCAATTATAATTTCTCATATCTACAGATTTTCAAATAATTTTTCAGCAGATATAAAAACAAATAATTAACAACACAATTTTTTTTAGGTTTGCAGATAGACTAACAGAAAACTCCTACATATTCATGCTTATCCACGTGCCCTACACTACATTTATGTTGACGTTAATAACAATTCAACTAATAACGGTATCGTAAATAGTGTAGTTGGGTGTAAGTAACCAACTACAATAAATCTTTTTTCAGAAAATTAGATTTCTGGATATAGCTAACCTAGGATTTTGGTTGTTCTATATTTTCCTTTGCTGTATCTTTGGGGAACGATTGTTGTCTAAAGTAAGTATTATATGATATTATTTCCCGTCGTTGTTTTTTTACACGACGCTATGTACACAGGAGGAAACTTGAAATTCGTGAAATTTTGACCATTTTCAAACCGCCATAACTCGGCGTATTTTTAATCGATTTTGATAACTCTTTGTAGGGCGAAAAACTTTGAAGTGTCTTCTTTAAAGTCATTCATGCGAACTTACGCGTAACTTCTTCCGCCTCTCTCTAGCACCCCTGTGAAAAAAAAGTCTTTTCAGGAAACCATGTGCAACTTTGACGATGTCTATGGAGTTCCAAAAAATTTTTCGACTCGATCCACCATAAAGGCATTAAATCTTAATCAATTCCCTATGCAAAACTCAAAGAACGAAGTTCCTACGGCGATTTGTTATGGGCGAAAAACCTCAAAATGCACTTTTTTCAAACAGCCATAACTTGGTGCCAAATCCTCGTAGGAACTTCGTTCTTCGAGTCCTGCATACGGAATTGATCAAATTTTAATGACTTTATGGTGGATAGAGTCGAAAAATTTTTTACAAGTCCATAGACATCGTCAAAGTTGGACATGGTTTCCTGAAAAAACATTTTTTTTCACAGGGGTGCTAGAGGGGGGTGGAAGGGGTTACACTTAAGTTCGTATGCATGACTTTAAAGAAGACACTTCAAAGTTTTTCGCCCTCAAATGTTCATCAAAATCGATTGAAAATACGCCGAGTTATGGCGGTTTAAAAATGGTCGAAATTTCATTTTTTTTTCCTTCAGTATATATTATACATTTTGTTCATGCGCAGAACATCCGAACTGTATAAAACTGTGCCATATTTATAATTGACACGATTATAAAATGTATTTCTTATCTGATAGAGTGTTGCTATTGGTGATGCTTGCTACAAGAACGAACCCTTTGGTGAGGATGTGACTACTCAGAAAGAACTTCTGTTTATGATACTGGCCAATAGAGAACTTTGTATCACAGCAGGAATGAACGAACAATGCAACCACGAGAAACTCGTTGAGGTAATTAATCTGCCTTTCACTTTTTAGATTTCTGTTAAAGTGCTCGTTGTTCTGGAGGTCAGATTTTTTTGTATCTTATTTACTACATTTCCCAACATGTAAAGACAAACAGAACATAATAATGCTCATCTTTTCATTATGCACAATATTTCAGGGCCTTGTGGATTTAATAACAGTGGCCTCTCCCGGCGTTTCCCACGGGAAAGAACTTGACAGTGCACGCGAAGATTTCACTTTGTCGTAACGTTCGGCACGATTTCGTTGATTAAGATATTTAATAAAATTACACACATAAAAAATATTACGTCTAAAATTGTGAATAGTGACAATACAATAAAACACCCTGTATATGTATAACCTACCTCATCAACAGAATCATTCAAATATATATCAGGATGATTACATATTTTTCTCAGAGTAGTAATTCCTATTAAAACATTGCATCTTGTGTGATTTTCTGAAAACCAATTTTTACTGCCTCTTCCCAGTATAGTCGTTACTTGTTCACCCTGTAATAATTAAACGAGTTATGCATATTATGTTTCTCATAATCCTGATTTAATTATATGAGATAGAATATTATATTTACAGTTCATGTTTACGGAGCGGCTCGTGAAAGTTCGGCAGAGGAGACTATAGACAAAAACCATAGCTCAATAATTGATTTGATTATACAGGGTTCCCCATAATAGACTACCCATTTTATTTTATTAATTAATTCCCTACGAGATAACTAAATAAGTTTATCTCTGTGGGATTATGTTCTGTAGTCTTTGGGATTTAAGTTAATTATTGATCAAGTAGGCACCTGTCACAAATAAGTTTTATATTAATAATTTTGTGGAACGTTATTTTTCTACGAGAAGTTTGTTAGTTTTCATCATAATTATTTAACTTTCATGGATTACTCAGTCCAACAACGTGTGTTTTGTGTAGAAACTTACATAAGAAGCAATTCGATAGAAAAGTTAGGCGTGCATTCCGGCGTTAATTTAATAACAACAATAGAGGTCACGCGCCAAAACATAAAACTGTTAAGTTATGGGTTCGTCATTGGCGTGAAAATGGTTCTGTACAAAATTTTAAGAAGCCTGGACGTCGAAGAACAGTTCGTACACCAGAAAATATTGATCGAGTTAGAATTGCGTTTACGAGAAGTCCTAAAGTCCTAATCGTTTTTCAAAACTTTATAGGTTTTTTTTTCGGAATTTATTCAGACTTTATGTTCAGGACTTTTTTTAATACGCCTTTTGCGATTCGTTTTAAGGACAATTTTTTCAAAAAATTTTAGGTATTTTTAAGTCTTTTTTTCTTAGGGAATGTTTTATCGGGTCCTTTTCGGGACTTGTTTTTAGGATGTTTTTTTAGTTTTTGAGTAAACTTACGGTAGAGATTAGAATTTGAAGTATAATTTATCATTTCATCTTTCATAATTTCGACGTTTCAAACGTCAGCATGTTTCATCCGATCCTGTAAATTTTAAAATATACCATGTAACTAACTATTATACCATCAAATCAGAAAAAGTAACATGATGGCCACATCAAGTCGAACGTTACGATGAAACAAAATCTTCACAGCACTGTCAATCATTTCCCAATAGTTTACTTCATGGCACGCCGCTGATTAACACCAAACACTAACCATATCTGAGAAGAGCATTATTATTATTATTGAAATACATGATTAATAATAAATAAATAATAATATATTACTGGGAATCGTAATTCCTACTTATTTTCAATTAGAGTAGTATTTAATGTTTTAGGTGTTGAAGACATCATACAGCTTCATCACTTTACTTGGGAGTTTAGGAGGATTAGAACAATAAATAAAGTGCACATCTTGCAATCATCACAAAAATGCATTGTTTATAGAATTCAAATTTAATTGAATGTATACCAAACACCCATCGTTAATTTAATTAAGATGTAATAAATAAAGGTAAACATAGTGCATGCTAATATTAAAAGTAAATTTAAATAATTAAATGCAACATGTTGTATATGTTATAATAAAGTTCAGTTTAAACAAATTAAAACAAATTATAAGGCCTATTACTCTATTCATGATTTTATCAACTAGATCGCTGTTATATTTATATATCTTATGCCAATTTCATTGTTTGTAACTTATTTCTAATTAGCTTTAGATATTTTAATTATACATTGTAATGTTAACTTTTTATTTTGTAAGACTTTGACAGCTGTAATACATATATTTATGTCGTACTACACATCAATAAAATCAAAACTGGCCGCATTTAAAATTTGCAATTCACAAAAATTTCTAAGAAAATTTAGTTCTAAAGTTTTGTTAATTTTTTGACCATTTATTATGTTTGTTTATTCGCAATTTCATTGCAATAAAATCATTTTTTTCATTCTCCCACGTTTGGTAACAAAG
The DNA here is from genome assembly GCA_910593695.2 of Ocypus olens. Taxonomy (NCBI): domain Eukaryota; kingdom Metazoa; phylum Arthropoda; class Insecta; order Coleoptera; family Staphylinidae; genus Ocypus; species Ocypus olens. The sequence continues at coordinate 15,943,207 of OU343059.1, read as the reverse complement.
CCTAACATGATTTATAACAAAAAGTAAATATTGGCTGAAAGTAAGCGCCGGAGAGGGAAATGTTTCTGATAAAAAAATATTTGCTTATTTTCGAGTTAGATGCCCTAATAAAACTTACAGGTTTCCATTTAATATTAACATGTGGACCTTGAAAACATACTTGTATTTGAAAATATGTAAAATAAAAATGGCAAATACATTTTATTTGTCCGAATCTTTGTTTTCATAATATTTCCAGTGTCCAGGATAAATGCCGCACCCTGTAGAGGATTATTAGTTATAATTTAATTATTGTAAATAAATTGTACACTGTGAATCTATAAAAGAAAATATATTAAAACTTAAACAGTTGAACAAATTAGAAACAACCTTACCTGTTGCAGAAATTCAATAAAACGAAATGTAGCCTGAATATATGAATATTCAACCTGTTCGTAACTCTGCAAGCAAAATTAAGTCTTACTAAGACTATAAACAAATAACTTATTTAAACAACTACTTCCTGGCTAGTGCCAGACTTAATTTTGCTTGCAGAGTTACGAACAGGTTGAATATTCATATATTCAGGCTATATTTCGTTTTATTGAATTTACTTAAACAGATTACAGAGAACGTAGTTTTATTTTAATGAGGGTAACTCTGTAATTGAAATTTTGCGCCCACTCAAAATAATTATAAAGGAAAACTTATACATTTTTTTAATAAAATTATAAACAGTAACAACCACTAATCATTACATCTGTCCATTAATTATGATTTAGGTTCCTGAAAATTTGAATCAATCACCACTAAAATGCAACGCCATTTATATTCACAGCGGCATATATTTGAAACCAAAGAAAAAAACATATGTGACATTTATTTTTACAAACGGGAGAGAAAGTCGATTTCTCGGTCCTCGAAGTAACATTTCTCTCCGCAAAAACATATATTTATTTTTTGCTTTCAATATTTTTAACATCTTTGGCTTTTAAATACATGGTTGTTTCATTAAAAATGTGTGTTTCATGCTACTGTCTCCGGTTAAATTACAGTAGGGCTTTTAGAGATATTTTTTTTCATATTTATTGATTATTCTCAAAAATTGCTCAGTTTTAGAAAGAATTTTATTCTTTGTAAATCGTTTATTTTGAAATTATTTACAAACATTGAAAATGTAATTTCTAAATTGTAGATATAAAATTATACACTTTCATTTTTCCTTTTTTTTCGAAATAAAAACTACGAAGAACATTTATTATAAAAAATTCCCATTAACAGTGCACAAAATTTTATCAAATGCCTTTTAGCAAAATTCTATAGCAAAATTGTATAGCAAAATTGTTACAATACTAACTTTACGAAGAGCGTTATTAAAATTATAAATATTTCATTGTGAAAATATAGTCAATTTATTCTGCAAATAGAGTTGGTAAAACACCCACAATCGCCTCATGTTCTGCGCAAAAATCTGATTTACACTATGTAATTTTTTTTTTCTGGCATCTTCAAAATATCAACAATCGATAGAGATATTAATTTGTATTTTTTTTTGCCTTCGAGTGTTCGTCATTAAAAAAAAACATTTTCAAAAATTCATAACTCGACTTAAAATTGCTGCACATTCAAAAACCAAAATTATTTTGGAAGATAGACGTCTTGTGAAGTGATTTGAATTTTTGTATAACTCTTTTCCCGCGTTTCATATTATTTTTTAAATTTTTGCTCCCGAGAGTTCGACTTTGAAAAAAAAAAATTCAAAAATTCATAACTAGACTGAAAATTGCAGCACATTCAAAAACCACAATGATTTTAAAAGATAGTCGTCTTGTGAAGTGATTTGAATTTTTGTAGAACTTTTTTTTAGGTTTTATATTATTTTTGAATTTTTTACTCCCGAGAGTTTTGCTGAGAGAGTTCGATATTGAAAACAAAGAACTTTTAAAAATTTCGTAACTCCACTCAAAATTGTTACATATTCAAAAACCAGAATGATTTCGAGAAATCAACGTATTGTCAAGTGAATTGAATTTTTGTAGAATTTTATCCCTGCGTTTCAAATTCATTTTTAATGTTTTGCTCTCAAGTGTGCGTCATTGAAAAAATACATTTTCAAAAATTCATAACTCGACTGAAAATTGCTGCACATTCAAAAGCCTAAATTATTATAAAAAATCGACGTTTTGTGAAGTAAATTGAATTTCTGTAGGATTTTATCCCTGCGTTTCATATTAATATTTTTTTTGAACTCGAGTGTGAGTCATTGAAAAAATTCATAACTCGACTGAAAATTGCTACACATTCAAAAACCAAAATTATTTTGAAAGATCGACGTCTTGTAAAGTGAGCTGAATTTTTGTAGAATTTTATCCCTGCGTTTCATATTAATTTTTAATATTTTGCATTCGAGTGTGCGTCTCTGAAAAAAAATATATTTTCAAAAATTCATAACTCGACTGAAAATTGCTGCACATTCAAAAACCCAAATGATTTCAAAAGATCGACGTCTTGTGGAGAGATTTGAATTTTTGTAGAATTGTTTTCCCGCGTTTCATATTGATTTTAATTTTTTTTGCGTCATTAAATAAAATATATTTTCAAAAATTCCGAACTCGACTGATAAATGCTGCGCATTCAATAGCCAAAATGAATTGTGAAGTAAACTGAATTTTTGTGCGATGTTATCTCTGCATTTCATATAAATTTTTATTTTTTTGCACTAGAGTGTAGTCGGGAAAATATATATAGTCGAGAAAAAATCGGTAGAATTATTCAAAATTAAGATTTCAGTTTAAAATTGTGGCATCGTGTGTAAGTTGCCACAATTTGAGAATTTTCCACAGTTCAGGCTGATTCACATACAAGTCGCCACAAATATACGGAAACCTACGCACACACACACACACACACACATACACACACACACACACACACACACACACACACACACACACACACACACACACACACACACACACACACACACACACACACACCCACACACACACACACACACACAGACACACACGCACACAGACACAAAAAAAATTTTTTCAGAAATTGTTGAAATGGCATCTAGGGACCCCAAAAAAGATATTTCCGTAGAAAAAAATTTTGAAAAAAAAATCACAATACTTTCTCGTACTTCGTAATGAAGAAAGTAAAAATAAGTAATCAAGTATTCTATTTGATTTTATTTTCTCACAATACCTGCTGCACTAAAGGTATTTTTAAGCCGTTAATCCACGTTTAGATTAACTAATGAATTACCCGCAACCAATATGTAAAATATAGAATTATGAATGTTGTCAATGAGATATACACCACAGTACATTATTCATTATTTGTTAATGGAAGTAATGGTACTTGTAAATTGAGGTAATGGTAATGTCTATTAGTAAGCTTAAATTAGATTAACAATTTTAACTGTATTAATGTTAAATTAAGTCGGGTATTGAATTTACAAATAGTCTAGTCCATGTATTGTATCCCATTGTTTTTCTAGTGCACAGAAAATTGACGTATTTTACAAACTTGTTAATACCTTGGAAACGAAAGAAGATAGGTATAGGGAATGCCAGTATAGATCAATGCAGATTTAAATTCTGCGTCAGAATATGTAAAAATATTCAGGGTGTTCCATTAAAAAAAATCGAGATTTAATGCTTTAAACTTGACTAAATGTGGTATGAAATTTTAAACACTCTTAATTTTATTTTTCCAAAAATAAATCACCACTGGGTACCTTCGGGTACTGGCTTTTAATAGCCAACATTACATCCCTTCAACTTTGTATTGTTCGGAGATATGTATTTTTAAAGTGAATTATGAAAAAGCGCAAAATTTTTTAAAATGTCAAATATTTCGAAAACGCTTAAATTTTGAGGTTATGTTACTTAATGATTTTTTTCACAGAATTTGATGTGTAATCCAAATTTGCAATAAAAAATATAGCATTCTATTTAAAATAAGGAAGTTGGTGTTGATATAAATATAATCTTGAAAATATTTTAATTGAAAAGGGGTCCTCAATTACGTAAATGCTGAAAATCCCATTACAATAGGGCCGATCCTACCGGAGGGCTAGAACGTGCATGGCACATGAGTGGCGAAACCGGCGAAGCCCGCGAAACTGCGGAATTTGGTTCCTATGTAAATGATTTAGAAAAGAAAATATTAAAATTATAACTACGGGTTTTAAAGATTGTAGCCATTGTGCTGACCAATTTGTAAAACATGAGAACGGTGTAAAGCATATAAAGTGTCTCCAAAAATGGTGGGAGTTAAAAATCCGTTTAAATAAATAGAAATTATAGACAAAGAGCAACAAAAATCATTTGAATTAGAAAAAAAAACGATGGAGGGCTATTGTAGAAAGTATGATTGCTATTGTGCACTTTTTAATAAGTCAGTGCCTTGCTTTTAGAGGAAGTAGTTCCAGTCTTTATAAGAGAAATAACGGAATTTTTCTAAAGGCAATAGAAATGCTAGCTATCAGATCATTTAAATAAAATTGAAAAATCTAAAGAGAAGTCGATTCGTACGCCATATTATGTAGGCCAATATTTTTAAAATTCGATAACTTTTTTGCCTAATTTCTAAAAAAAAGAAATATCTAAATATAGTAAAAAAATTGGATTTTTTTAACACATCATTAATCAATTTAAAATACACAAAATTTTCTGAATTTTGCCCCCCCTTATAAACCAATCAAGTAACCGTTAGGATAGAAAAACAATTAGGGCGACATCTATCGCCGATATATTATGATTTCAGAACCTTGTAACATTTTCCGCGATAGATGTCGCCCTAATTCAATTTAAAATACACAAAATTTTCTCAATTTTGCCCCCTTTATAAACCAATCAAGTAACCGTTAGGAAAGAAAAACAATTAGGGCGACATCTATCGCCGATATATTATGATTTCAGAACCTTGTAACATTTTCCGCGATAGATGTCGCCCTAATTGTTTTTCTATCCTAACGGTTACTTGATTGGTTTATAAAGGCATAGTCGAATTCCGTTTCTCTATCAACGACAACCGCAGTGTACTGATGTGAGACTAACGTAGGTCCAAATCGGTCTTCAGTTATTGTTAACGGTGATATATAATCGAAATTACACAAATGATTATGTATAGAAATACCTTTGATTGCTACTTTTTAATAACAGTGATTTTAAATAGTGATCACGGTTAGTAAACATCGTAACACCTTTTCAAATTGTGATTATTTCAAAATGAGTGAAGAAGCATCTTGCAGAAACGTAAAGTGGAATGTATTTTGAGTAAATTTAAAAATTTTAAAGTATGTCGCAAATGTTTTTCTATGTCTTGCAAGATGGAATGAATTTTTAGTCATAATAGATAATCGTTTTTTTTTTATTTAAAAAACGCATATTTAGCTCCCTCTGCTCTCGAGGGATTATTTTTAAATGAAATAATTAACGTCGAATCGTCCAGTATATTTTGAGTTTTGAGAGAATTGTTGTTATTTTTTTTCAGTCCGTGAAATTTGAAAATTGTTATAGTGCTGGTTTCGTGGTATTATTTCAAAAATTATAATAAAGGAATGTTTAGTTGTTGGCATAGAATATTAAAGTTAATTGAATTTTGAGTGCAATTGGGAAGTTCAGTATTTTTTTTTTTTCAGTTCATGAAAATAGTAATTTGAACATAAGAGCAATTCTCGGGCGATTCTAGAGAAAAATGGGAGAAAAAGTAATTAATAAAGCGTTTCAGATGTAAAAAATACATTTCGCATTATTTTTAAATTTTAATTTCTTCAAATTATTTCCAAAGAACTTTCTTCAATCATACAGAATTTTAGGTTAGAATAAAGTTAGTAGAGTGGATGGTGGGTGGGTGCTATTTTACGTGGCCATATCTTGTTGCTCACGCACTTAGTTTTTCACCAATGAATACATTAATCAAAAGATAATAAATTCTTGATTTTGATCAATCGATTTCAAGTCGAAATAAAAATAAATGAAAAAAGGTTAATAAAATATACATAAAATCTTGATTATGATCGTTCATAAACATAGTGTCAAATTTACGATTAAAAAAAAAATTCTTTAAAAAGAAAAGATTAGAAAATGAAGATTTTCAAGTGTAGTACGTTTTAAAAATCGAATCCTCAATTTTTTCTTGTTAAACACTGCAAATCTTGGTTTTTAACGTTTTTTTCTCATTTTAGAGAATTTCTTTTGATCATTGAAACGTCAGTGGTGTGTATTTTTGAAAATAGCACTTCCAAATGTGTCGGACAATTTTAATAATGCAAGCTTTAAAATGTAAATAAAATCATTCAAGAAAAATATAAATGATTTTTGCATTTTTGTTATTAGATAGTTTTTGCCGGTGATTTTTTCGAGGTTTATAACTTCCAAAACGCGTTGGGTGATCTCCATTGATTGAAAACTAAATTATCCTCGAAAAATTGTAAGAAACTTGTTTGTAAAATGTGTAAAAAAAAATGTCCAAAAACAGGCTTTCCGAGTCCAGAAGTTTAAAAACGTATATTAAGTAGTTTTTTTAAAGGTTTATAATACCTAAACGTGTCAGGTGATCGATTATTTGAAAACCAAAATGTGCCAAAATTTACATTAATTACAAGTCCATATCATTTTAATGTACCGTCTCGGTGGGACACCCTGTATAATATATGTAAAATAATAATATAAGAGTAACAGTAACAATAGATGCGGCAATTTTTTTTTTTGGCATAGGCCTGAGCCATACCGTCACACACGGCTAGGAACGGCAAATTTAAGGAACCAAATTTAAATTGTCAATATTATGCCAGATCATCAGAGAGTCTACTTTTTGATCATTCCTAATTTTATTTCAAAATATGACAATGGGATTATCTACGCACATAGAGTTAACCGCAAGTACCAGATCACTCTGTTTTAGATAATTAAACATCTAATAAATGTGTCAAAGAATACACTTAGTAAACAATTTTTGATCATTTTGTTGCTTTACAGTATTGGCGGCACTTTGATGATAAAAGCAACGCGATTGTATGCATTCATTTAATTAATACCACTGTTATTATAATTGCAAATACGTATTCAGGTATATAATTAGCACATACCATCATTATTTCGTACTTAATTAACGCGGCTTAGGTAGACGGTAATGAATAACCGCTCTAATAATCAGTTGGTTTGTGTAATCAAAACGATTGTAAGTAAATAATTATAAATTTCAATGTTATTCTCTAATGATTCCGAGTAGGTACTAATTATTAAATTTTTATGCATGGTAATTTATACATATACACTGGGTGTACCATTACTGCGTTCTAAAGCGATATTTTGATAGGGGTAGGAGTTAGAAAAATATATATGTAGTTTAAATACACGAGTTTCAAAATATGAAGTTTTTTATGCAATGGCACACTATATTCAGAGTGTTTCAAATTCGAGACTCACTATAGGGATCTCGCTTATTAGAAGAGATAGAGGGTATGGTTAAATTTTCCACTTTTGCAGAATTTTATGCTGATTGAAAATTATTTTGTTTACAAATTATGTCAAAAAACTGAATAAAACCTAATTTTTGTATTTTTTAATATCCTCGTTATTTGAGGCGATATTTAAAAACGGTAGGAACGTTTTTATAGCATTTTTTTATTATCTAATAGATGGCATAATATTTTTCTTTGTAACATGTTTCGATTCTTTTGGACCATCAACAACGTTCCTATTTCGTATGGACGCCATTTTTATTTTTTAACGCAACTGAATGCTCATTTTTTTTGTGATGACAAAAAACATAAATGAACAAATAATCGTTTAATAGTAGATTATATATCAAGGGAGCGAAATGCGTGATTTTTCCGGAGGAGCAAATTTGTATCCCGAGGGCAAAAGCACCAAGGAAAAAATAGCATTCTCTCCCGATACATACTATTTTTTTCACCAACGGGATATTTTAAGAATAAAACGTTCGTTGCTAAAACCCAACCTAGAAAAAAATTCGGGTAGAAGTGACAGTTAAAATAAATAATGGAACTCCGCATGATCATTTCTCTCCCTTGGGAGAGAAATGTTACTTCTCTCACGATTTCGAGGGCTGAGAAATCGACGTTCTCTCCAGTTTGTGAAAAAAAACACTTTTATTCACAATCTATGTAATAATTACTAAAAATCATATATGCCATGGAATTAAAAACTATAAAAAATCTTCTCAGACATTATTATAATTGTGCATAAATTCCATTATTAATATTAGTACCAGCCACAAACTTATTCTTCTTTCCTTTTTGACACAAATTAATCAATTTCTCTGGATAACTCTAATTACTTGTAGATATCTCTCTCTGTCGATAAGAATTGTAGCCTTTTCCGTAACATAGACGGTCTCGGATAATTTTTGATCAGTTTTAATCTGAAGAAACTCCTTGCCTCTGATGCCACAGTTACGAGAAGAGTTAAAAAAAATGGTGATGTGACCATAATGTTACTTTCTCGGGCTTAATGGAATCATTTATTTTTACGCTTTCTTGGTTTATTTTCAATTTAAATCATATTTTAAATGTACATCAAGCGTTGTGTAAACTCGGAAGAAACTGACGTTTAAAACGTCAAAATTATGAAAGATGGAAAAATTATACTTCAAATTCAAAAACTCAGTTTACTCAAAATCTAAAGGGATTTCGAAAAAAACTTATTCTTTATAAGTTGTTCATTTTAGTATTCTCTACAATTATTATTAACATAAATTTGCTGTAACTATTATCGTTTTATAATTATAAACCAAAAATTCAAAAAATAATAATAATTGTTTTTCTCGAAAAACATGATTTTATAAAAAATGTTTTCAAGCAAAAGATGTTCATTTCTTTGTTGTCTTCAATGTTTGTTTAAATGTTTTTGTGATATTTTTCATATTTAAGAAAATATTGGCAAAAAAACAAAAAACAGTTAAGGTAAACGCCCACTTCCGTTTAACAAAATTTTACCAAAAGCTTTTCAGTTCTTCGGATTATCAAATAAGACGGATGTTTCATATGAATTGCTGTATTAGTTTCTGAGACAGCGCGCACAGACAGACACACACACACAGACACACAATTTTTTTTTCCAGAAATTGTTGAAATGGCATCTAGGGACCCGAAAACAGATATTTCCGTAAAAAAAAATTTTGAAAAAAAAATCACGATCACAATACTTTCGCGCACTTCGTAACGGAGAAAGTAAAAAACTTGTAATGCCACAGAAAATTAGGGAATGAAGATAATCATTCGTTGTCTATTATTTACTAGTAAATGGTTTCGTCGAAATATTTCTTTAAAACATGATTTCGTTGACTTATTCTCACCATCTATGAATCTGTGTTATGAAACGAATACAAAAAATTAAATGTATTATTACATTGGACTAATAACATAAATCAGTCGTCGCTGTATATATAATGGAAAATTACAAATTTATTTTGAAATCATGTCTACAATTATGTAGTGGTTCATCATTTGATTCATAGAAAATTTGGTGAAGTCTCTTTCTTGAGGAAATTCGGAGCAAATTTTACAAGTTTTAGTGTAAACTAACATAATTTCTTCTATTAGTTTTACCTGAAAGGAAGCTAACTTCACTGAGCTTTACGTGTCCTTTCTTCACTAATCCTCAAAAACTTGAGGGATCCTCATCTTCTCCAGATTTTTCAGATTCTGAAGAAGAAGAAGATAATGTGCTGGCCATCTAGTTGTTCTTCCTCCTCGACAGGAAAAGACAACGAATGTAGATTTCCTAGTGACGCTTCAGGTGCATTAAGAACGGTTTCAGTAGTTCAACTAGCCGAAGCACATACCACAGGAGTTTTTGAAGAAACCAAATACTTTATCAGAGGTCCACTTATCTCATTTATTTCTTTTGTTCCCTTTATTTTTCGTTAAATTTGATTGTTTTTTCTTCATAACGTTTTATGTTTTTTTTTTGGTTATATGATTTTTTAGTTGTATTAGTAGTATGAAATTTGTATTAATTTGTTAAATATTGAATATTTCCTCATATATTTATACCTATGTATATTTTCCTTTGTAATTAGGCATTTTGCCTGTTAAGGAAGTAACGAATTATTATTATTATTATTATAACATCTAAAAGGTAAGATTATCTGTATGCCAATTGTTTTGATTAAAAATCAAAAATGTATCGTTTGCTGATTAATCTTAAGCCTTTGAAGCAACTTCTCGGTTTATTAGTTTTTGCAATTTTTCAAATCGTTAAAAGCAATTTTCGTTGTTTGAAACGCTGCTGTTTTGTTGTCACCCAGGATATGGTGATAGTTTTAACAGAAAATAATAAATGCACTGTTTATTTATGGATCTTGAGGTTCTAAAGAAACTTCCTCAGTTTAATTAATTTTTTACAATTTCATAAACCGTTGATTGCATTATTCGTTTTCCCAGTTCAAATTTTGAGTATTTTCGTTTTATTTCTAACCTAAACTAACCTGGGCAGGTTAGGTTAGGTTGCCATATCCTAATATGGCAATTGTTTTCAGGAAATCAGAAATGATTAATTTATCAATGGATCTTGAGCTTGTGAAGTAATTTCCTTGTTTTACTCTTTTTCAAATTGTTGAATGCATTTTTCGATTTCGCAGTTCAAAAAAGCGTTGCCGTTTTGTTTCCACCTAGAACATGCCATTTCTTTTGATTGAAAATCATAAATGCATCGTTTGTTTATGAATCGTAAGCTTCTAGAACAAATTTCTGGTTTTATTAATTATTTACAATTTTTTAAATCCAAGTTTGTACCGTTACTGTTTTGTTTCCACCTAGGATATTACAATTGTTTAACAGAAAATAATAAATGCATTGTTTTTTTTTGAATTTTGAGCGTTAGAAGCAAATTCTTTAGTTAATTAATATTTTATAATTTTACGGATCGTTAAACGCAGTTTTGCTTTCCCAACTCGAGTTTGGAGCATTGCCGTTTTGTCTTCAATTGTTTTTATGAAAAACCAAAAATTCATTCCTTGTTTATGGATCTCGAACTCTTGAAGAAATTTCGTTGATTAATTTTTTGATTACATTTTTTTTAAATAGTTGAATGCAATTTTCTATTTTCAGTTCAAGTTTGAGGCGCCTCCATTTTGTTTCCACCTAAGATATGGCAATTGTTTTTAAAGTGGATTAAAAATGGATTATTTGTTTAGGGATCTTGAGTTTCTGAAGAAAATTACTCAGCTTTATTTATTTTTCACAATTTTTCAAACAGTTAAGTGCATTATTTGTTTTTGACCGTTTTCGTTTTGTTCCTACCTAGAATATGGCAATTGTTTTCGTAGGAAATCAAAAATTATTAATTTATTAATTAATCTTGAGCTTTTGAAGCAATTTCCTTGATTGATTCATTTTTTAGTATTTTTTCAAATCGTTGAATGCATTTTTCGATTTCGCAGTTCAAAGAACCGTTGCCGTTTTATTTACATCTAGAACATGCAATTTGTTTTGATTGAAAATCATAAATGCATCGTTTGTTTATGAATCTTAAGCCTTTGAAGCAAACTTCTCGGTTAATTGATAATTCATAATTTTTCAAATCGCTAATTACAAGTTTCGTTTTGAGAATTGCTGTTTTGTTTTCACCTCGGATATGGCAATTGTTTTAACAGGCAGTTGGCGGCTCGTGGAACATATTGATGGTTGAGCTACTTACACAATAACCCCCCCCCCTCCTTTTTTAAGAAAGAAAGAACGATTTATCTTCCCAGACTAAAGTAACTGACAAAAAAGTGTTTTAAGAATTAATTTAAAAATCTTGCTGAGCTTGAAAGTGCCATGGCTCCTTGGCTCTACATAACGAGCCGCCCCTGTTTACAGGTAATAATAAATGCTTTTTTATGTATTTTAAGCTTTCGAAGCAAAGTCTTTGGTTAGTTAATATTTTACAATTTTTCGAATCGTTTAATGCAATTTTCGTTTCCCAAGTCGAGTTTGGAGCGATGCCGTTTTGTTTCCACCTAGGATACGACAATTGTTTTAACAGGAAATAATAAATGCATTGTTTTTTTTATGTATTTTGAGTTTTCGGAGCAAAATCTTTGGTTAATTAATTTTTTACAATTTTTCGAATCGTTAAATGCAATTTTCGTTTCGCAACTCGAGTTTGGAGCGATGCCGTTTTGTTTCCCCCTAGGATACGACAATTGTTTTAACAGGAAATAATAAATGCATTGTTGTTTTATGTATTTTGAGCTTTTGAAGTAAATTCTTTGGTTAATTAATATTTTACAATTTTTCAAATCGTTAAATGCAATTTTCGTTTCGCAAAATCGAGTTTGGAACGATGCCGTTTTGTTTCCACCTAGGATACGATAATTGTTTTAACAGACAATAATAAATGCATTGTTTTTTATATGTTTTGAGCTTTCGAAGCAAATTCTTTGGTTAATTAATATTTTACAATTTTTCGAATCGTTAAATGCAATTTTCGTTTCCCAAGTCGACTTTGAAGCGTTGCCGCTGTGTTTTCACGTAGGATATGGCATTTTTTATGGCAAACTAAAAATACATTGTTTCTTTATGGATCTCGAGGTCTTGAAGCAATTTCGCTAGTTTTTCTTTTACATTTTTTTTTTATCATTTCTAAAAATTCAAGTTTTGAATTGAATTAAATTTTATCGTCTTGTTTCCACCTAAAGCATGGCAATTGCTTTGATGGCAAATCATAAATGTGTTTATTAATGGATCTTAAGTTTTTGATTGATTGATTATTTTGTTGCAATTTTTTAAATCATTGAATCCGATTTTTGTTTAGAATCGTATCTTTAATGGCGAAATATTACCTTTATTACGCACCCTGGATATATTTCCAAAATGTAAAGTCCTTCTTTAATCACCCTATACATTAAGTTTCATAATTACAGAACACTTGGCAATCGTAAACACATAATTTTCAGTAATTCAAACACATCAACGCAAACACGCATTTATGTGTAATTAATTAAATTCATTGATTAAACATTCGTGTCTTACATTTCACCATTTCCTCAACGCAACAAACAAAACCGCCGCATTAAATATCGCATTGTGCTATATATAGCAAACAAATAAAATGCGCATCATATGGAAATCATTAATTTACATACATTTAATAGCGGCCACTCATCAATTATCGATTCTGTTAAAAAATATTTTCCCGGAACGAAACTGCATAAATTATATAGGTGATTATAATAAATTTGTAATTGCAGAAATTTTTAAGAGCGACTCCGGAATAATAATAAAATCTGATATTGGGATAACTGCAAATCTTATATGCAAACCTGATGGATATTTAATTTTTTATGATGAGTTAAAAAGTCTTGAACTAACATTTAAAAGTGTTTCCAAATTTAAACCACACACCAGAGTTGTAATAATTTGCGTAGACTACACCATCGAAGATATTAGGTATTTCATCAAGGAAGCTGCGTATTACGCTTTGGATATTTTCGTTGTTAAACTGAACGCAACCCTCAGCACAATAAATCCTTGGAAAATATCACACGTTAACTACAAAACTCATTTTCCGGAAGGATCCGTCACGATCAAACCATGGATTCCGCGTTTCGCGAACAATTCCTTCACAGTGATCTCGTATTTTTCCAAACCGTTCCTATGGAAACAAGACGCGAATTCGTTGTTAGGTGTTGAGAAAAATATCATGGATTTTTTGACCAACGGATGGCCCTCTGAATTCATAATTTATACACATCAATATACGTATAAGACGCTGATGGATATTGAAGATGGATTATTTAATATGTCCATTGGAAGGTACACAATAGCCCATGTTAGTTCAAGGAATGTTGATATTACTTTTCCTTACATGCAACTGGTGTCTACATTTTTGGTACCTAAACCAAACTTTTTGCCCGTGGAAACATTCATGTTTCAACCGTTGCAAAAAATGGTTTGGATTGCTGTAGTCGTGGTAATAATTGTATTTGCCAAAATTGTACATTTACTAGCTGGGCATCAAAATTACAAATACGTGGATTACATCTTTATCATACTAAGCATTTATCTACAAAGCGGTACTAAATCAAACACGCGTTCCCTACCGAGCAAAATTTTAATCATCTTCTGTTTGTTTTCCTCCCTTTTACTATACTCCGCCTACTCAGCCGGATTTTCATCCTTGGGAATAAAACCTAGATTTTGCAAACCCATTAACAACATCGACCAACTGTTGAGGAGTAAAATATTTTGCCACCCCACCGGCGCTTATTTAATGGAAGCATTGGCGTCATCAAATAATCCAAAACTTATTTCACTAACGAAGCAAATAAAATTAGAACCAAAACATCCAGCACCGAACACCTGTTTTGCTGTTAATCTATTCTACGGCAAGTACATATCTACGGACATTGATGATTTGGATTTCACGAGAAAACATTTGAAGTTGTTAAGGGATTACTACCAACAATCGTACTTTGTTGCTATTTTAAAGAAGGATTCCCCGTTTACGAGCATCATCAATAGAAGATCTCTAGATTTGGCGGCTAGTGGTTTGACCAAATTTTGGTACGAGTCTCTCAAATACCAAGAAGATTATAAAAGCTACAGGTACTACGAAGATTTTTTTATTCCGTTGGAGGGTGGGATGGCGCTTGTAAGAGCACTGGACATTTCAAAGTACTACGGATTGATTTATTTGGCCCTTATTGGTTACTTCCTTTCACTTATTTGTTTCATATTCGAATTTCTATATTTTAGATATAAACAAGAAAAGGTCAGAAAATGTGCATGATTTTAATAAACATAATTAGCATTGTAGGAAGGTAAAAAATTAAGTGTTGCAATTCTTAAATTATCAGAAGCTACGCTTTCAAATTCTGACCATGACAAGGACATTTACTTGTTCTATTAAATGCACGTATTATGAGCTAAACTACCTCAAATCCAATTCCTTCCTGTTAATGAAAAACTTTTAGAGTAGAATCGTTGTTGAATTACTCAAGAGATTGTACAGCAAAATGTAAGAATTGTGTTTCGTGAATTCCTACATAATAATGTGTTTTGTGCTTGTAAATCTGCGTGAAAATTAATATATATTATATCTACAGGGTCTTTTTTTTAACTCAGAACATATGATTGTTAATGTCTATGTTCTATGTTATAATAATCACATCAACGCATTGCAATGTATTGGCAATGTAGGCAACCATACTTACACACCTGTATATATTACATAATTTTGTTTTTCTACTTTGGATTAATAATCGACTAATTGTTAAATCAAAAACACGAGATTTTTTAGTTTACAGTTTTTGCTCATTATTTAACTATTTTTCGTGAAATTTTAGTTGTCGCGATTGGCAGTACTTAAACATGACGGGTGTCGACATGAAAATGTATTCATTGGATGATTGATCACTCTAATGCGTTACATACTGAAAATGTCCAATAATGCATATTGGGGAGTTCACCACCAGTACCATTAAGTTAAAAGAAATGGAGTTGAAATATTGTTCAACTTTCACCGGCGCGGATTTCGTAAGAACTCGGTGACAATCGAACGGACGGGCGCATGAATTCACCAAGCGCTCGGTGACGTAATGTTTCCCGGCAATAGACTCTGGCGAAAAGTTTATAATTTATTATGTTATCACTTTGTTTGCGAAACGAACAGCACGGAACGAACTGCGAGGGTACATTGTATGTTTTATCCGCGAAGAAAAGGAACCGCTTCTGTCGGTGTTTTTATTCGGTGCGGATTTTTAATTGGCGTCGATCAATGCCACACGAGAAACGAGAAACAAGTGTAAACATAACTTAAGTTTCTATAAACATTTAAGCAAGTGCGTAGCATACTACAAGCTTAAATTGGTTTTAACTTACTTGGAAATAGTTTGTTTATCGCTACCCTTGGCAACTTCCCTTATTCCTGGAGATGTGCAAGTAATATTCGAGATTTATTATGTTGTGAAATTAACTATTGAAATCGCCATGGAAATAATTGCCACACATTAAATTCATTAAAAACAAAACAATTGTTTTTCATTGTTGCCGATAAAAAGGTATATATACTGAAGGAAAAAAAATGAAAAACTTGAAATTCGTGAAATTTTAAATTAAATTTAATCGTTTTTCGGCATTTCCAGTCGATGTGCTTGTCTCAGTTCCTGTAAGTCTCACAAATAATTTTTATAAACAAATCGTGTTCAGAATGGTCTCCTAGACTTGAAAAAAAAAACAAACAAAAATTTTTGAAAAAAAATTAAATTTAGTCATTTTTCGGCATTTCCAGTAGATGTGCTTGTCTCAGTTCCTGTAAGTCTCACAAATAATTTTTATAAACAAATCGTGTTCAGAATGGTCTCCTAGACTTGAAAAAAAAAACAAACAAAAATTTTTGAAAAAAAATTAAATTTAGTCATTTTTCGGCATTTCCAGTAGATGTGCTTGTCTCAGTTCCTGTAAGTCTCACAAATAATTTTTATAAACAAATCGTGTTCAGAATGGTCTCCTAGACTTGAAAAAAAAAACAAACAAAAATTTTTGAAAAAAAATTAAATTTAGTCATTTTTCGGCATTTCCAGTAGATGTGCTTGTCTCAGTTCCTGTAAGTCTCACAAATAATTTTTATAAACAAATCGTGTTCAGAATGGTCTCCTAGACTTGAAAAAAAAAAACAAACAAAAATTTTTGAAAAAAAATTAAATTTAGTCATTTTTCGGCATTTCCAGTCGATGTGCTTGTCTCAGTTCCTGTAAGTCTCACAAATAATTTTTATAAACAAATCGTGTTCAGAATGGTCTCCTAGACTTGAAAAAAAAAACAAACAAAAATTTTTGAAAAAAAATTAAATTTAGTCATTTTTCGGCATTTCCAGTAGATGTGCTTGTCTCAGTTCCTGTAAGTCTCACGAATAATTGTTATGAACAAATCGTGTTCAGTTCCTGGACTTAACAAAAATAAATGTTTAAAATAAAATTAAATTTAATCGTTTTTCGGCATTTCCAGTCGATGTGCTTGTCTCAGTTCCTGTAAGTCTCACAAATAATTTTTATAAAAAAATCGTGTTCAGAATGGTCTCCTAGACTTGAAAAAAAAACAAAAATAAATTTTTGAAAAAAAATTAAATTTAGTCATTTTTCGGCATTTCCAGTAGATGTGCTTGTCTCAGTTACTGTAAGTCTTACAAATAATTTTTATGAACAAATAGTGTTCAGAATGGTCACTTAGACTTGAAAAAAAAACAAAAATAAATTTTTGAAGAAAAATTTAATTTAATCGTTTTTCGGCATTTTCAGCACCTGTACGAACGATCCACGAAAAAAGAAATTTTTCTTGTCTCGGTTCCTGTAAGTCTCACAAATAATTTTTATGAACAAATGGTGTTCAGTTCCTGGACTTGAAAAAAAACAAAAATTAATTTTTGAAGAAAAATTAAATTTAATCGTTTTTCGGCATTTCCAGTCGATGTGCTTGTCTCAGTTCCTGTAAGTCTCACAAATATTTTTTATGAACAAATAGTGTTCAGAATGGTCTCCTAGACTTAAAAAAACAAATTTTTCCAACTCCGTAGACATCGTCAAAGTTGGACATGGTTTCCAGATTTTTTTTTTTTTGTCACAGGTGCTATAGACGGGGACGGAAGGGGTTACGCTCAAGTTCGCATGCATGACTTTAAAGAAGACACTTCAAAGTTTTCGCCTCCAAATATTCATTAAAATCGATTGAAAATACGCCGAATTGTG
The DNA here is from genome assembly GCA_910593695.2 of Ocypus olens. Taxonomy (NCBI): domain Eukaryota; kingdom Metazoa; phylum Arthropoda; class Insecta; order Coleoptera; family Staphylinidae; genus Ocypus; species Ocypus olens. Next base: position 15,925,519 of record OU343059.1, on the reverse strand, counting down.
GCGGTTTGAAAATGGTCGAAATTTCACGAATTTCAAGTGTTTCATTTTTTTCCACCAGTGTATTTTATTTTAAAAATAAACCAAAGTAGAAAAAATAGTATAATATAATTGTCTAAGAGGCATTTTGGGGCACTCGTTCCTTGGAGCACTAGTCCCATAATGTACCCTCTTATTGTATAATAATGTTCCATTGTGAAATCAGCCGTAAATATTTTGTTTCTGTATTATACTCGCGAGAAACCGCGATAGCCGTTGTGTAATTTAAAAAAATTATGCTCTTTCTTTTAAAGGAAAAAAAATAAGAATATACGATGGCCATTCAAATATAAACAATATTTTTTTTTATTAATTGATGGTTGAGGCGTTAACTTCGTGATACATTTTGGAACTTTAAATAAAACAGTTTCTTTGTTAATATAATAAAGTGTGGTATTAACAAAGAAACTGTTTTATTGAAAGATTTTTTTTGGTATTTGTTTAAGAAAATAGTTATAAAAACTTGTTTTTCAAACTAAAGTGACTTTTAGGTAAAATTGTCTTCTTTAATTTAAATCTAAAAAAAAACAAATTTTTAATTTTTTTAATTAATTTTTTTTTTCAATTTTTTTAATTGGTGACGAACGTCGGCTCGGCTGCGCTGCGCCGTCGTCTGAGCGTATCCTTTTAAAATTGAGCAAACTAAGCGGTGACCTTTAAAATTTAAGAAAGTTACCGGTAACGAACGTAGCCTATTAAAATTAACCAAAGTAACCGGTGACGAACGACGGCTCCGCTGCGCTGCGCCGTCGTCTGAGCGTATCCTTTTAAAATTGAGCAAACTAAGCGGTGACCTTTAAAATTTAAGAAAGTTACCGGTAACGAACGTAGCCTATTAAAATTAACCAAAGTAACCGGTGACGAACGACGGCTCCGCTGCGCTGCGCCGTCGTCTGAGCGTATCCCATTAAAATTGACCAAAGTAACTGGTGACAAACGACGGCTCCGCTGCGCTGCGCCGTCGTCCGTGCGTAGCCTATTAAAATTGACAAAAATCAAAATCAAAATTTAATGCAACGTCAATGATTTCATTCATTAAATTCATCAAATCGGTTAAAGTAACATGATGGTCATCACTAAATTTCAATGTTAGGCCTGGATTTTTCATTTTTTTTTACTTTCTCCATTACGAACTACCAGAAAGTATTGTGATCGTGATTTTTTTTTCAAAAATTTTTTTTACGTAAATATCCGTTTTGGGGTCCCTAGATGCCATTTCAACAATTTCTGGAAAAAAAAATTTGTGTCTGTGTGTGTGTGTGTGTGTAAGAAAAAAATGTATTATTTTTTTTTAATTTTTGGTTTATAATTATGAAACGATAATAGTTACAGCAAATTTATTTGAATAATAATAGTAGAGAATGCCAAAATGAACAACTTATAAAGAATAAGTTTTTTCCGAAATCTCGTTAATTTTTGAGTAAACCGAGTTTTTGAATTTGAAGTATAATTTTTTCCATTTAAAATATGATTTAAATTGAAAATAAACCATAAAAACGTAAATATAAATGGCTATGATACCTTAAAGTCGGAGAAAGTAACATGATGGCCACATCACCATTTTTTTTTCAATATTTTATATCTTTAGTATGTATTTTCGATTATTTTTATCTAAATCTTGGATTTTTTGACCTACATATCCTTTATTTTAATTATTTACTTGTTGTAATTTTCGATATTTTCTTCTTAATTTTTTTAATTATTTTCCATTTTTGGTCTAATTTTTTTTTTCCAATTTTTTTAGATTTTGTAACCTGAATCGAATGATTTTTATGCGCAAATTTTTGATTTTTTTGAATATATTTTCGAGTTTTTATTTAAAGAACGGTATATTAGATTTTGCCACCGATTTTGTTTTGTCTGCATTTTCTACAAGGTTTTTATTTTAATTTTAGATTACTACTAAATAATCTTTATTTATCAAGTGCTTTAAAAATAAATTATTCTATCTATAGTATATTTAAGAACTTGATACAGGGTCATCGACCGTGGGTCTTTCTGCCCAAATTTTAGATTATTTACTTAATGTTATATTTTTTTATTTTAATTTCGCATTCATTTTTGGTATCAAGTTAAAATTTGATTCACTTAGAAAAATACAGTCGTAATAGAATTATTTTAACCAATTACTTATTTTTTTTTCTTCTTTTGGCGTGAATTTTTAGACTTTGATTTTTGATTTTGGCTAAATTTTTAATTGTCTGCTTTTGTACTTTGATCATTCTTACTGCGTTTTATTTTTATTATTCAATTTTATATTTACAATCTTTTTAATATGTACACTTGTTTGACTGCAATTTTATTCATTTCTTTGCTCAATTTTTAGGCCTAAATATTCTTTATTCTGGTAAAAATTTTAGGCCTAATTTTTCGGTTTTTAATTCGAATTTCCGATTTTTGCCCACTTCTTTGATTTTGTAACCTGAATGATTATTGCGGCACACAGACACACACACAATTTTTTTTTTCCAAATTGTTGAAATGGCATCTAGGGACCCCGGATATTTCCGTAAAAAAAAATTGAAAAAAAATCACGATCACAATAATTTCTCGTACTTCGTAACGGAGAAAGTAAAAATAAGGAAAATATTGAGATGCGAAAGAATTAGAGTGAGAAATCATAGAAAAAGAAGGTAGAGAAGGTTGGTAAATATTAATATCAAAAATATCGAAAGAAAAGATGATATCCGAGAGATTTCTTGGCAAAAATGATTCCTATCCAGAGGTTAAAAACAATTTTACCAAAGATTCAGATATATTTAGGAAACCATGAAACAGATACTGCTGCAGAGCCCGATAATTAATGATCAGGGTAGAGAAGTAAAGGAAACGAACATATTCCTGGTATATCGCTCATTCCACGTCAAACCGGACACTGAATTATAATCGATAATTCCGATTTTTTATTGTGATCGTGATTTTTTTTTCAAAATTTTTATTTACGGAAATATCGGTTTTGGGGTCCCTAGATGCCATTTCTACAATTTCTGGAAAAAAAAAATGTGTCTGTGTGCGTGTGTGTGGCTGTGTGTGTGTCTGTCTGTGCGCGCTGTATCTCAAAAACTAAGAGAGCAATTGATATGAAACTTTAAACATCCGTCTTATTTCATAATCCGAAGAACTGAAAAGCTATTGGTAAAATTTCGTACACTGGAAGTAGGTGTTTACCTTAAATGTTTTTTGTTTTTTGTCAATATTTTCCTAAATATGAAAAATGTCACAAAAACATTTAAACAAACATTGAAGACAACAAGGAAATTAACATCTTTTGCTTGAAAACATTTTTCATAAAATCATTTTTATTCGAGAAAAAAATTTATTATTTTTGTTTTAATTTTTGGTTTATAATTATAAAACGATAATAGTTATAGCAAATTTATGTTAATAGTAATTGTAGAGAATGCTAAAATGAATAACTCAACAACAATAAGTTTTCTTCGAAATCCCTTTAGTTTTTGAGTAAACTGAGTTTTTGAATTTGAAGTATAATTTTTCCGTCTTTCATAATTTTGACGTTTTAAACGTCAGTTTCATCCGTTTCAAACGCTCGATGTGCATTTAAAATGTGATTTCAATTGAAAATAAACCAGGGAAACGTAAATATAAATGATACCATCAAGTCGGAGAAAGTAACATGATGGACACATCACCATTTTTAATTCTGCATATATGCAGAAGGCGTGGCAAATTTTACAGAAAAATAACTTTCGAATTAGAAACAACTTTAAACAAATTAGAAACAACTTTACTTGTTGCAGAAAGCATTAGATAAATAGTATTTATTTAAATAACTTTCGACCTACTTCACTCACTAATAGAGAATATTTCATATGATCAGATTTCTCAAAAGGAATAAATGTTTGCCAGAATTTCTGCGTGAATGCTTTAGATTGGTACTGATGCCATAATCCACTTGTTAAAATAGTAAAATGTAAGTGGTTGACGTATTCGGCTTCGGCGCATGACCATCGATTGCGAGAGTTGAAGTTGAACGAGTGACGATCCATGTTTTAATATTACCGTGGCCATTAAAACATGGATCATGATGGGGGCGATTCTTTAAAGTAATAAGATCAGTTACACACACACACACACACATACACAAACCTACATGGCCGAGGGTTCTCGAGATCGATTGCAAATTACCCAATAAATACGCATACAGTAACAAGTTGGCCATTGCCACTTGGGTGAATTGCAAACTTCACTCTCGTGGCAATGGCCAACTTTCTCACTCGTTTAATAATATACTATTCTCCACGACCATTGTAGAATTTAAGCATTCTGAAATCAATTGTGATCATTCTCACTCTTGTTGTGGAACAAAACACTATGCTCTTATGTGTTTTACATGTAATTCATTCCATATCAAGTAATAGAATGAATATTCTGTACTTCTGCTAATAATATGTTTCTTACACCATTCCTGGAACATTTCGTACTTCTTCTTCGACTTCACCGGAAGCAAATCCAAAGCGACGGAGCTCGCGACTTCGGCAATATCGGGCGGAGTACATGTAAAGTCGCTGCCACTATCATCTCCTTTTTCACTCATTTTTAATTTAAATATACTTTAAATATAAATTCACAACTATCTAAACGTCACTTTGCACAATTGTTATTGACCCGTTACCATGGATACGACATTCCATGGCTGACCACGGTATAACAGATTGAAAATCAGTACACGCCACAGTCATGTATTATTGCTAGTTATATTTAATTATATCAATGTTTCTTTTTCAAAGTGGTCGTAGAAAAAAAATTATGTATAGTGCGAGCGCAAAGCTCATTGCCGCTTTCGAGAGCCGCTCTCAAGCGGCAATGTATCACTTTGCACTCTTATCATACAAATAACTATTGTAACTTTTACATTTGTGGATGAAAAATCTCTTAAATTAATAATCATGATGGTTGCGACCGTTACTACGTGTCAATCCATTAAATAAATTGAAGTGTCCTATCTATGACGTTTCAATTATCCAAATGCTCCATAAACAAATATTTATTGTAGTTAATCGCCGCATATTGATCATAACATAATTTAGTGTCAATTAATCATCCGGAACGAACGTCGCTGGAATTCTCCCAAATTACACGATTTATTTTAATGTGTTATAATTACACAAAAAATATTACAAACATTTGATGCAACCATTAATCCGGAAACTAATTTAGTTCCGGTTCTACCAGCATGAAACTCATTTTATGCTTGTTATTCTGCGTGAAAGCCGATGACGTACTGTACACGACTATGAAGAAAGTATTTTTTAATGTCCGAGGGTTGTATTACATAGGGAATAACGAAATTATCAATACATATTTGTTGGACGAGGAAATTAGTTTTGTCAAATTATCGATCGTTAATTTAATTTCAGATGAATACGTATTACTGGCTGAAACCCATGGGGCTAACTATAGTCAATTTAACGTTAAACCATTTTCACGTTCGTTACTTATTTGCAACAATTGTTTGAATCTTAAAGAGATTATTATTGAATTTAAAAGAATGAAACTAATTGTGATCAAAAAGATTGCAACTACAGATTTTTATTACGACTATTCAATAATGTACAATAGCTTTGATACCTTTGAAGAGATTGAATTTGTAAAAGATCCGTTGAAGGTATTGGCGTTTCCTTACTTTCCTTTTATTGATTGGGATGAACATGGAAAAGCTTTCGGTGTTGAAGCGAATATTATGAATTTCTTAACACGTAGAAGTTCAATTGATTATGTAAGGTATAACATATCAACTTGGGCGGGCATGTTAAAGGATTTGGAGAACGACATAGGGGATGCTGGTCTAGCTTCTCATTGGTTAACACACGCTGGTATGCATGATGTTCAATTTCTTTATCCATATTTGCAAATTGCATCGACTTTTATGGTTCCAAAACAGACGTTACTATCTTTAGAAATGTATTTATTAGAACCGTTACAGCTGCCAGTTTGGATACTCATATTACTAAGCTTGGTGGTCTTAACCAAATGTGCATACTTGGTGATAATTAGCTCCAAAGATGATCGGCACAGTTACCTAATGATTATCCTAATAGTGTTTAGCATACTAACACAGAATAATGTAAATCAGCATTACCAAGGACGGCGATTGAAATTTGTGGTAATCGTCTGGTCATTAACCTCACTACTACTATGCACTGCCTACTCCGCAGGACTAGCCACCGCAGGAACCATCCTGAAGCATACCAAATCAATAGAAACCCTTGAAGATCTAGCAGAATCAGAACTTGAATGCTTCACCTCCGCCTCCTACACATACGAACTATTTTCCCAATCAGTCGACGAACATATGCGCAAGATTTCCAGAAACGTGCGAGTGGAAAACGACATAAACTATTATCCATGTGCTCTGGTCGACGTCATGTCGAATCATTACATCCTGTCAGAATTCAATATAAAATACAAGAAATTCAAACTGCTAAAGGAAAGCTACCAGGAACCGTTCGTGACCATTGCGTTTCGGAAGCACTTTCCTTACATGGAGTCGTTCAATAAGGACATATTCAAATTGATAGAGAGTGGGTTAATAGAGGCATGGGTTAAGTCAGTTAAGTATGAATACGATTCTCAAAAAACGCTAGATATGAATGACCTGTTTATCAATGCGCAATCGAAAATTCGAGAAGTTTCCTTAAGTTTTGAAAAACTTCGGGGTTTATTCTACATGCTATGCTTTGGATATTGGATTTCCTTTCTTGGGTTTCTATACGAAGTTATTGGATTCAAGTTTTATAACAGGCAATAAAACCAAAATACGTATCAATTTTTAGTTCAGAATTAATTGTTAAGACTTAATTTTGCAGATTTACAAATTGTAAATTAAATTTATTTGACGCAAGTACGAGTACAAAGTGTACCTCAAAAATATGTTATTAGGCAGCTGCCCATTTAGCATTGAAGATTTTTTCAATTACACATTTTAATTTTTGTCACTAATATACAGGGTGTTTCAAATTCGAGGCTCACCATGGGGATCTCGCTTATTAGAAGAGATAGAGGGTATGTTTAAATTTAGCACTTTTGCAGAATTTTATACTGATTAATAATCCACTAGAAAAAATCACTTAAATTCTTTTGTTTTCGAGTAATGTCAAAAAAAACAAAAAGAAATGAATTTCATTTTTTCTTTATATCTTCGTTATTTGAGGAGATATTTAAAAATGGTAAAAACATTCTTACAGCACTTTTTTATTATCTAATAGATGGCATAAGATTTTTAGTTGTAACATGTTTCGTTTCTTTTAAACCATCATCAACTTTCTTATTTCTTATGGACACCATATTTATTTTTTGTCACATCTGAATCCTTAATTTGTTGTGATGACAACAATATAACGCAACATACATTTAATTTCATAAATGAACATATAATCTTTTAAATCAATTTTATTGGCAATCTCTGTAGTGCTTACTAAAAATCATCAGTGCCATGGCATTAAAAACAATGAAACATCTGAATAGCTCTTTGTTTGTCAAACATTATTATTTTTTATGAATAAAAATGTCGTTCGATAATTTAGTAAATAGAAATACGGTATTAGCCAGTGAAAAATATTTACAAATGTATCCAGAAAGAAGGTAACCTCATCGAACATTTTTTCTACGGATAGACAGATATTTAGGAGAGTTTGGATCATTGATTCAACATCACAAAGCATACGGTAGAAGAAGATAGCAATTATATTTTGGAAATGGTAATACTAAATGTATCTTAATTCTTGAATTTTAGAGCAAGTTTAAAAAAAATGTTTTTTTTGTGATTTTTTGCAAATGGAAACATTTTAGAGCAATTCTGGGGGTGGGAATGGATTCCTTGGAGAATTTTACATCGATTATAGGTACTCTCAAATTTTTCCAGCGTATGATGTGTTTCTGGTAACGTTTTGGAGAAAATTTGTCATCGAAAACAGAAAACGCGAAAAAAAAACGAAAATTGGCCGTAAAAACGCTAGGAGTAATATTTTTGGCTGAAAATTTGGGATAATACTTGTAATCGAACCTACAATAGAATTAAATAGTCTTCTTTGAGAAAAAAATTATGACTCACCAACCTCACGGCAGTTGACATGGAATCGCCCTTATTATTAATAATCTCCATATTAGTCTTATAGTTATTAGTATAGTATATTATTTTATTTATTAACTACTTTTAATTTTGTATCGTCTATTTCGACCAAAATAATTGTTCATTTGCATAAAAAATTGCCTTCTTTCTGTATACATTTGTAAATATTTTTGACTAGCAAATTCTGTATTTCTGTTTACTGCATAAAAAACACAACATCTCGCTTTTCTGAATTATCGAACGACATTTTTATTCATACAAAATAATAATGTTTGACAAACAAAGAGTATTCAGATTTTGATTCGTTTTTAATTCCATGGCATGGATGATTTTTAGTAAACGCTACAGAGATTTCCAATAAAAGTGGTTTAAACGATTATATGTCGACTTATTAAATTAAATGTATGTTGTGTTATATTTTTGTCATCACAAGAAATTGAGCATTCAGATGTGACAAAAAATAAATATGGCGTCCATAAGAAATAAGAAAGTTGATGATGGTTGAAAATAAACGAAACATGTTACAAAGAAAATTCTTACTTCATCTATTAGATAGTAAAAAAGTGCTATAAGAAGGTCTTTGCCGTTTTTAAATATCGCCTCAAATAACGAAGATATAAAGAAAAAATGGTGATGTGGCCATCATGTTACTTTCTCCGACTTTATATTTACGTTTTCATGGGTTTATTTTCAATTGAAATCATATTTTAAATGTACGTCGAGCGTTGTGTAAACTCGGATGAAACTGACGTTTAAAACGTCAAAATTATGAAAGATGGAAAAATTATACTTCAAATTCAAAAACTCAGTTTACTCAAAAACTAAAGGGATTTCGGAAAAAACTTATTCTTTATAAGTTATTCATTTTAGCATTCTCTGCAATTATTATTAACATAAATTTGCTGTAACTATTATCGTTTCATAATTATAAACCAAAAATGAAAAAAAATAAATACATTTTTTTCTCGAATAAAAATGATTTTATAGAAAATGTTTTCAAACAAAATAATCTCATTTCTTTATTGTCTTCAATATTTGTTCAAATGTTTTTGTGATATTTTTCATATTTAAGAAAATATTGGCAAAAAACAAAAAACAGTTAAGGTAAACGCCCACTTCCGGTGTACGAAATTTTACCAAAAGCTTTTCAGTTTTTCAGATTATCAAATAAGACGGATGTTGAAAGTTTCATATCAATTGCTCTATTAGTTTTTGAGATACAGCGCGCACAGACAGACACATACACACACACAGACACAAATTTTTTTTTTTCCAGAAATTGTTGAAATGGCATCTAGGGACCCCAAAACGGATATTTCCGCAAAAAAAATTTTTGAAAAAAAAATCACGATCACAATACTTTCTCGTACTTCGTAACGGAGAAAGTAAAAACGAAAATCAGTTTTTTCAGTGTTTTGGACTTTACTCGAAAACAAAAGAAGTGAAGTAATTTTTTGCAGTGGATTATTAATCAGCATAAAATTCTGCAAAAGTGCCAAATTTAAACATACCGTCTATCTCTTCTAATAAGCAAGATCCCCATGGTGAGCCTCGAATTTGAAACACCCTGTATAGTAAGTCGGGACGAGTGTAAATATTTTCTGTAAATATCTAGCACAATAAATATTATTAATATTATTAGTTTTCATTTTTAATAACTAAAACTATTGTTTGTTCTTTTAAGACTAAATTTAAAATCGATGTAGTCGATTTAACCGACGTTTTCTCTTTGATTTTACAATTATAACCTCACGGAAAAAAAACGCAATTGACCAACATCAACATCCGTTGGTTTGAGTAATCCCGTACGTGATAAAATCCTATCTTCTTTTCAGTTTTCCTACAGTTGTTTACTTTGTTCGGTTCATAACGACGTTCCTAATAAAGTTGTTTATTAAATTTTAGAAATTTATCAAAATTAAATTTTTCAATTATTATAATTTAAAGAAAAGAATATAATGTTGCTGTTATTATTATTTTCTACTTCATGTGTATGTATATTAGCGCAAGAAAATAGCATTACAATGTTAAAACGACAAAATCAAATGGAGTGTGCGAGTCCAAATAATAAATTTTCAGCGTGGCAACTCTGGAGGAGGATAATAGGTAAACACAAAAGAGGTTAGTAATTATAATTTATTCTTGTTAATACCTAAATTATTTATACATAATGATAGACACTCGCAGATGATGTAAACAATTAACTCAAGTGTAAAATAACGTCAAAAATGTGATTTTTGAAAAAAGTATTTGAAATTTAATTTTTTTTTTGTTGTTTCTTATCTATTAAAAAGTAACAATCGGTTTCTTTTTAATCCTTCCTGATTTAAGAAAGTAATAATAGAAATGCACAATATGAGAGAAAAGATTTTTCCACGTCACAGTTTTTTTCATTAATTTGCGTGCATAAAATATGTTATTCCTGAAGCATTCAAAAGGCGTGAAAAAATGCCATAGCGGTTCACTTTTTCACGCCTTTGCGTTAAAAAAAACTGCCGCAACGGTTCATCTTTTAGGGCTGCAATAAAATTGTTTTTGCAAAGACTGTCATGAGCATTTGGCACACGTCAATAAGTTCCGTCGATAAACGTCAAACTTGTATTTCAATTTATTTAAGTCTACGGAAGTAGAACATTTTTTGTATGAAACTTTTTTCCACTCGTAGGAATTGCCATTTGAATTTTGAAACTTTCCTACTTGCGGAAAAGTAATAAATAACGATTACACCATCAAATTAAAAGTTACATGATGGCCTCCTCAACATTGTTCTTAATATGTTTTCCCCACTTGAGTCTTCTATCTAGGTTTATCCGTAGACTGTATTAGTGTTCAGTTTTATATTGTTGTTTAAATTTACTGATGGTACTACTACTACAATATCTTTATTAGCAGACTTTACATATACAAATTATTGTTAGTATGATTAGGCTATCGACCAGAGGTCTTTCAGCCAGGATATGTCTGCCTTGTCGCTTTAGTCGGTCTGAGATGTTAATGGTTGAAGTGATGAAATGAACTCGAATGTTGTGGAAGGCGGGATTTAGAATTTAGAATTGTTATTGGGATCTCTGCGTAAATAATATAAGGAGAGGATGCGATGGTTAAACTGATTTTTGGAGAATTTTTCGGTTAGGAATAGAAGGCGTTCTTCAATAGGGATAACTAAGGTGCTGTCATATAGGAATTGATTGGAAGGATTATACAAAGTATTATAATAAAACACTTTTAACTTTGTTTTGTATAACTTATATGTTTATTTTTGTGACTTAAGTTTCGGTAATACAATTACCATTTTCAAACAAGAAGTGTTTTAAAAATCGTTATATAAGTTATACAAAACAAAGTTAAAAGTGTTTTATTATAATATTTAAAATGTATAACGAAGTAGAAGCCTCCAGCATAAACAAGATTATCAAAGAGTTGAGAGGATGAAGGAGTTTGATTAATATTCTAAGGGAGGCTCGTTCGCTAACTTGGTTGCTACGAATGGCTGGATTATTGAATTGGAATATATGATACAACCAAACTCAAGTAATGGGCGGCAAATCATTTTGTAAATTTTAAAAGAAATTTTGGTGGCAATGCCATCATTTTTGTATGTTCAATTTTTCAATCGTTGTAATTTTGGTTTTGATTGCAGCGATGTGTTTTTTAAAATTGAATTTTTGATCTAAGGTGACGCAGGACATTTACCCGAGATTTAAATTAAAGGAAAGTAAATGATATATTTCTCTAAATCAAGTAATTAAGATTTAAACACAGAGAGAGGTTATTTCTCGCTTCCTGTCAAATATCGATGAATAACCACTGAATGCACTTATTGGAATAAAAAATACTAGATGGCGCTGTCGATATTCTGGAGGAACTTTAAAATAGTCGTCCTAAATATATACTGAAGGAAAAAAATGAAACATTTTAAATTCGTGAAATTTTGACCATTTTCAAACCGCCATAACTCGGTGTATTTTCAATCGATTTTGATGTATCTTTGAGAGCAAAAAATTTTGAAGTGTCTTCTTTAAAGTCATGCATGCGAAACTAAACGTAACCCCTTCCGCCCCCCACTAGAGCCCCTGTGAAAAAAAAAGTTTTTTCTGGAAAGCATGTCCAACTTTGACGATGTCTACGGAGTTGGAAAAATTTTGTCCACTCGATCCACCATAAAGGCATTAAAATGTGATCAATTCCCTATGCAGGACTTAAAGAACGAAGTTCCTACGACGATTTGGCACCAAGTTATGGGTGTGCATTTTGAGGTTTTTCGCACATAACTCAGTGACTTTTCAACCAAATTTGATGATTCTTTCGGGAAAAAATCCCATTTTGGCTCTACTTTAAGGGAGTAAACTCAAATTGGAATGATCCCTTTTCAAACCCTTCACCCCCGAACAATAAAAACACGTTTTTGGGCAAAAAAAGTCCAACTTTGGCAACGTGTACCGAGTTGGAAAAAATGTGTCGACTCGATCCACCAAAAGGGCATTGAAATGCGTTCAATTATCTGCGCAGGATTCAAATAACGAAGTTCCTACGACGATTTGGCACAAAGTTATGGGTGTTTGAAAATAACCGAATTTTGTGTTTTTTTTACTCGTAAGTCTAAAGTTTTTCGACGATATTGTTTTCGTTTTCACGAATGAAATATTATTTGCATGTTCTTTGAGGTATGCACGAAAATTCATTGTTTGCGCGAAATCACGAATTTCGCATTTTGTACGTTAGAACTCCATTAACAAAAAACTTTATTTTAGGTCAAAAAGGGTCCCTTTTACGATCTCTGTAGGGTCTGAAAAAAATGTGGGCCTCACTCACCAACATTCGTCCAATAAAAATATACAAATTACACTGACGGAAAAAAATTAAAACCTTGAAATTTGTAAAAATTTAGGTAATTTTCGAATGGCCATAACTCGGCTTCTATCTAACCGATTTCCACGATCTTTTAAGAAATCAAATGCAAAATGTGTCCTTTTTGAGAGTTTATCTTTGAGAGTTTATCCCCCACTCAAAGAGAGGTCTCTACGCCCCTCCAAACAAAAAAATAAAAAGACCACAAATTGCACACCCATAACTTTGTGAAAAATCGCCGTAGGAACTTCGTTTTTGAGTCCTGCACAGGTAATTGAACATATTTCAATGTCCTTTTGGTGGATCGAGTCGACACATTTTATCCAACTCGGTTCACGTTGCCAAAGTTGGACGTTTTTTTGCCCAAAAACGTGTTTTTTTTTGTTCGGGGGTTGAAGGGTTCGAAAAGGGATCATTCCAATCTGAGTTTACTCCATTAAAGTAGGGCCAAAATGAGATTTTTTCCCGTAAGAATCATCAAATTTGGCTGAAAAGTCGCTGAGTTATGTGCGAAAAACATCAAAATGCACTTTTTTCGAACATCCATAATTTGGTGCCAAATCGTCGTAGGAACTTCGTTCTTCGAGACCTGCATAGAGAATTGATCAAAATGTTTCCAACTCAAAGTTGGACATGGTTTCCTGAAAAAACATTTTTTTTCACGGGAGTACTAGAGGGGGGTGCGGAAAGGGTTACGCTTAATTTCGCATGCATGACTTTGAAGAATACACTTTAAAGTTTTTTGCCCTTAAAGATTCATCAAAATCGAATACACCTAGTTATGGCGGTTTGAAAATGGTCGAAATTTCACGAATTTCAAGTGTTTCATTTTTTTTTCCTACAGAGTATGTTTAAAATTAAAAATCACTTGGTTTATTTCACGATTAAATCGTTTTAATTTTAAACCTATATTTCAGTATGTTGTTTGGGTAGGAATCTCTAATTTAATTTATTCGTCATGCCTTCTATATAGACTTTGCTTTAAGGGAGCCATTTCCTCAAAAATGAAAAAAATATCGTCGATTCTGATTCGATACACAATTCTGCGTAGAAAAATGTTTATTTTACATTTTTCCGATTAGTAGAAGCGATCGAAATTTGTAATTAAAATAGGGGAGGCGAGCTCTTGTACCATCTATTTTGACAGTCCTGAAAAAATTACTTTTTAAGTTTAGGTACACTTCAAAACTATAAAATCTATCAACACAATTTTAATTTTGTTTTAATGGCTGAGATTATTTCCATGTGTTGAGTGGCGGGTTTTTTTTAAATATAAATAATTCGAAAGATGTTCATGTTTCACTCTCCAATAATTCGTCTCAGTCGTATCTGCAATGAATATTCTTATGCTGTTGACATTTTCAATAACTCATTTGTTAATTTTAAAAAGGATGTTCTTTCATGTATTGCAGTACTGCAATAATTTTTCTTTTATTTTCTTTTATTTAGAATGTATTTTCTCTAGTCTAACTTTAATTTAATTATTAGTGTTTAGTGATTATTTAATTGTATTCACTAAATTGTATCTAAATGTATTATATTGTTATTATTAAGTTATATACATATATATATTAGTTATAGAGGCTGTACCCTGTAATTAGACCTTGTGTCTGTTGGGTCCGAAATAAATAAATAAATAAATAAATGTCATTTTTTCATATCATAGTTCTGAATACATTTAATATTTTTTTAATTACTCAGCCATAAATGTTTATTTTGGAGGTAAGAACATGTGTGCAAACTTTCAGAGTAAAGAGTTGGAGGTGTGATTCATATTTACAGGATAAAGATATAGGGAGTGTAGTAGACTGAAGTACGTCCAGTATTTTATTTTCTGAACTAGTTTCTAGCTGTGCTCATCATCATCAGAAAACTTTACCAGCCTTTCTTTTGTTGCAGACATGTCATGCTTTGATTTTTACGCTTTTAACGACTCGAGCATTTATTTCCGATGGAATCCGCCGTTTTCTTTAACTGGCATTATTGAGTTGTACAGGATTCGATACGAAGCATCTTCTGTGCCTGAAAAACTTGTGGTCTTTGAACCCACACCGTGCACAGTTTGGCCATGGATGCACTGCACCTCGATACAAAACCTTGAAGTGTCCAAATCCTATCAATTTGAAGTAAGTGTTGTTTTTGCAAATTGACACATTTTAGATGATATATGTATTTTTTTTTTTTAGATTTCGACAAAGTATAATGATAGTTCGAATTGGAAAATTCAAGCGTCTACACCGAGTTTGAAACGACAAACATCAAGTATGATTTTTTCTTTTAGTGTTCCTCTTGTAAATAAACCAAATGAAACCAATATTTAAAAATATGTAGTATAGTATTTTTCAGGAATTATGGCGTTCACGTCATCAATTCCAAAGTCCGGAATCAATCCGTTCAAGGTCACAATAGTGGGCATTTTACTGAATTCTACATTAAAACATCCCCAAGATTTGTTGTCTCATATTCCAAAACTAAATGATATTTTAAATGTACATTGATCGTTTAGCAGGATTGGATGAAAGTGACGTTTAAAACGTCAAAATTATGAAAGATGGAAAAATTATAGTTCAAATTCAAAAACTAAAGGGATTTCGAAAAAAAACTTATTCTTTATAAGTTGTTCATTTTAGCATTCTCCATAATTATTATTGTAGATAATATAAATTTGCTGTAACTATTATCCTTTCATAATTATAAACCAAAAATTAAAAAAAAAAATACATTTTTTTCTCGAATAAAAATGATTTTATGAAAAATGTTTTCAAGCAAAAGATGTTCATTTCTTTGTTGCCTTCAGTGTTTGTTTAATTGTTTTTGTGATATTTTTCATATTGAAGAAAATAAACAGTTAAGGTAAACACCCACTTGCGGTTTTCGAAATTTTACCAAAAGCTTTTCAGTTCTTCAGATTATCAAATAAGACGTATGATCAAAGTTTCAAAGGGACCCCAAAACGGATATTTCCGTAAAAAATTTTTTTGAAAAAAATCACGATCACAATACTTTCTCGTACTTCGTAACGAAGAAAGTAAAAACATGTCACATGATGGAAAAGAGTCGCATATCTTTTCTTAGTTCATAAATTTGAAAATAAATACTGACAAAGTAACACATGAAGTTTTTTTTAGGAACTAAGAAGACATACGGCTTTTCTTAGTTCTTAAAAAAAACTTCATGAAATGAACTCTATAGTAAGATAACAAAAAGACATGTCACATGATGGAAAAGAGTTGCATTTCTTTTCTTAAGTCATAAATTTGAAAATAAACACTGACAAAGTTACACTTAAAGTTTTTTTTAGGAACTAAGAAAAGACATACGGCTTTTTGTTCATGACTGTTTTGACTAATTTGTTTTTCGATCTCACGGTATTTAACAAAGATACTTTTTTTTAAATTCCAAGTTTTTTGTTTCCAGCAATTATATGTGAATTTTGGCAGTGGGATATTAAAAGTAGTTTCATTATTAACGGATTTTGAAAATTTGAAGCCAATTCCAGCACAGATTGATTTCCTAAAATTTTTCCAATTTTTTTATTCAGCTATGTTTTCAGCTATGTTGCTAAAAATAGTTTCATTCTGCGCGGTTTCATAAATTCGAAGCTAATTCCAGCACAGATTACTTCCCCGTAATTTTTTTAGTCGCTGAAATTTCAAATTTTGAGAGCTCTCAATTTATTTACAAATGTGGTATGTCAATTGTTTCTGTAGGATACTCAATTTCATTTCAGATGGGTTTTGAAATATTGAAGCTAATTCCTGTAAAGTTTAATTTTATGCAATTATTCCAATTGCCGAATGCAATTTTCTTGTCTTCCTTTTACACTTAGAGTGTTGCCAGTTTGTTTCCTGCCGTGACATGTCAATTGTTTCAGACGGATGTCAAAAATGGAATGATTTTTGATGGAATTTGAAGCTAATTTCAGTAGATTATTTTTCTACAATTTTTCAAATTACGAAATGCAATTTTCTTTCCTTTGATTTAAGTTTCGAGTGTTGCCATTTTGTTTCGTGCCATGATACGTCAATTGTTTCAGACGGATGTCAAAAATGGGTTCATTTTGGATGGATTTTGAAATTTTGAAGCTAATTCCAGCAGAGGTTAATTTTCTACAATTATTTCCTTCGGTTTAAGTTTCGAGTGTTGCCTTTTTGTTTCAAGCCATGATACGTCAATGGTTTCAGGGGGATGTCAAAAATTGGTTCATTTTGCATGTATTTTGAAATTTTGAAACTAATTCCAGCAGAGGTTAATTTTCTACAATTTTTCAAATTACCGAATGCAATTTTCTTTCCTTCGGTTTAAGTTTCGAGTGTTGTCATTTTGTTTCCTACCGTGAAATGTCAATTGTTTCTGACGGATGTCAAAAATGGGTTCATTTTGGATGGATTTTGAAATTTTGAAGGTAATTCCAGCAGAGGTTAATTTTCTACAATTTTTCAAATTACCGAATGCAGTTTTCTTTTCTTCGGTTTAAGTTTCGAGTGTTGCCATTTTCTTTCCTGCCGTGATATGTCAATTGTTTCAGACTGATGTCAAAAATAGGTTTATTTTGGATGGATTTTGAAATTTTGAAGCTAATTCCAGCAGAGGTTAATTTTCTACAATTTTTCAAATTACCGAATGCAATTTTCTGTCTCTCGGTTTAAGTTTCGAGTGTTGCCATTTTGTTGCCTGGTGTAATACGTCAATTGTTTCCGACGGATGTCAAAAATGGGTTCATTTTGGATAGATTTTAAAATTTTGAAGCTATTTTCATCAGAGATTAATTTTCTACAATTTTTCAAATTGCCGAATGCTATTTTCTTTCCTTCGGTTTAAGTTTCGAGTGTTGCGATTTTGTTTCCTGGTGTGATATGTCAATTGTTTCAGGCGGATGTTAAAAATGAGCTCATTTTGAAAGCTAATTTCAGCAGATTAATTAGTTTTCTACAATTTTTCAAATTGCCGAATGCAATTTTCTTCTTTCCTTTGATTTAAATTTCGAGTGTTGCCATTTTCTTTCCTAATGTGATATGTCAATTGTTGTAGGCGGATGTCAAAAATGGGTCCATTTTGGATTGATTTTGAAATTTTAAAGCTAATTCGAGTAGAGGTTAATTTTCTACAATTTGTCAAATTACCGAATGCAATTTTCTTTCCTTCGGTTTAAGTTTCAAGTGTTGCCATTTTGTTCCCTGCCATGATATGTCAATTATTTGAGGCGGATGTCAAAAATGGGTTTATTTTGGATAGATTTTGAAATTTTAAAGCTAATTCCAGCAGAGGTTAATTTTCTACAATTTTTCAAATTACCGAATGCAATTTTCTTTTCTTCGGTTTAAGTTTCGAGTGTTGCCATTTTGTTTCGAGCCGTGATATGTCAATTGTTTCAGGCGGATGTCAAAAATGGGTTTATTTTGAATGGATTTTGAAGTTTTGAAGCTAATTACAGCAGAGGTTAATTTTCTACAATTTTTCAAATTGCCGAATGCAATTTTCTTTTCTTCGGTTTAAGTTTCGAGTGTTGCCATTTTGTTTCGTGCTGGGATATGTCAATTGCTTCAAGCGGATGTCAAAAATGCGTTCATTTTGGATGGATTTTGAAGCTATTTTCAGAAGAGATTAATTTTCTACAATTTTTCAAATTGTCGAATGCAATTTTCCTTCCCTCGGTTTAAGTTTCCAGTGTTGCCATTTTGTTTCCTGCCGTGATATGTTAATTGTTTCAGACGGATGTAAAAAATGGGTTCATTTTGGATGGATTTTGAAATTTTGAAGCTAATTCTAGCAGAGGTTAATTTTCTACAATTTTTCAAATTACCGAATACAATTTTCTTTTCAATGCTCTGAATGAATTTCTCTTGTCAATAGTGGGTGTGCACGAAAAAATAGATTTAATGATCAATTAAAACAATATTGATTGTTGGCAAATACCCGAAATGACATAATCGCATTAGGAAAAGTGTTCCACTAAGTTACTTGTTTTGGTAAGACTTAATTTTGCAGTCATAAACAGGTTGAATATTCAAATATTCAGGCTATATTTCGTCTTTATTACATTTATTTAGCTTTGTCTAACAAAGCAATTGATTCGTATATTTTTGTAATTTTTAGGACCTGATCCACCAAAAATATTGAGAAATTATTGGGACAAACATTACAATTTAACAATAGAATGGCAGTATCCGAATAAAACGAATGGAATTTTAAAATCATTTCAAATCGAATTGAACGGCGCAACTTATATGGTTCCTGTAGAACCCCCGCATTTAAATTATAGCTTTTCCGTAAATATACAATTATCTTATTTATTAAAATCCTGTTTTAATGGTTTCAGATTATTTATATCACTCGAATTGATATTGATGTAATAGATGTAAGTATTTTATGCGAAAACATGGATTCTCAAGTTTCCAGGTCATCTATAATCCGCAACATAGATTTACCACCAAGAACACCAGAATTGAGACAGCGTCCAGCGTTATTACAAATCTTTAAGAAATCAGTTCAAATTTGGATACCGCAATTGAAAAAAATTACTGGAAACGGGTAATTGCAAATAATTAACTTATTATCTTGCTTCGCACAAACTGTTGTTTTGGCTTCCAGTAAAGGCAACAGGAATTCAAAAGAATGAAATAAGAATTCCGTGCTTGATTGGAGATTAAATAATTATTGTGGTTGCAAACTTTATGTCAAAGTCGGTATATTTAAATGAATGCATGTATTGTCAGTATGTATAGGGTGTCCCACGAAAAAGTTGCATTTTAAAATTGCTATAAAAAAAAGACGAGCAGTAGCTCGTTCTGTCGACCCAATGTTTCATGACATTTTCGTTGGTGTGGCCCTCAATGGCTGCAATGGCGACTTCAATCTTGTGCTTTAGGTCGTCAACTGTCTTTGGATGGTTGGCGTAGCACTTATCCACAAAAAATAGTCCAACGGGGTCTAATCGCAGCTGCGAGGCGGCCAGTTGACATCGCCGTTTCAGCTAATTATGCGATTTTCGAACGTACCGTGCAAAAGTTCGACTGTAACGTTGGCTGTGTGGCATGTGGCGCCGTCTTGCTGGAACCAAATGCCGCCGATGTCTTGCTCTTCCATTCGGGAAGAGAAAAAATTTCCAACATGCCGTGATAGCGCTCACCTTTGACAGTTATGGCGGCTGCTGCTTCGTTTTCGAATAAAAATGGACCGATGATGCCGCCGGACCACATACCGCACCAAACAGTCACTCGTTATGGGTGCAGTGACTTTTCCATGATTACGTGTGGATTTCCTGAGCCTCAAATGCGGCAGTTTTCCTTATTGACGTAACCACCGAGGTGGAAATTAACTTCATCTGAAAAGATGATTTTTCGATAAAAATATTCATCTTCCATCAAGCGTTCTTCGGCCCATTGGACGAACCGAAATCGCATCGGATGGTCGTGCGGCTTCAGCTCTTGCACCAATTGAATTTTGTACGGCTTCAAACCGAGGTCTTTCGTCAAAATTGTTCGAAGGGACGTGCGAGAAATGTTCAATTCCTGCGAGTGGTGTCGAGTTGATGTTGATGGATTGTCACTCACACTTTCGGCAACAGCAGCAATATTTTCGATTGAACGCGGGAACGCGTTGCTTTGTCCATTAACGATGGATCATTTCACAAATTTATCCACAAACTGCCTGGAAGGCGCTTTATTTTTCCCGAATTTTGTGCGCATTTTACTTGCAGTTTCGGTTGAAGACTCACCATTTTGGAAGTAAGTTTTCAATATTTCCCAATTTTCTTCGAGCGTAAACTTAACCATTTCGTAAACCGCAAACCTTTTACTAAATATTTGACACATTGGCAAAGTCATTCGAGCCGTGAAAATAATCGATAGTTCAAAAAGCAAACGATAGATGGGCCACCCTATACAAGTATGAGCTACCCAAAGAAGCATCTTTTTTTAAATTTTTTGGCGGGTATCGCCCATACAAGAGGCCAATTGTAAAATCTCTGCCAGCAAGCTTTTGGGAGCAGAAGAAGTCCAGCGTTAACAGTTAGTACAATTCAACTCCATGCTGGTTTTGTAATAAGTTCTGTGAACTGAAGCACCCTGTGCATCCTTTCCTTTCGGGGTAGTGACGCGTAAACTACTACATTCTCCGCCTCAGTAGCCGTAAGACTCCCGGTCGTACCTAGTTAGGTTAATCTTTATTTAATTTTTAGTAAATTCAGTTTACTTACAGAATCCCACATAACGATCGCAACTAACATTTTTATTAAATTTTTATTACTTATACGCATATTAGTTTCAGTTACCTTCATATAATTGTTACCAAAATTGCAAGCGAAGGTGATCCAAAAGTCCATCCAAACCAGACAAAATTTATCAGCCAAGTCATTGATCTGGAACCGAATATGATAGCATGGCTGGCAACAGAATATCGATTCTATGGAAATGCAAGTGTTAACTTAACCATTGGAGACAAGTCGACAATGTTTTCGAATGTGACCGAACAGGAAATTGCAAACTGGGATCTCCCGCAAGCAGTCAATTTGAATATATTTATTGTCGTTTCAAATCATAGGAAGGAATTCATAAGATTTAGTAGTTATCACATAGAAATCAGATTACCGAAAGCTATAAGTCCTTACATATACCTCAGTTTTTTAGTACTTATAATAGCAATGTCGTTATGTGTTTATGTAGTCAGGTAAGTTAGTGATTAAACGTAAGGTCTTGAGATGGTAATTTTTGTTTGTTTTAGGAAAAAGAGAATACGCTTTACTCGCTTTTGAATTTAAGAATAGCAGCCAATTTCTTCACGGAATTTACAAGTCTTCTATATTATTATGGCTAAATATATCCTTTCCTTTTAAATAAAAAAATATATAGGAAATTAAATATTGTACCATAATGAATGTATCAGCCCTAAGAAAATGTATTCAAAACTAGGAACTCTAATTGATATTATTACATTAAGAGAAGGGGGTAACCCATAAATCCTACCAAGCGAGTTTCTGTTTACCGATCAGCGTTAGCCTTGTACCACAGCCGACGCAGACGCTGGGAGTTTACTCCCGTGGACTAACTCCCTTTCCTTTCACGGGAGTTAATCTCTTTAAAAGAATCCGTAATCCAAGGCATCAACGTGCCATATGTTAATTGGTCTCGTACGGTATCCGGTGGCATTTAGGCTTCGATTACACTCGAACACTTTTTCGAGTTACGTTACAATTTAGTTCTATTTATGAGTTGATACTTATCTAATATATAAAATTTTCGTGTCACAGTGTTTGTAACAAAACTCCTTCGAAACGGCTTGACCGATTCTTATGAAATTTTGTGTGTATATTGAGCAGGTCTGAGAATAGGACGTAAACTATTTTTAATACCCCTAAATGATAGGGGTGGTCCACCGCAAATTTTTTATTTTTATTTTATGGACAAAATTTTTTATTTTTATTTTTTTATGATTTGGCATTAAAAAATACATACAACCCTAAATTTTGACCCTTCTACCACCAACCCCTATTTTTTAATAGCGATTTTAGTACTTTAATAATTTTCTACTCTCGGCGATCGACCTCTCGATCAGTTATTCCTTTTCCATTGTTTGCGCCGACGGTTATTGATGGGTTTTAATGGGCTTACCCTGTAGATTCGTATCGATAAATGTAAATAAATAAGTAGCTGAAATTATAAAAAAAAAATATAAACAAAATATTAACAGCAAATGCTGCACTGAGCTCAATTGCAACACTTGCATTCGATGAACAATTAAGTCGGCTTTAAATACATAAATTGGTGATAACGATTGATTTATAATACGCGCGCCACCTCTGGGTGGTTGGAATGTCGCTAGCGGTGGTGTTACGAATTAAAATATTCTGCGGAAGATTCTGTGCGCGGTTGAGAATTTTTTTAATAATTTTGCCATTTAGTTCAAATTCGTTGATTATTAAAAAAAATGACGAATTTTTGAAGCAATAATTGCATGTTAGAGCGATCATGAATTTCAAAAATTTTAAAAAAATATTTCAACTGGCGATACATGTTTTTATTAGTAACAATACACTTCTTACATTCTTTAGCTTTAATAATTTTGTTATTTAGTTCAAATCCGTTGATTATTAAAAAAGTTATGAATTTTTGAAACAATAATTGCACGTTTAAGCGATCATGAATTTTAAAAATTCTAAAAAAAAAATTTCAACTGCCGATACATGTCTTTATTAGTAACAATACACTTCGTATATTCTTTAACTTTAATGATTTTGTTATATAGTTCAAATCCGTTGATTATTAAAAAAGTTATGAATTTTTGAAGCAATAATTGCACGTTAAAGCGATCATGAATTTTAAAAATTCTAAAAAAAATATTTCAACTGGCGATACATGTTTTTATTAGTAACAAATCACTTCTTACATTCTTTAACTTTAATAATTTTGTTATTTAGTTCAAATCCGTTGATTATTAAAAAAGTTATGAATTTTTGAAGCAATAATTGCACGTTAAAGCGATTATGAATTTCAAAAATTCTAAAAAAATAATTCAACTCGCGATACATGTTTTTATTAGTAACAATACACTTCTTACATTCTTTAACTTTAATGATTTTGTAATTTAGTTCAAATCCGTTGATTATTAAAAAAAATATGAATTTTTTAAGCAATAATTGCACGTTAAAGCGATCATGAATTTCAAAAATTCGAAAAAAAATATTTCAACTGGCGTTAGATGTTTTTATTACTAACAATACACTTCTTACATTCTTAAGCTTTAATAATTTTGTTATTTAGTTCAAATCCGTTGATTATTAAAAAAGTTATGAATTTTTGAAGCAATAATTGCACGTTAAAGCGATCATGAATTTTAAAAATTCTAAAAAAAAATATTTCAACTGGCGATACATGTTTTTATTAGTAACAATACACTTCTTACATTCTTTAACTTTAATAATTTTGTTATTTAGTTCAAATCCGTTGATTATTAAAAAAGTTATGAAATTTTGAAGCAATAATTGCACGTTAAAGCGATCATGAATTTTAAAAATTCTAAAAAAAAATATTTCAACTGGCGATACATGTTTTTATTAGTAACAATACACTTCTTACATTCTTTAACTTTAATGATTTTGTAATTTAGTTCAAATCCGTTGATTATTAAAAAAATTATGAATTTTTGAAGCAATAATTGCACGTTAAAGCGATCATGAATTTCAAAAATTCGAAAAAAAATATTTCAACTGGCGTTAGATGTTTTTATTACTAACAATACACTTCTTACATTCTTAAGCTTTAATAATTTTGTTATTTAGTTCAAATCCGTTGATTATTAAAAAAGTTATGAATTTTTGAAGCAATAATTGCACGTTAAAGCGATTATGAATTTCAAAAATTCTAAAAAAATATTTCAACTCGCGATACATGTTTTTATTAGTAACAATACACTTCTTACATTCTTTAACTTTAATGATTTTGTAATTGAGTTCAAATCCGTTGATTATTAAAAAAAATATGAATTTTTGAAGCAATAATTGCACGTTAAAGCGATCATGAATTTCAAAAATTCGAAAAAAAATATTTCAACTGGCGTTAGATGTTTTTATTACTAACAATACACTTCTTACATTCTTAAGCTTTAATAATTTTGTTATTTAGTTCAAATCCGTTGATTATTAAAAATGTTATGAATTTTTGAAGCAATAATTGCACGTTAAAGCGATTATGAATTTCAAAAATTCTAAAAAAATATTTCAACTCGCGATAGATGTTTTTATTAGTAACAATACATTTCTTACATTCTTTAACTTTAATAATTTTGTTATTTAGTTCAAATCCGTTTATTATTAAAAAAGTTATGAATTTTTGAAGCAATAATTGCACGTTAAAGCGATCGTGAATTTCAAAAATTCGAAAAAAAATATTTCAACTGGCGATAGATGTTTTTATTATTAACAATACACTTCTTACATTCTTAAGCTTTAATAATTTTGTTATTTAGTTCAAATCCATTGATTATTAAAAAAGTTATGAATTTTTGAAGCAATAATTGCACGTTAAAGCGATCATGAATTTCAAAAATTCGAAAAAAAAAATTTCAACTGGCGATAGATGTTTTTATTATTAACAATACACTTCTTACATTCTTAAGCTTTAATAATTTTGTTATTTAGTTCAAATCCGTTGATTATTAAAAAAATTATGAATTTTTTAAGCAATAATTGCACGTTAAAGCGATCGTGAATTTCAAAAATTAGAGCCTAAACCGTTTTCGGCCACTATCGTCACCACTTTATTTGCTTAATTTCAATGGGCCACACACGGACGACGGCGCAGCGCAGTGGAGCCGTCGTTCGTCACCAGTAATAAGCCACGTATTGACGACGACGCAGCGCAGCGGAGCCGTCGTTCGTCACCAGTTTATTTGCTTAATTTTAATGAGCGTCACCAGTAATAAGCTACATATTGACGACGGCGCTTCACAGCGGAGCCGTCGTTCGTCACCAGTTACTTTGGTCAATTTTAATAGGCTACGCACGAACGACGGCGCAGCGCAGCGGAGCCGTCTTCTGTCACCAGTTATCTTCCTTAATATATATGGACCATTCGCGGTCGACGGCGCAGTGTAGCGGAGCCGTCGTTCGTCACCCTTGCTTAATTTTTAAGATCTACGCACCAGTTTATTTGCTTAATTTTAATGGGCCACACACGGACGTCGTCGTCACCAGTTATCTGCCTTAATATATATAAATATATATGGACCATGCACGGACGACAGCGCAGCGCAGCGGAGCCGTCGTTCGTCACCAGTTACTTTGCTTGATTTTAAAGGACTACGCACGGACGACGGCGCAGCGAATGTTGTGTATCGTTGAGCATTACAATAATAAACACTATGTTTTTGAATATTTTCTCTTTTTTGAATTATACCAATTCGAATTCAATATTCATAGTTAAGACAGGACAACGTCTGTCGGGTCAGCTAGTAATTGTATATTATTTAGAGACATTTAGATATAACTTGCGAGCGCTTGTGCCGGTTACACCGCGTGCCGTGTGGGTTCGAATCCCAGCCCGGCCGAAAGATTTTTCGGGGATCGAGAAGTATTTGGTGGGGTTCATGGTTGTTGTGTATACGTTTGACATTATTCATTTATTCATTTGTTCATTTACTCATCCCAAAAATTCAAAAATACATATAATAACTCGATGTGACTGAATGGCTCATGCCTAAGTCAGAAAAAAAAGATATAACTTAAGACATCTAGTTTAAACAGTAGTAACTAATACGATAATCAAAATCAGAAGTGAAATTTAATATTACGGAGTCGAGACAATAAACACAAAACACTTTGAAATTGCTAAATGATATATAGTGCGAACGTTGGCTGTGGAAAGCTCCAAATAAAAAATTCCCCGATCATCTGCGACCAAAATTCTTCGAAACGTCAACCTTATTTTCTTAACGCGCATCTTTTCTGATAGTTGTGTATTTTGCGTAATGACGTCATTGCCATTTTTTTTTAATGGCAACCACCACATTCTTCGATGGATTCTGATTCTCCATAAAGCAATATGTAGTTTAGTGATGTTCATTTGATTAGTCAGCAAAACTATTGGGATTTACGAAAAACACTGATTTATGTAAAATTGAAAACAAAAATTGTGATAGCTGTGGAATTTTTATAAATTTATTTGAATCAGATGAATAGCAGAACGTTGAGGTAAAGAGGGTTGTCGCCGAGGAAAAAAACGCGCATTCAATCGGTTCCAGTGGTATGTATCCTACACAGGAAACCCTTATTCCGTTTGCCCAGCTTGAACAGCAAGAAAGCATCGTGAGAGCAGTGGCGGCTCGTGGAACATGTTGATGGCAGAGCAAAGTATCATTTTCGACAGTTGAATAATACATTTCTTAACAGCCGAAAACTACAATTTTTAACAGCTGAAATATACCATTCTTGACAACTGCAACAAACCATTATTGACAATTGCAACACACCATTATTGTGGCAGCTAAAAAATAAAATTTTAGACAACAAAAGAAAGAAAGAACGATGTATCTTCCTAGACCAAAGTAACTGACGAAAAAGTGTTTCAAGAATAAATTAAAAATTCTTGCTGAGCTTAAAACTACAGGTAGTGCCATGGCTCCTTGGCTCTATATAACGAGCCGCCCCTGCATGGGAGATATTTGCAGACGGCGTTCGATTTGGAGTCTTAATTTAGCCGCTATGGCCGTTCAAAGTCTGAAAAATCGATATTTTTTTACCGTACGGGAATGCAGCGGCGGCTCGTGGAACATGTTGATGGTGAAGCCAATATACCCCCCATTTTTTGAAGAAAGAAAGAACAAGTTATCTTCCTAGACCAAAGCAACTGGCGAAAAAGTGTTTTAAGAATTAATTTAAAAATCTTGATGAGCTTGAAACTACAGGTAGTGCCATGGCTCTATACAGTGCGCGCCTAAAGTATGGAATATAGTCAGTAAAATCGAAATAAAATATTTTTGAAAAAAATTCTCGAACACGTCGATTTTCTTTTATAAAAATACAGATTTTTGCATGAAAGTCGATTTTCAGTCGTCATTTGTTTTTGAGTAATGACGTCCGCCATTTTGTTTTTAAATGGCAACCCCCTATTTTTATTCTTGATTTTGAGAGATCTTTTCATTGTCGAACTGAAAGTATAAAAATGTTGCCATCTTACATAGGAAATTTTTCGAGTAAATGACAATTGAAGGTGAGAACCCGATATTTAGAATTTTTTCAAAATGACTTTGTTCTAGCGCTTGTAGCAATTTTTCCAAACAACAATGATCTTGACCATCCATATCATACAATATGGTTTCAGCAAGACGGCGCATCCCCGCACTAGGTGCATTAAAAAAAAAATTAAATTAAATTTTTTTTTTTTTAGTCGAACATCTAGAAATTCTTCTTGAATATTTTGAATACTTTCCAGGCTAATTCTGCGCATTTATCTCTTTCACGGGCTATTCTATCGGTCCTCACCTGCCAATCCACCTATTCGCAATGCAATTGTCAAAAAAAACGCTCATAGTGCGGGGTTGCACCATCTTGCTAAAACCATATTGTATGTATGGAAGGTCAAGATCATTTTTGTTTGGAAAAAAAGCGCTGGAACAAGATCATTTTGCAAAAACTCTAGATGTCAAGTTCTCACCTTCAATTGTTATTTACTCGAAAAATGTCTTATGTAAGATGGCAATATTTTTACACTGCCAGTTCGGCAATGAAAAGATCTCTCAAAATCAAGAACAAAAATAGGGGATTGTCATTTAAAAACAAAATGGATGACGTCATTACTCAAAAACAAATGACGATTGAACATCGATTTTCATGCAAAAATGTGTATTTTTAAAAAACAAAATCGACGTATTCGAGATTTTTTTCCAAAAATATTCAATTTCGGTTTTACTGACTGTATTCCATACTTTAGGCGCGCACTGTATATAACGAGCCGCCCCTTCGGGAGTGTAATGATTTTTTCAACGGAAATATCGTTCTCCTTCCTATAGGCGATTTCAACGATTTATGCAAAAAAAGAAACACAACCGTCCTCTTCATACGTTTAAAGTTTCATTTAAAAATGCGTCCGGAGTGACATACACACACACAGAATTTTCAAAAATGGTCGAAATCGTCTCGGTGAGGATATTTCAGCTGGAATTTTGAATTCGAAAATTTCCACAAAATCAATACTTTTCCAACCACAAATATACTGACCACGGAAAATCCGTATCGGTGCACTTCAACGTCAACATCCGTTGTGTGTGAGTAATTCCGTATGTGATAAAATCCCTCGAAATACATTTTTGCCCGTTTTCCTGCAGTCATTTGTTATTATCTGCTTTGTTCGGTATATAAAAATGTTCATATTAATTTTATTTATTAATAAAAATCATCGTTAATGTTCATAACTTACTGGGTTAAGAAAACTGCAAAATGCTGTCGTTACTTATTTTTATGCCACTCGTTAATATTCTCGCACGAGAAAATAGTATTGCAATGATAAGGCAAGGAAATCAATTACTGTGCATGAGTTCGGATAAAGTGGACGTAATGTGGCAATATAGTAAGATGGTTGCTGGAAAATACCAAATAGGTAAGTGCTATGTTATCATTAAATTATGCTTTATGTTGTACATATGGTCACTAGTATACAGTGCGTTGCAAACCAGTCATCCAATTTAAACAATATGAAATAATGGTTTAAAATAAGTAACATTTGTATTGGGGTCGCGGTGGCGACAACACATTTACAGAAAAAAAGCTGAGACAGTCCTCGAATACCTTCACTGCAAAAATGAATTTTAAAAACTTTAACTTCATTTTTCTATTTGAATTTGGCACCAAAAAAAATGAAAAAAAATACTGGGAGATGTAACTTTTTTTTGTTTTGGGTAGAAGTGGTTTCAGCTTGATTCGTGCCATAGAAAAGGAGAAAAAAAATAAAACGTAAAATTCACGTTTTCGGTCATATCTCAACAACAAATTGCTTCAGGAGGCTGAAATTTCGAGCAATCAACGGCATTTTTAATTATCTTTCATCCAGTCATCACGATTATTGATTTGCTTTGGGGGCACTTTTGACCATCTTATTCGGTCTTTGGATGATTGTGGTTTTGTTTCTGCCTAGGATTAAGCTAATTATTTTCGTCCAAAATTTTTCAACGCTTTTCCTGGAGAACTCAAACATCAGCCGCTTCATATTATTAAGAAAAAATTTAAAAACTTTTTGCTTTTTAATCCTACTTATAAAATAGAGGACTTCTTTTTGCTTACTTTGAATAACTTGTAATTTTTATTATTGTGCTGTGCGCCATTAACTTATACGATTAGTTCTCTTTATTATTTCATTTATATTGATTTTATGTTAATTATCTGTTTTATTTGAACTGTAGTAACTTTTGGACGCATTATTAAACTTATTTTTATTATTATTATTATTAATTGTTTTAACAGTAAATCAAACATGGATTAGTTTTCTGCATATCTTGAGCTTTTTAAGTAAATTGCTTGATTAATTCCTTTTTGGAATTGTTTAAAGCGTCGAATGCATTTTTCGTTTTCACGCCGAATTTGGATGTGTGTCGCTTTGTTTTTGCCCAGGATGAGGCACCTGTTTTACCAGTAAATCAAAAATTAATTATTTTTCTGCAGATCTTGAGCTTTTCAAGTAAATTCCTTGTTTGGTTATTTTTTACAATTTTTTCGTCGAATACATTTTTCGTTTACACACTTCGAATTTCCACGTGTGTCGTTTTATTTCTGTCTAATATGTGGCAATTATCTTAATAGGAAATCAAAAATTGATTGTTTTTCTGTAGATATTGAGCCTTTGAAACTGATTCCTGGTGTGATTATTTTTTTACAATTTTTCAAATAATTGATTGTATTTTTCATGCTCACACGTCATATTTGGATGTGTGTCGTTTTGTTTCTCTCTAGAATGTGGCGATTGTTTTGAAAGAAAATTAAAAATTGATTACTTTTTTGTAGATTTTGAGCCTTTGACGCCAGTTCCCCGTTTGATTGATTGATTTTAATTTTTTAAATCGTCGAATGCATTTTTCGTTTTCACACTTCAAATTTGGATTGTCGTTTTGCTTCTGCCTAAGATCATCTTGATCTTTTTAATTGTTTGGATAATTTTTTTACAATTTTTCAATTCGTCGAATCCATTTTTCGTTTTCATACTTCAAATGTATGTGGCTGTCGTTTTGTATCTGCCAAGAGTTCGGCATTTTTTTTTTAAAGGAAATCAAAAATGGATTATTTTTCTACATACATTGAGCTTTTCAAGTAAATCCCTCGTTTAATTAATTTCTTACAAGTTTTCAAATTCTCAGACGCATTTTTCCTTTTCACAATTTCAATTTGGACGTGTATCGTTTTGTTTCTGTCTAGGATGAAGCAATTTTTTTAACGGAAAATCAAAAATGGATTATTTTTCTGCATATCTTGAACTTTTCAAGTAAATTCCTTGTTTGATTTTTTTTTTTAATTTTCAAATCGTCGAATGCATTTTTCGTTTTCACACTTCGAATTTAAATGGGTGTCGTTTTGTTTCTGCCCAGGATAAGGCAGTTTTTTTAACAGGAAATCAAAAATTGATTATTTTTCTGTGGATCTTGAGCCTTTCGAAGCTAATTCCTCGTTTGATTAATTTTTTACAATTTTTCAAATCTTCGTATGCATTTTTCGTATTCACACTTCAAATATGGATGCATGTCGTTTTGTTTCTGACTGGGATGTCATTATTTTAACAGGAAATCAAAAATTGATTATTTTTCTGAAGATCTTGAGCAATTAAAGCTAATTCCTCGTTTGGTTAATTTTTTTGCAATTTTTCAAATCGTTGCATATTTTGGCTTCACACTTCGAATTTGGATGGGTATCGTTTTGTGTCTGTCTAGGATGTGGTAATTGTTTTAACAGTAAATCAAAAACTGATTATTTTTCTGTAGAGCTCGAGCTTTTGAAGCTAATTTTGACAATTTTTCAAATCGTCATTTTCACACTTCGAATTTGGACGGTAAAACTTAAGCCAGGATTTCTACAAATGAATTAATTAATCAAATGTGTTAATTTCATATGTTTTGCTGTTTGGAGGTTAGGTTAAGGCCCACCCAATGCACTTCGTACTCTCTTAAACGTAACCTACAGACTTCTTTCTGTTGACAATTGTTAAATTTCCAACACCACTGATGAAGTGAGAGACACTGTATGAAATTATTCACAGGTTTGTGGGTAAGGTTTAATTGGATATTAAGGGTGGTGGGTGGGCCCTATCCTACAATCCAACAAGCAAAACATTACTCAGAGTTTTTAGAAAGTCAAGATTTTGATGGGCCCACCCACCGCCTTTCGTATTCTCTTAGACCTAACCTACAAACTCCTTTTTATTGAGAGTTGACTTATGTAAGAGGTTGTAAACCGCACAAATACATCTATTCTGTTCTATTCTAAAAAAAGATAGTCAAACATAATGCTGTAGATTTGTATACTTATTTTTGTTTACATTAATAGCTATTATTTTATTTCCAGAAAATGCGACCACCGCCTTTATACATCCGGATTCAACATTTCAAAATATTTCCTGTCAAGATGCCAAGAATAAAACAAAAGTACTGGTGAATTCCAATCCATCACAATTACACCTGAGTAAATATTAAATGTAAGGCTTTAGCTTTCAATTTAACATCGAGGTTTTTTGTTCTAGATGTCACCTGTTCACCTGGATGGTATGGTTACTGCGTACCAAATGATTGTTCAAGTCCAGAGAAATGTCGAGAAGATGATGACTTTTGTTTGTGCATTAAAAACGATACACCACAAATCGCTGACATGGGTACACCCCTTTGCAAGATATAGTGAATTAATTTATTTTTACTATGCCTACTATGACAGCCCCGTAAATATTACATTTTGCGTGTTAAATTTTACTAAAAGCTGCTGAATGAACAGGAAAATTAATTCCCAAGAAATCTTCTTAAATGTACAACAAGCAGTATCGACTTTCATCTTTCACGGTTCTGATACAACTTTTAAATTGCTTTGTTTGTACATTCGAGTACCAAATAAAAGATAATTTATTCTTTGTTTCGAATTAGTCGCCTAATTGCCCAATACTATGTGGTCTTGATGGAGCTATAGTTAATCTAAAATACTTTGACTCTTCCATTATTGCACGAGCCGTAAGTCATGACCACCTCCTCTTACGTTCGACTCATGGTGTGCCTTGACGGCCGCGTTCTCTCTCTAAAATCTTCCCCTCTCTCATTTGGCCGATGCTCAGTGATGCAACCTTGTAAAATTACTTGCTTAGCTAAATAAAAAAGTCGATATAACTATTTTAAATTACTGTTGCGCGTACTTTATTTACATTTAATCATATTGTTTCGTACTATTTAGTGTGCACGGCAAATTAAACATCTAAAACCACATTTATTAATTTTCTTACCAACCTAATTTCTCTAAATAAAAAAAATACTTTAATGCCCGTGATATTTTAATATATCATTGTGGTATAAACTAAATGTTTTATCGTGTTTTTATGTCGAAATCGAATTTTAACGTGTTTTGCAATTTATATTTGTTAATGTAGATTTTTATAGTTTCATTTTTCATGGTTGGTAATTGCAGCATCAAAAATATTCAAAAGGGGCGTGGTACGGGAGTTATAGGCACGCCATGTAATCTTTGCATTACGGTTCGACCTCTTCTAGCCTTGGCCTTACTTATCTCGGACTTGTTTAAAGACTACAAAGTGAATAAGTCATGGCGGTAGTTAGTCTTTAAACAAGTCATCTCACAGATTTACAAATTTATATTTCGTAATAAATTATATTATTGAATGAAGATGATGGTTGCGACCACTTGACGATTTAAGAACAATATATGTTTACATTACAGGTCCAACAACCATACAATACTTTGATTTCTACGCTTTAAATGAAACAAGTATTTATTTCCGATGGGATCCACCATTTTTTGCAAATACTGGGTTGTATAGGATCTCTTACAAATTACTTTATCTACCCCAAGATTCTTTTACGTTTAAACCTAAACCATGCACTATTTGGCCATGGATGCATTGCACTTCAGTACATCATCTATACCCCGGCCAGTTTTATACATTTGAAGTAAAACAATTTTTTTTTAAAATTGATAGATTATTAATAATTTTCCTTTTTAGATTTCAGCAAGGTACAATGGCAGTTCAACATGGTTAAATTCCACTTCTGCACTGTCTCTGATAATGCAAACATCAAGTATGATATATTTTTGCTTCTTGCTATTCGTGCTAACTAAAATAAACCATTTAAAAAAATTAACACTAAAGAATACGAAATCTGCACGTCTACAGATATATTGTTTCAAAATTTGATGAATTTATTTATTTTAAAACTCTGCCGAAGGTGGAATAAGCTGCTTTCGTGATATGTGCACATATTTTTTTTTAATTTTTCAACAAATTAACAAAAAAAAAACAATGATAAAGCATTGTAAAATCTGGCCAACCTGCCCCGGACTGGTTATTTGTAACATGAATTTTTATATTCATTACGAATATCAATAAGAATTTTTGTTTTGTTTTTAAAATACCTGTCCAACGATACCCACACTATAGGTTCCCATTTAAAATTCTAAAATTGAGTGTAGTTACGCCTACTTTTCGAAGTTCCGGAAGTCTAAACTACCTCCATTAAACTATTAAGGTAGGCTTATGACATGTGATTTTGTTTTATGAACCTCTATGACGTAATACATTGAGAAAATGGCCAGGGACTGGTTATTTGAAACATTAATTTTTATTTCGTTACGCATATGTTTTAAAACAAAATTGTTCAAACAAAAGTTATTTTTTCTAAATACGTATCCACTTGACCTAGGTTCCCATTTGAAATTCTAAAGTTGAGTCTAGTTACGCCTACTTCCGGTAACTTCCAGAAGTCGAAACTACCTCCATTAAATTCTTCAGGTAGGCATTGGTAGTGCTATTTTTTTTCTCACGTTTTTGAGAAAAAGGCCTGGGACGGGTGGTCTAAAACACCCGGTAAAAATATAAACAACACTATGTAGATAACGAATTTTGTTTAAAAAAATGTTGATGTTACCATCATGTGACTTTTCCGTTTCTAATATGTTTTCTCATATTTGTTCATCGTTTCGAAAAGTAGTGACTTAAAAAAAAAAAAATATTCTTTAAAAATTGTTATTTATAAATAGCGATATAAATAAGCGATAGTTTGAGTACAATGGGAAGTAATGGCTTAATGGGTTGTTTAAGATTTTTACTAGGTAGTAAAATTAGTACTGATTTCGATTAAAGAAAAGTTTCAAAATGATAGCAATTGTTTTTATATTTTTAATCGGTTGGAGAATACGCAACCGCAGAATTGAAATAAGCACCGTTTTTATGCGATTATCTTGAAATCTCTTCAAGGAGTGTTTCAAAATTTTCATTGGATCTTAAAATAGTATTCATTTTGAGTAATTTTAGAAAGTTTTTCTGTTATAATTTCACCAGATTGCAATTCTTTCTCAAGCGCTTTCTTGTTGGAACGGAGCTGGTGTATTCCGATGGGACCGATATGTTTTGTACGATTTGTATAGAAGTGAAATGTGTGCGATTATAAAATATATGGAAATTTAATTTGCTTATAATTGTTATATCTACTAATTGAGTTTTAAAAACTTGAATATTGAAAAAAGTAAAATTCGTAGAGTTGAAATAGAAGGCGCCAAAAGATAAAAAACTATTAGATTTTGGACATCAACTCCCACCCCCAGAGGGCGCGGTTTAAGGTACGCTCGAATTTTTTTTTTTTTTTCAAAAAACATCAAATCGCGCCGGGTCAGAAGTCGCGAGGGTGGCGGCCATATTTTTTAGAAATTAAAAACGATTTCAAAGGGACGCTCGGTGCCCGATTTTTGAACGCCCCCTTTTTTACTTTCGGGCGACTTTCGGAGACGTATTTTTTCCGATGGAAATCGAAGAGATGAAACTTTCAGGGTAGGTGGGGGGTGAGACGAGCCATGATTCGTAATTTTTTCAAAACCCTCCAAACACCCCCCCGCTCCTCCAGAGCACGTTATTCGGCCCGCCCCGGACATTTTTTTCTTTCCTTCTTATTTCTTACGAGGACGTATTTTTTTCTATTTATATCAAAGAGTTGAAACTTTTAGGGGGGGTTCGGGGTAAGACGAGCCTTCATCTGTATTTTTTTCAAAACTTTTAAAACACCCCCTACCCTTCCGGAGCGCGTCGCCCAGTTTTTCGGTTTTCTTCTTTTAGTGATTTATTTTTTTCTTTTCAAATTGAAAAGCTGAAGCTTTCAGGAATGCCAGAGGATATAACCGGCTTACATTGGGATTTTTTTCAAAATTTTTGATACTACCCTTATACTTCATTTGCACCCCGAATTCGTTCGTTTCTTCTCTTAAGGACGTATTTTTTCTTCTTTTCAAATCGAAAAGCTGAAACTTTTAGGGATGCCAGAGGATATAACTGGCTTTAATTAGGAATTTTTTCAAAAATTTTCAAACTACCCTTACGCTTCATTTTCGCCCCCCGAGTTCGTTTTTTTTTCTTTTGAGGACCAATTTTTGTCTTTTCAAATTGAAAAACTGAAACTTTCAGGGATGTCAGAGGATATAACCGGCTTGCATTGGGAATTTTTTTTAAATTTTTGATACTACCCTTATACTTCATTTGCACCTCCGAGTTCGTCCGTTTCTTCTTTTAAGGACGTATTTTTTTTTCTTTTCAATTCGAAAAGCTGAAACTTTTAGGGATGCCGGGGGATATAACTGGCTTTAATTAGGAATTTTTTCAAAATTTTTCAAACTACCCTTACGCTTCATTTTCGCCCCCCGAGTTCGTTTTTTTTTCTTTTGAGGACCAATTTTTTTCTTTTCAAATTG
Organism: Ocypus olens; assembly: GCA_910593695.2. Lineage (NCBI taxonomy): Eukaryota > Metazoa > Arthropoda > Insecta > Coleoptera > Staphylinidae > Ocypus > Ocypus olens. The sequence goes on along the minus strand of OU343059.1, from coordinate 15,889,130 downwards.
AAAAACTGAAACTTTCAGGGTGTCAGAGGATATAACCGGCTTGCATTGGGAATTTTTTCAAAATTTTTTATACTACCCTTATACTTAATTTGCACCCCCGAGTTCGTTCGTTTCTTCTTTTAAGGACGTATTTTTTTTTCTTTTCAATTCGAAAAGCTGAAACTTTTAGGGATGCCGGGGGATATAACTGGCTTTAATTAGGATTTTTTTCAAAATTTTTCAAACACTTCATTTTTACCCCCCGAGTTTGTTTTTTTTTATTTTGATGCCAGGGATGCCAGACGATATAACCGGCTTTCATTGGGAATTTTTTCAAATTTTTTGAAACTACCCTACGTTTCATTTGCACCCCCCGAGTTCGTTTTTCCTTTTTTAAAGACGTATTTTTTTCTATGGAAGTCTAAGAGTTGAAACTTTCAGGGTGGGTAAGGGGTGGAACGAGCCATGATCCCTAATTTTTTCAAAAATTTTCAATCACCCCCTACCCCTCCAGAGCGCGTTATTTGGCCTACCCCAAAATTTGTTTTATTTCTTTCAAAGACGTATTTTTTTCTATTTAAATTGGAGAGTTGAAACTTCTAGGGTAAGTTCTGGGTACAACTAGCCTTGCTCCGTAATTTTTTTTAAATTTTTGAAACACTCGCTACCCTTCCAAAGCGCGTTATTTGGCCTGGCCCCTTTTTTTAAGTACGAATTTTGCTTCTATGGCCGACGTATTTTTATCTTTAAAAGCTGAAGACTTAAAACTTCTAGAGTTGTTAGGGGGTAGGACAAGCCTTAATCATTTTTTTTTTAATTTTTAAAACACCCCCTATCCTTCCAGACCGTGTTTTTCGAGGTATGATTTTTGAAATTTGCAACAAATTAACTACCCCTTTAATTACGAATTAAACAAAAAACATTTCATCGTATTTTGAAAAAAAAATATGCAGGACCGTTTTCTCTATGATTTATGGTGATCCGTAATTTTTTAATTCGACATTCTCGAAATACCTCAGCAGGGGTGTGGAAGGGAAAAAATTGAATTCAACTCAAATGTCAGATTTTTCAATAACTATTGAAACTAAATCGAAAACGTATAGAAAATTTGCATGCTTTTTCAAATATTGATTTTCTCCAATTTTTCTGCCCAAAACGATTAAAAATCATGTTTTATTTTTTTTACCCTCTTCGGTACTGCCGATGGAGATGACCTATTTAGGCAACATGGTAGCTATTACGAAGTATGTACTGAGCAAATTTGATCGTCCCTATAATCCTCCATGAGGACTTCAGGACCTTCTTTCAAAATTATAGATAAAAATTCGTAAAGCCTTCCTTGCACATCCTGGATGTGCAAAGATCCACATTGTCCTCTTAATTGAAGACAGCTCTATAACATTTATTCTTTGAATTTTTTCGATTTCTCTAATCGTTTGCGAGTTATGAATTTTTTTATGTGTAAAGGCACCATATTGTTCATTTTTCATCGGAAATTTGGGTGAAAATCGCATGACATAGATTCGGCTGAAATTTTCACCAAAGATACCTCTTACCGGAAGGGATGAAAAGTGACAATTATTTTATCTCTGGGGGCCCCAATTTTAAAAAAAATTTAAAAAATTTAAAAATAATTTTACATATTTTTACTTTAGCTCGGAAAACTAGTTCTACCTAAAAGCAAAGTCTCACATTGTACACTCAGCACGTAATTCTTAGGAATAATTGACGCATGTTTCAAATTTTTTGACTCCGAGGACTTACAATGTTTAGAAATATTCTTCATAAAATCGTTTTTCGAAAACCAAATTAATTGAAAATGCTTCATATTTGGTGATAATGAAATGTTAATAGTTACATCAATTAATAATAATTGTTGTTGGCGTCTTGTTACTTATGCGACTTATGTTTGATGCAACACAATATTTCAAAAACACCGGCGGCGGGCGTCCATTCTAAGACATCCTGCGAAGGCAGTTATAGAAATCTACAGAAATCACGACTCGCGTTTCGAGTGATGATGATGGTAACACGTCAAAGCTTTTTTCATGGATTTATATAACTGTCTAATATTTTTTTTACAATAATCAGTTGTAGTTAAGATATAGCGCATTTTTTCAATTCATCTTAATTGTAATGTTCTATAATTGTTAGACCCGGACCCTCCAGTATTCTTAACGAGCTTTTGGGACAAGTATTATAATTTGACGCTGAAATGGCAGTATCCCAATAGAACGAATGGAATTTTGGAATCGTTTCAAATTAATCTCAATAAGACAAAATATACGGTTCCTGTAGGAACTCCACATTTATATTATAGTTATTTGGTAAGTAAATTAGCATATATAGTTCCACCAAGTTTACAATGTCTCCGGAATAGTTATCATTTCCAAAATTTTGAGCGGAATACCACTAATCGTTTTGAAAGTTACATTCAGCATCAAACGGGCTCTTGTATCTGTCAATGTAATGAACAATATTTTTTCGCGGATCAACAGCTTCAACGGAAGAAAATTTGGCCAATTAAGCAGCGGAATGTTTGCTTCCTCCATAAGAGTAAGTAGTGCAGAACGAGCTGCATCTCTGTCTTAACTTCTAGATTATGTAATGTCAATCTTGTAATGATTTTGTATCTCTATTACTATTTAGAAGTCACTAAAATATGCTTCCAAATAGTAATAGAGATAAAAATCTATGATTGTATTTCTTTGGGGAATTTATTAAAATTTTGACGTGTCGTTTCGTAAACAGTCAGGTCGCTTGGTGGATTGGGTAAATTTTGACATCGGGCCGGATGCGACCGGAAACGATACAAACGTTCTGTTTCAACATTATAAACTTGGCAGAGTTATAACTTGTTGATGGAAACATATTCTTTTGTTGAAATGTTGCTTCTTTTTTTTAGATTGCTTACACGGGTTTACTTAATATAGATGTAATACAAGTAAGTATTATATGTAAAAACATGGACTTAAAAGTCTCCCTGCCTTTAACAACCAACATAGATTTCCCACCACCAACACCTACATTGAGCCAACAACCTGTATTAATTAAAATCTTTGATAAGTCAGTTAGAATTGGTATACCAGCATTAAATAAAGCTAATGAAAAAAGGTAAATAAAAATGTCTTTATAATATAAATAATTAATTCTAAATATTTCGCTTCACTCGAACTAATTAACATAATAGATGCATAACGAACCTTTTTGTTTATGGCTTGTAGGTAAAGACAATATATTTCATCCTTCTGCAGCCAGTTAAAAGTCTCCATTTTTTATTTTAATTTAACTCCATGTATTGATCATTGTGCACAAATTACTTTACAGTTACGTCCACGTCATTATCACTAAAATTGCTAGCGAAGGAGATCCACACATCAATCCAGAAGAGACCCAATTTATCAGCCAATTAATTCATCTAGAACCGAATATGATGGCCTGGATTGCAACAGAATATCGATTTCACGAAAACACAAGTGTCAATTTAACCATTGGAGATATGACAAAAATGTTTTCAGATGTAACCAAGCAGCAAATTACAAACTGGGATCTTCCGCAGGGAGTGAATCTGAAAATATTTATCGTGGTTTTAAATAAAAGGAAGGAACTCCTAAGATTTACTAGATACGACTTAGAAACCGCATTACCGAAACCGACTAGTCCTTTTGTATACGCCAGTTTTCTGGTGCTTGTAATTCCAATAGCATCGTATTGTACTTATATAGTCAGGTAATCGTATATTTAAATCTAATTATTATTATGAGTAATTTTTTTATGTTTTAGGAAGAAGAAGATACGATTCGTGCGACTTTAAATCTAGAAATAGTATCCATTTTGATAATATGCATCGTCTTAAAAACTGTTCCATATTTTAACTAAATATTTTCTGTTACATTTCCCAAGTTTAGAATTAAATCTTATAAATAAGTTATGCGCAGAAATTGGTTTATCCCCATTGCTCATGTACCACAATAAATCCATACCTTCAATTTTTGGCGAAACAATGCGATGTAGTAGATATTGTAAAATTGGAAGATGATCCAAATTTTCTAGAGATGGGATAGCAGTAAACGCTTTCATTCGTGAAATTCAGTCGTTGCATTTTATTTGCAATAGAAGCACTTTACGGTCAAACTCCAGATTTCAGAATTTTTTTTAGGGGCTCTATACGTGTTATTATTAAGGTACTTACAATTTTTTTTTAATTCTTCTGTAGCCCATTTACGTCAATGTAGCATACGAAAGGCACCCTGTTAAAATTATACACGAGGTGCAAGTTCGCGCGAACAACATTTTTTCTTCGCAATGTAATTGAAAAGTTGACAGCGGCAAATACAGGTATGCGGATGCGCCTATTATTTAGTACCTTAATAATAATAATAAGCCCCTAAAAAAAATTCCGAAATCGGGAGTTTGACTGTAAAGTGCAATTCACCCTTGCAATATACGCAGAAGAACGACAGATTATTTGACGGCCTGAGAAATGATCGTAAAAAATCAACGTTGCCAACCTAAGATATGTATAAATTCGTTTGGTGTAACAGCACAAATAATTAAGATCTACTTATTACTGAAGAGGATGGTTGTGACCAGTGTTGCCACACGTTCGAAAACGAATTACCGTACCCGCGTACTCTGAATTACCGTACTTATTAATAAATTACCGTACAAACATGTTAAATTATTACGGTATGGACTACGAGAAATACACACTTATAATGATGTAAACTTACGATTTCAGAGGTAAAGCGGAAAACTCACGGAAAAATTAATACATTTTCGAAAAATAAAGGTAGATGTTCTGTGAATATTCTAAAATATTTAAGGAACTCTTATCATATCAGACCTTATTTTCTTTTCTTTTTTGGTTTTGTTTAAGTGTTCAACAACTTAAAACATTAATTTTCAAAAATTCATAACTAACACAAATATTGACTAAGTTTCAAAAATCAAGATAAATTTTAAAGGTAAATGTATTATGAATGCATCAGAGTTTATTTTATGGAATTCATCATAGCGCTATGTTTTTCTTTCTAGTTTTTCCTTGTTTAAAAATTCGTTTTTGAAAATTGAAAAAAGTGACACATTTTCAAAAATTAGTTAGTTAGAGGAAGATACATTTGTTATTTATATAGTTTTCTTTCTGAACGCATCTTTTGCATATTTCTACACCCTGTAAGTTTAACTTTTTTTTATATCTGTTATGACTTATATTTTCTTTTATTTATTGAAACTACTTATTTATATCATGTATATTGACCTGTATAAACCCATTGTTATTGGCACATTAAATAAATTAAATTAAATAGATTTTTTGTCAATATACCGGGTGTGGCACTTAAGACGCCTCGGACCATAGCTCCTTTACGATAAAAGCTATCGACAAAAATCTTAGAACAAAGTGGTGCATAGTTACCGTCGCTATGTTTCAAAAATATTTTTAATCATCAGTGGCGTGCTGTACTCCAGTGGCGTACCAAACTTATGTTTTTTTAAATGGAATGCCCTATTTTTTATTGCAGATTTGGAAAGTGCTCGACGAGTACTTATTTTTTTATCTAACATGTTATACCCTTCACTTTAGCGGTTTCGCTGTTATAACCCCTTCTTTCAAAATTGCGCCCCATTTTTGAGATTTTTTTGTAGAGAAACTAATTGACGCCGGCGCCTAAATTTTGAATTGAGGTACAGGTTAAGACCTCGTATACCTTCACATAATTTTTTTTCGGGTAATTTATGGAAAAAAAATAATTTTTGATTGATCTTCGCATGTTGTAATTTTTTCCGAAAATTTCAAATGGCACCCCCCTAAAAAAATTACGGCGTTGTACAGCCAAAACTCTAAATTTTTCATTGGTGTAAAAAAAATTACACATTGCATAACAAAATTTCGGAGAAAAAAGGAATTTCATCGCTAATGTCGGGAAACGTTTTCCGTTCCCAAGTGTGCCATGAGAAAACAAATACACAAATACGGTCAACATAATAGTATGTACCTATTTATTCAACATGATATGAAAAATGCAGATAAAGAAAATTTAACAACTTAAACTAAATGTTCGAAATGACGACCTTCCTGCTGGAGGCATAACCGCAACTTCGACTCACAGGCTCTAGACACTGCCCTAAGGACTTCTGGTGATATACCGCGGAAAGCCGCGCGGATTCTCTCCCTCATATCCTCGCCAGTAGTTGGTACCGTCCTGTAAACCTCGTCTTTGATATGGCCCCAAAGGAAGAAGTCAAGGGGAGTGAGGTCTGGTGATCTTGGCGGCCACCTCACAGAACCCCCTACCAATCCAGGAGTCCGGAAACGTTTCATCGAGAAATTCCCGAATGACACAGCTATTATGTGCAGGAGCTCCATCGTGCTGGAAAACTATCTGTCGAAGAGCGGCTAGAGGGACATTTTCCAAGAGATCATCCAAGTTGTCGCGAAGGAACCTCAAATAACTGTTGCCGTTCAGGTGCCCCTCGATGAAATAAGGACCCAAAAGGTGTTCTCCAAGTATGCCTCCCCAAACATTCAGCGACCATCTTTGCTGGTGGTTTATCATTCGCATGGCTTGTGGGTTTTCATCGGCGTAATAATGGTAGTTGTGGCGATTGACATGCCCATTTCTATGGAACGTTGCTTCATCAGAAAATAATACGCGCATAAAAAATGATTCCTCCTGCTCAATTTTGTTGATAGCCCACATGTAGAAATCTTGCCTCGCATGAAAATCTTGAGGTTGCAATTCTTGGTGCCGTTGAATCTTAAATGGACGGAATTTGTACTTTTTAAGAACACGATGTACGGATCGCGTTGAAATATCGTGATTCCTTCTAATATCACGGATACTGGTATGAAGATCTTCAATAACTGCCTCCAGAACCTGCAGTTCATTATTTTCGGTAATAACTGCCTTCTTTCTAACTCTCCTTGGCCGTTTCACACTTCCCGTAGTAGTAAATCTCTCCAACACTTTTTGAAACGCACGTTCATTTGGATGTGCCCTGTGCAGATATCTCGCAGAGTACACTCGTGATGCCAAGAAACAATTCTTGTTACATTCTCCAAGAATAAATATCATGTCAACCATTTCCTCTTGAGTTCGGAACATTTTTAGAACGTTTATCAAAAATGACTTGTGGCTGCTACTGACGTCTAATAATTTACTTTGACAATTACCAATCTTTTGTTTTCTCATGGCACACTTGGGAACGGAAAACGTTTCCCGACATTTGCGATGAAATTCTTTTTTTCTCCGAAATTTTGTTATGCAATGTGTAATTTTTTTTACACCAATGAAAAATTTAGAGTTTTGGCTGTACAACGCCGTATTTTTTTTAGGGGGGTGCCATTTGAAATTTTCGGAAAAAATGACAACATGCGAAGATCAATCAAAAATTATTTTTTTTCCATAAATTACCCGAAAAAAAATTATGTGAAGGTATACGAGGTCTTAACCTGTACCTCAATTCAAAATTTAGGCGCCGGCGTCAATTAGTTTCTCTACAAAAAAATCTCAAAAATGGGGCGCAATTTTGAAAGAAGGGGTTATAACAGCGAAACCGCTAAAGTGAAGGGTATAACATGTTAGATAAAAAAATAAGTACTCGTCGAGCACTTTCCAAATCTGTAATAAAAAATAGGGCATTCCATTTAAAAAAACATAAGTTTGGTACGCCACTGCAGTATGGCACGCCACTGATGATTCAAAATATTTTTGAAACATAGCGACGGTAACTATGCACCACTTTGTTCTCAGATTTTTTTCGATAGCTTTTATCGTAAAGGAGCTATAGTCCGAGGCGTCTTAAGTGCCACACCCGGTATAAAAAAAAACGATTTTTTGTCTTCAACAACTTTAAATATTAATTTTCAAAAATTAATCTCACGCAAAAATTGACACATTTTCAAAGGTCTAAGTTGATTCTAAAGGCAGATGTTTTGTGAATATACTTACTAAAACTTTTGAGAAATTCTATATCAGTTTTTTTTTTGTTCGACAACTTAAAACGTTAATTTTCAAAAATTCATAACTTACGGAAAAAGTGACGCATTTTCAAAAATTACAGTAAGTTTTAAAGGCCTTTAAACTTTTGTGAGTATATTAAAAAATTGTTTTTTTATTCAAGTGTTCGACAACTTAATTTTCAAAAATTCATAACACGCATTTTTAAAACTCAAAGTTAATTTTAAAGGTGAATATATTATGACTGCATTAAACGTTTTAGGGAATTCAATCAGATCAGTATTTTTTTTTTCTATTTTTTCTTTGTTCAAATATTCGACAAATTAAAAAACATCATTTTTAAACATTTATCACTCACGCATTTTTAAAAATTAAAGATAATCCAGATGTTTTGTGAATATACAATTTTTTTTTTCGATAAATTCTAGCATATCATGTACTAAGTGTCGGAAATGACCATTTTTGACTGCCAAAAATGACAATTTTTAACTGCCAAAAATGCCAATTTTCAACTGCCAAAAATGCCAATTTTCAACTGCCAAAAATGCCAATTTTCAAGTGTCGGAACCGACCATTTTTAACTGCCAAAAATGACAAACACAACCATCCTCTTCATAAGTTTAAAATTTCATTTGAAAATGCGTCCGGAGTGACATACAGACATACACAGAATTTTTTTAAATGGTCGAAATCGTCTCGGTGGGGATATTATAGTTGAAATTTTGAATTCGAAAATTTCCTCAAAATCAATATTTTTCCAACCACAAATATACTGACCACGGAAAATCCGTATCGGTGCACTTCAACGTCAACATCCGTTGTGTGTGAGTAATTCCGCATGTGATAAAATCCCTTGAAATACATTTTTCCCCGTTTTCCTGCAGTCATTTGTTATTATCTGCTTTGTTCGGTATATAAAAATGTTCATATTAATTTTATTTATTAATAAAAATCATCGTTAATGTTCATAACTTACTGGGTTAAGAAAACTGCAAAATGCTGTCGTTACTTATTTTTATGCCACTCGTTAATATTCTCGCACGAGAAAATAGTATTGCAATGATAAGGCAAGGAAATCAATTACTGTGCATGAGTTCGGATAAAGTGGACGTAATGTGGCAATATAGTAAGATGGTTGCAGGAAAATACCAAATAGGTAAGTGCTATGTTATCATTAAATTATGCTTTATGTTATACATAAGGTGCGTTGGAAACCAGTCATCCAATTTAAACAAGATGAAATAATGATTTAAAATAAGTAACATTTGTATTGGGGTCGCGGTGGCCTAGTGAGTAGAGCTCCTGCACACGGGCCTCGTGGTCGTGGGTTCGATTCACATCCGTGCGATCACTTTTTCCGAACGAAGAAGTGGCCGTACGGGTCCATGGATGTTCAGTGTATGTCCCCCCTATTCATTATATAATATATGAATGATTGTATATATAATAAAAAATCTAGAAATCAATATACACACTTAATTAAATCTCTGGCTGAACGGACTAGGTTCCTATGCCAAAAAAAAAAACATTTGTATTTATAGTATGATAGTGTTCCATTATTCAAAGACAGAGACATTCTTCTTGTTGAAAATGATTTTTTAAGTTCTGAGGTCAGAAATATCATTATTCTCCACACAAACCCTCGCGTAGGTTCAGCTGTTTGGAGGGTGGGATAGGGCCCGCCCACCGCCCTCCGTATTCTCTTAAACCTAACCTACAAACTCCTTTTTATTGACAGTTGTTAAATTTCCAATATCACTAATGAAACGAGAGACATTGTATTTAATTAAATGTAAGTTTGTAGGTTACGTATAATTCTATACTTGATGAGGCAATTGTTTCAGCTGGAAATCAAAAATTGATTATTTTTTTGTATCGTATGTTCATTAAAAAAAACCTCAAGTGTGCCATGATTTTTTATTTCAAAAATTTAAGTTGGGTTTGGAATTAAGAAACAAAATGTCAAATCGTTCTAAAAGTCACAGTTATTCCGTGGTCAACATCCACAAGTAACATAACCTCAATTTGTGTTACCAACTTAATTTTTTTTAAATAAAAAATCATGGCACACTTGAGGTTTTTTTTTTAATAAACATACTTTAGATTATCGTACGAGTGTTTAAAATTAATTCCTCGTTGATGATTTTTTTTTTATAAATTATCAAATCGTCGAAAGCATTTTTCGTTTTCACACTTCGTATTTAGGTGGTTATAGTTTTGTTTCTGCCTACGTTTAGGTAATTGTTTTAATGGAAAATCAAACATGGATATGGATTATTTTTCTAAAGATCTTAAGCTTTCAAAGTAAATTTCTCGTTCGATTAATTTTGTACAATTTTTCAAATTATCGTACGCATTTTTCGTTTTCATACTTCTAATTTGGATGGTTGTCGTTTTGTTTCTGCCTAGGATGAGGCAATTGTTTTAACGGGAAATCAAAAATGGATTATTTTTTCTGCGTATATTGAGCATTTCAAGTAAATTTCTCGTTTGATTAATTTTTTACAATTTTTTAAATCGTTGAATGCATTTTTCGTATTCACACTTTAAATTTGGATGTGTGTCGAGTTGTTTCTGCCTAGGATACGGCAATTGTTTTAACAAGAAATTCAAAATGGATTATTTTTCTGAAGATCTTGAGCCTTTAAAGCTAGTTCCTCGTTTGATAAATGTTGTACAATTTTTCAAATCGTTGCCTGCATTTTTCGTTTTTACACTTCAAATTTGGATGGTTGTCGTTTTGTATCTGCTAAGGATGAGGCATTTTTTTTAACAGGAAATCTTTTCTATAGATCTTGGGCTTTTCAACTAAATTCCTTGTTTGATAAATTTTTGCAATTTTTTAAATCGTCGTATGCATTTTTCGTTTCTACACTTCAAAGGGTATAGCCGAATAAGATGGTCAAAAGATCCCCCAAAGCAAATTAATAATCGCGATGACTGGATGAAAGATAATTAAAAATGCCGTTGATTGCTCGAAATTTCAGCCTCCTGAAGCAATTCGTTGTCGAGATATGACTGAAAACGCAAATTTTATGTTTAATTTTTTTTTCTCATTTTCTATGGCTCGAATCAAGCTGAAATCACGTCTACCCAAAACAAAAAAAAATACTTCTCGCAGTATTTTTTTGCAATTTTTTGGGCGCCAAATTCAAATAGAAAAATGAAGTAAAAGTTTTCAAAATTCATTTTTGCAGTGAAGGCATTCGAGGGCTGTCTCAGTTTTTTTTTTCTGTAAATGTGTTTTACCAAATTCTATAACATACATTTTTTCAGAATTTTAAACAGTGTGGAAGATAGTTAAAATAATTAAAAACCACTTTTACCACCTTAAAAATTTGAATTTCGCGCCAAAATTGTGTTAAAAAAGTTATTTTTGTGAAATGATTATCTTTTTTTTTAATTAGAGAGATACACTTCTCAAAAATAATTTTTTTTTATCACAATTTTGGCGCGAAATTCAAATTTTTCAGTTGGTAAAAGTGGTTTTTAATTATTTCAAATATCTTCCACACTGTTTCAAATTCTGAGAAAAATGTATGTTATAGAATTTGGTAAAACACATTTACAGAAAAAAAGCTGAGACAGTCCTCGAATACCTTCACTGCAAAAATGAATTTTGAAAACTTTAACTTCATTTTTCTATTTGAATTTGGCACCAAAAAAAATGAAAAAAATACTGGGAGATGTAACTTTTTTTTTGTTTTGGGTAGAGGTGGTTTTAGCTTGATTCGTGCCATAGAAAAGGAGAAAAAAAATAAAACGTAAAATTCACGTTTTCGGTCATATCTCAACAACAAATTGCTTCAGGAGGCTGAAATTTCGAGCAATCAACGGCATTTTTAATTATCTTTCATCCAGTCATCACGATTATTGATTTGCTTTGGGGGCACTTTTGACCATCTTATTCGGTCTTTGGATGATTGTGGTTTTGTTTCTGCCTAGGATTAGGCTAACTATTTTCGTCCAAAATTTTTCAACGCTTTTCCTGGAGAACTCAAACATCAGCCGCTTCATATTATTAAGAAAAAATTTAAAAACTTTTTGCTTTTTAATCCTACTTATAAAATAGAGGACTTCTTTTTGCTTACTTTGAATAACTTGTAATTTTTATTATTGTGCTGTGCGCCATTAACTTATACGATTAGTTCTCTTTATTATTTCATTTATATTGATTTTATGTTAATTATCTGTTTTATTTGAACTGTAGTAACTTTTGGACGCATTATTAAACTTATTTTTATTATTATTGTTATTAATTTTTTTAACAGTAAATCAAACATGGATTAGTTTTCTGCATATCTTGAGCTTTTTAAGTAAATTGCTTGATTAATTCCTTTTTGGAATTGTTTAAATCGTCGAATGCATTTTTCGTTTTCACGCCGAATTTGGATGTGTGTCGCTTTGTTTTTGCCCAGAATGAGGCACCTGTTTTACCAGTAAATCAAAAATTAATTATTTTTCTGCAGATCTTGAGCTTTTCAAGTAAATTCCTTGTTTGGTTATTTTTTTACAATTTTTTCGTCGAATACATTTTTCGTTTACACACTTCGAATTTCCACGTGTGTCGTTTTATTTCTGTCTAATATGTGGCAATTATCTTAATAGGAAATCAAAAATTGATTGTTTTTCTGTAGATATTGAGCCTTTGAAACTAATTCCTGGTGTGATTATTTTTTTACAATTTTTCAAATAATTTATTGTATTTTTCATGTTTACACGTCATATTTGGATGTGTGTCGTTTTGTTTCTCTCTAGAATGTGGCGATTGTTTTGAAAGAAAATTAAAAATTGATTACTTTTTTTGTAGATTTTGAGCCTTTGACGCCAGTTCCCCGTTTGATTGATTAATTTTAATTTTTTAAATCGTCGAATGCATTTTTCGTTTTCACACTTCAAATTTGGATTGTCGTTTTGCTTCTGCCTAAGATTAGGGAATTGTTTTAGCAAGTAATCAAAAAGGGATTATGTTTTCTGTACATCTTGATCTTTTTAATTGCTTGGATAATTTTTTTACAATTTTTCAATTCGTCGAATCCATTTTTCGTTTTCATACTTCAAATGTATGTGGCTGTCGTTTTGTATCTGCCAAGAATTCGGCATTTTTTTTTTAAAGGAAATCAAAAATGGATTATTTTTCTACATTCATTGAGCTTTTCAAGTAAATCCCTCGTTTAATTAATTTCTTACAAGTTTTCAAATTCTCAGACGCATTTTTCCTTTTCACAATTTCAATTTGGACGTGTATCGTTTTGTTTCTGTCAAGGATGAAGCAATTTTTTTAACGGAAAATCAAAAATGGATCATTTTTCTGCATATCTTGAACTTTTCAAGTAAATTCCTTGTTTGATTTTTTTTTTAATTTTCAAATCGTCGAATGCATTTTTCGTTTTCACACTTCGAATTTAAATGGGTGTCGTTTTGTTTCTGCCCAGGATAAGGCAGTTTTTTTAACAGGAAATCAAAAATTGATTATTTTTCTGTGGATCTTGAGCCTTTCGAAGCTAATTCCTCGTTTGATTAATTTTTTACAATTTTTCAAATCTTCGTATGCATTTTTCGTATTCACACTTCAAATATGGATGCATGTCGTTTTGTTTCTGACTGGGATGTCATTATTTTAACAGGAAATCAAAAATTGATTATTTTTCTGAAGATCTTGAGCAATTAAAGCTAATTCCTCGTTTGGTTAATTTTTTTGCAATTTTTCAAATCGTTGCATATTTTGGCTTCACACTTCGAATTTGGATGGGTATCGTTTTGTGTCTGTCTAGGATGAGGTAATTGTTTTAACAGTAAATCAAAAACTGATTATTTTTCTGTAGAGCTCGAGCTTTTGAAGCTAATTTTGACAATTTTTCAAATCGTCATTTTCACACTTCGAATTTGGACGGTAAAACTTAAGCCAGGATTTCTACAAATGAATTAATTAATAAAATGTGTTAATTTCATATCTTCTGCTGTTTGGAGGTTGGGTTAAAGCTCACTCAATGCATTTCGTACTCTCTTAAACATAACCTACAGACTTCTTTCTCTTGACAATTGTTAAATTTCCAACACCACTGATGAAGTGAGAGACACTGTATGAAATTATTCACAGGTTTGTGGGTAAGGTTTAATTGGATGTTAAGGGTGGTGGTTGGTACCTATCCTACAATCCAACAAGCAAAACATTACTCAGAGTTTTTAGAAAGTCAAGATTTTGATGGGCCCACCCACCGCCTTTCGTATTCTCTTAGACCTAACCTACAAACTCCTTTTTATTGAGAGTTGACTTATGTAAGAGGTTGTAAACCGCACAAATACATCTATTTTGTTCTATTCTAAAAAAAGATAGTCAAACATAATGCTGTAGATTTGTATACTTATTTTTGTTTACATTAATAGCTATTATTTTATTTCCAGAAAATGCGACCACCGCCTTTATACATCCGGATTCAACATTTCAAAATATTTCCTGTCAAGATGCCAAGAATAAAACAAAAGTACTGGTGAATTCCAATCCATCACAATTACACCTGAGTAAATATTAAATGTAAGGCTTTAGCTTTCAATTTAACATCGAGGATTTTTGTTCTAGATGTCACCTGTTCACCTGGATGGTATGGTTACTGCATGCCAAATGATTGTTCAAGTCCAGAGAAATGTCGAGAAGATGATGACTTTTGTTTGTGCATTAAAAACGATACAACACCAATCGCTGACATTGGTATACTCCTTTGCAAGATATAGTGAATTGACTTATTTAATTTTTTTTTGCCTTCGTAAATCTTAGGTTTAAGAATGGTCGACAGGCTCTAATGTACAGAATTTATGTAGCCTTTGATAAACATACGTAAACCAGTACGAAATTATGAGAGTTTGGCCTAAAAACATTTTACATGTTAATTTGTTGCTGAAGGAACAGGAAAATTAATTCCCAAAAAATCTTCTAAAATATACAAGTAGTATCGACCATTCTGCTACAATTTCTAAATTGCTTTTTTGTACATTCGAGTACAAAATAAAAGGTCCAATACTATGTAGCCATCGTTAATCTAAAATACTTCGACTCTTCCATTATTGCACGAGCTATAAGTCATGACCACATCCTTTGAACACTTTGGCAATCACAACTTGTCATGCCTTACGGTCGACCTCCGATACTTCTAGCCTCGGCCTTGATTATCTCGGCCTTGTTAAAAGACTACAAAGTGAATGAGTCATGGCGGTAGTTAGTCTTTAAACAAGTCATCTCACAGATTTACGAATTTATATTTCGTAATAAATTATATTATTGATTGAAGATGATGGTTGCGACCACGTGACGATTTAAGAACAATATGTGTTTATATTATAGGTCGAACAACCATACAACACTTTGATTCCTACGCTTTAAATGGAACAAGCATTTATTTCCGATGGGATCCACCATTTTCTGGAAATACTGAGTTGTATAGGATTTTTTACGCATCACTTAATAAAGTATCAGTATCTTTTATGTTTAAACCTACACCATGTACCATTTGGCCATGGATGCATTGCACTTCAATACACAACCTATACCCCGGAGGATTTTATAGCTTTAAAGTAAATTTTTGTTTTTTTTTTAATTTATAGATTGTTAACAATTTTCCCTTTTAGATTTCAGCAAGGTACAATGACAGTTCAACATGGTTAAATCCCACTGCTGCGCGGTATCTGAGAATGCGTACATCAAGTATGATATATTTCTTATTCTTACTATTCGTGCCAACTTAAATAAACCATTTAAAAAAATGTAACATTTAAGAATACGAAATCTGCAGGTCTACAGATATATTGTTTCAAAAATTGATTTTCTGTTCTAGTCTCGCCAGATCATAATTTATTTATTCTAAAACTCATTCTACAAAATCTCATCAATATTACCATCTTTTACTTTAGTTTACTTTAATAAGGTAATTATCATTATTAATTTTGGTTTCGGAAACCGAAATAGATCACTGTTCCAGTTAGAAGTATTAATATTGGATTATTAAGGTATGCTTTTCTTATTGTTTATCTAGTGTGTGTGACTCGGTGCATTTATCTTCGATGGCAACCTAAAGAATTTGTTTCAAAAAGTAGTGAGTTTTGAAAAAAATATTATTGTTTAAAAATTGTTCATTGTGATATTATCTGCAATTAACAAAAATTAGATGTAACCATTATCATTAAAAAAAAAAACACAAAAAAACACAAAAAATGACAATTTATAATTAAAAAAAATTTAAACTAAAAAAGTTGATTAACAAAATATGTCTCTCTATCTTTTTGTTTAATATTTGTTTCCATAGTTAAAAAAAAAACATCACAAAAAGCTAAATGCTCCAAATTTTTCCAAAATCTTTTCGGTTCTTTGAATTATCAAATAAAGATTACGATCAAAATTTTATTTGAAAATATTTAGTGGATTTTAAGATGCAACGCTCACATATATGCAGCTACACAGGAAGACAGACACAAGTACACATTAGAACAAAATATTAGAGATGGGCAAAACTGCTACTTTTGAATCACGTTGCTACCAGTGATTGTTACTTTCTAATATCAGTGATTTTAAACTGTGACTATGATCATATCGCAGAAAAAAATATTTAAAAAACGCAGGAAAAATTCCATAAAAAATCATCCTTAATGGCCGAAGTATCGCTTATTCAAAATCAATTTGGTTTTCGTAAATTTAACAATTTTCAATAGAGATATGGATTTTTGAAAATTTTTGAGCACTTTAACAAAAACATCGCAGAAGAAAATATAAAACATGCAGGCAAAATTCTATACAAAATTATCCTCAATGGCCGAAGTACCTCTTATTCAAAATTAGTTTGGTTTTTGTAAATTCAACCAATTTCAATAGAGATATGGATTTTTGAAAATTGTTTTATTTTTTTGAGCAGCAGAATAAAAACATCGCAGAAAAAAAATATAAAAAACTCAGGAAAAATTCCATAAAAATAATCCTCAATGGCCGAAGTATCGCTTATTCTAAATAAATTTGGTTGTTGTAAATACAACCATTTTCAATAGAGATGTGGATTTTTGAAAATTTTTATTTTTTGAGCACCTGAATAAAAACATCGCAGAAAAAAATATAAAAAACGCAGAAAAAATTTCATAAGAAATCATACTTAATGGCAGAAGTATCGCTTATTCAAAATCAATTTGGTTTTCGTAAATTTAACAATTTTCAATAGAGATATGGATTTTGAAAAATTTTCGTTTAAATTTTCCGAGCACTTTAACAAAAACATCGCAGAAGAAAATATAAAACATGAAGGTAAAATTCTATAAAAAATTATCCTCAATGGCCGAAGTACCTCTTATTCAAAATTAGTTTGGTTTTTGTAAATTCAACCAACTTCAATAGAAATATGGATTTTTGAAAATTGTTTTAATTTTTTGAGCACCAGAACAAAAACATCGCAGAAAAAAATATAAAAAACGCAGGAAAAATTCCACAAAAATAATCCTCAATGGCCGAAGTATCGCTTATTAAAAATTAATTCGGTTTTTGTAAATACAACCATTTTCAATAGAGATATGGATTTTTGAAAATTTTTGTTTTAATTTTTTCAGCACCTGAACAAAAACATCGCAGAAAAAAATATGAAAAGAGCAGGAAAATTTCCATAAAAAATTATCCTCAATGGCCGAAGTACCTCTTATTCAAAATCAATTTGGTTTTTGTAAATTCAACAATTTTCAATAGAGATATGTATTTTTGAAAATTTTCTTTTTAATTTTTTGAGCATTTTAACGAAAACATCACAGAAGAAAATATAAAACATGCAGGCAAAATTCTATACAAAATTATTCTCAATGGCCGAAGTGCCGCTTATTCAAAATAAATTTGGTTTTTGTAAATACAACCATTTTCAATAGAGATATGGATTTTTGAAAAATTTTGTTTTAATTTTTTGAGCACCTGAACAAAAAAATCGCAGAAAAAATATGAAAAACGCAGGTAAAATTCCATAAAAATAATCCTCAATGGCCGAAGTATTGCTTATTCAAAATAAATTTGGTTTTTGTAAATACAACCATTTTCAATAGAGATGTGGATTTTTGAAAATTTGTATTTTAATTTTTTGAGCACCTGAACAAAAACATCGCAGAAAAAAATATAAAAAACGCAGGAAAAATTCCATAAGAAATCATCCTAAATGGCCGAAGTATCGCTTATTAAAAATATATTTGGTTTTTGTAAATACAACCATTTTCAATATGGATTTTTGAAAAAAAAAATAATTTAATTATTTGAGCACCTGAACAGAAACATCGCAGAAAAAAATATAAAAAAAGTAGGAAAAATTCCATAAAAAATCATCCACAATGGCCGAAGTATCACTTATTCAAAATCACTTTGTTTTTTTGTAAATTCAACAATTTTCATTATATTTCATTTCATTAATTTTTTGAGCATTTTAACGAAAACATCGCGGAAGAAAATATAAAACATGCAGGAAAAATTCAATAAAAAAATATCCTCAATGGTCGAAGTAACGATTATTCAAAATCAATTTGGTTTTTGTAAATTCAACAATTTTCAATGAAGATATGGATTTTTGAAAATTTTTGTTTTATTTTTTTTAGCACCTGAACAAAAACATCGCAGAAAAAAAATATAAAAAGAGCAGGAAAAATTCCATAAAAAATTATCCACAATGGCCGAAGTATCACTTATTCAAAATCAATTTGGTTTTTGTAAATTCAACAATTTTCATTAGACATAGATTTTTTTAAAATTTTCGTTTTAATTTTGAGCATTTTAACGAAAACATCGCGGAAGAAAATACAAAACATGCAAGAAAAATTCAATAAAAAAATATCCTCAATGGTCGTCAAAGTAACGATTATTCAAAATCAATTTGGTTTCTGTAAATTCAACAATGTTCGTTTTAATTTTTTAAGCACTTTAACAAAAACATCGCAGAAGAAAAAATAAAACATGCAGGCAAAATTCTATAAAAAAATATCTTCAATTGCCAAAGTACCTCTTATTCAAAATTAGTTTGGTTTTTGTAAATTCAACCAATTTCAATAGAGATATGGATTTTTGAAAATTGTTTTAATTTTTTGAGCACGAGAACAAAAACCTCGCAGAAAAAAATACAAAAAACGCAGGAAAAATTCCATAAAAATAATCCTCAATGGCCGAAGTATCGCTAATTAAAAATAAATTTGGTTTTTGTAAATACAATAATTTTCAATAGAGATATGGATTTTTGAAAATTTTTGTTTCAATTTTTTTAGCACCTGAACAAAAACATCGCAGAAAAAATATAAAAAGAGCGGGAAAAATTCCATAAAAAATCATCCTCAATGGCCGAAGTATCACTTATTCAAAATCAATTTGGTTTTTGTAAATCCAACAATTTTCAATAGAGATATGTATTTTTGAAAATTTTATTTTTAATTTTTTGAGCATTTTAACAAAAACATCGCAGAAAAAATATAAAACGCGCAGACACAATTCTATAAAAAATCATCCTCAATGCCCGAAGTATCGCTTATTCAAAATCAATTTGGTTTTTGTAAATTCAACCATTTTCAATGGAGATATGAATTTTTGAAAATTTCTGTTTGAATTTTTTGAGCACCTGAACAAGGAGGAGCATTTGGAGATTTTCGCAGTTTGGTGAATTGTTCTTATTTTTTTCAGTTCATGAAGTTTGCAATTTCACGGTCACGGTTTAAATAGCAGTGATTTTAAATAGCGGTAATTTAAAGTAGCAGTGATTTTAAGTAGCAGTGATTTTAAGCAGCAGCGATTTTAAGTAGCAGTGATTTTAAGTAGCGGTGATTATAAGTAGAGGTGATTTTAAGTCGCAGTGATTTTAAGTAGCAGTGAAATTCTTCTATTAGTAACAGTAACGACCTGTGATTTTTCAATACTAGTGAAAAATCACAGGTACGTGAAATATCGTCCACCCCTACAAAATATAAAGAACGCTTGGTAACCCAATACATTAAAATTTACAAAATTTCTTGCGAGTCAGTGAATTTTTTTAAATTCTAAATTTCGGCTTGTCAAAACTCGAACCAAAAACGCAAAGACAAAACTCTACAAAAATTAAGTTCAGCTCAGAAAATGCTGTTTTTTTTCGAAATAATTTTTGTTTTTAAAGACTCACCGGTTTTTTTCCCGAGTTTTGTTTTTTTTTTTTGGTTTGAACGTGTTGAACGCTTGAGAGAAAAAAAAAATAAAAACAAATACAAAACACCTGGATTATATAATTATATCTAGCTCACAAAACATCACTTTCAAAATAATTTTGTATTTAGAAGTTCCGCCGATTTTCTCGAGAAGTTATGTTTTTTTTTAATTCTAAATTTGGGCTTGTCGAAACTCGAAAAAAAATTTAAATAAATATAAAAATATAAAACGCAAAGATAAAACTCTACAAAAATTAAGTTCAGCCCTGAAAATACAGTTTTTTCGAAATAATTTTGGTTTTTAAAAGCCCACCAATTTTCTCCCGAGTTTTTTTTTTGGTTTGGACATGTTGAACACTTGAACAAAAAAAAAATAAAAAGAAATACAAATCGCCGTGATTAAACTTATCTATTAAAAACATATATATAGCTAACAGAACATCACTCTTTTCAAATAATTATGTAATTTGAAATTCCACCTATTTTTTGGGAGTTGTGTATTTTTTCAAATTCTAGTTTTGATAATCCGAATTATGTTTGATGCAACACAATATTTCAAAAGCACCGGCGGCGGGCGTCAATTCTAAGACATCCTGCGAAGGCAGTTATAGAAATCTACGAAAATCACGACTCGAGTTTCGAGTGATGATGATGGTAACACGTCAAAAATTTTTTCATGGATTTATATAACTGTCTAATATTTTTTTTACAATAATCAGTTGTAGTTAAGATATTGTGCATTTTTTCAATTCAGCTTAATTCTAATGTTCTGTAATTGTTAGACCCGGACCCTCCAGTATTCTTAACGAGCTTTTGGGACAAGTATTATAATTTGACGCTGAAATGGCAGTATCCCAATAGAACAAATGGAATTTTGGAATCGTTTCAAATTAATCTCAATAAGACAAAATATACGGTTCCTGTAGGAACTCCACATTTATATTATAGTTATTTGGTAAGCAAATTAGCATATATGGCTCCACCAAGTTTACGATGTCTCCAGAATATAATCATTTCCAAAATTTTGATCGGAATACCACTAATCGTTTTGAAAGTTACATTCAGCAACAAACGGGCTCTTGTATCTGTCAATGTAATAAATAATATTTTTTCGCGGATCAGCAGCTTCAGCGGAAGAAAATTTGGCCAATACAGCAACGGAATATTTGCTTCCTCCATAAGAGCAAGTAGTGCAGAATGAGCGGCATCTCTGTATTAGCTTCTAGGATATGTAATGATTTTTTATCTCTATTACTATTTAGAAGTCACTAAAATATGCTTCAAAATAGTAATAAAGATAAAAATCTATGATTGTATTTCTTCGGGGAATTTATTAAAATTTTGACGTGTCGTTTCGTAAACAGTCTGGTCGCTTGGTGGATTGGGTAAATTTTGACATCGGGCCGGATGCGACCGGAAACGATACAAACGTAACGTTTCAACATTATAAACTTGGCAGAGTTATAACTTGTTAATGCAAACATATTCTTATGTTGAAATTTTGCTTCTTTTTTTTAGATTGGTTACACGGGTTTACTTAATATAGATGTAATACAAGTAAGTATTATATGTAAAAACATGGACTTAAAAGTCTCCCTGCCTTCAACAACAAACATAGATTGCCCACCACCAACACCTACATTGAGCCAACAACCTGTATTAATTAAAATCTTTGCTAAATCAGTTAGAATTGGTATACCGGCATTAAATAAAGCTAGTGAAAAAAGGTAAATAAAAATATCTTGCTTGATATAATGTATAAATTACTTCACTTGAACTAATAAACATAATAGACGCATAACGAACCTTTCTGTTAATGGCTTGTAGGTAAAGATAATATATTTCATCCATCTGCGGGTCGTTAAAAGTCTCCATTTTTTATTTTAATTTAACTCCATGTATTAATCATTGTGCACAATTTACTTTACAGTTACGTCCACGTCATTATCACTAAAATTGCTAGCGAAGGAGATCCACAGGTCAGTCCAGAAGAGACGCAATTTATCAGCCAATTCATCAATATAGAACCGAATATGATGGCCTGGATTGCAACAGAATATCGATTTCACGAAAACGCAAGAGTCAATTTAACCATTGGAGATATGACAAAAATGGTTTCGAATATAACCAAGCAGCAAATTACAAACTGGGATCTTCCGCAGGGAGTGAATTTGAAAATATTTATCGTGGTTTTAAATAAAAGGAAGGAACTCCTAAGATTTACTAGATACCACTTGGAAACAGCATTACCGAAACCCATTAGTCCTTTTGTATACGCCAGTTTTCTGGTGCTTGTAATTCCAATAGCATTGTATTGTACTTACATAGTCAGGTAATCGTATATTTAAATCTTATTATTATTATGGGTAACTTTTTTATGTTTTAGGAAGAAGAGGATACGATTCGTGCGACTTTAAATATAGAAATAGTATCTATTTTGAAAATATATATCGTCTCAAAAACTGTTCCATATTCTAGCTAAAAATTTCCTGTTGCATTTTCCAAGTTCAGAATTAAATCTTATAAATTATTCGCTAAATTAGTTTATTTGCATTGCTTATGTTCCACACTAAATGCACGCATTCAATTTTTGCGATACAATTTGTGTGAAAAGGCGTATAAGATTAATCAATATTAACCATAAACCAGTTTTACAAAACGATTGATTATAACATACTCCCAGGGAATCTTGAAAAAATGACATGGAGTGCGGGCCATAATCATCCAAAGGCTCTGGACCAGTTAAAATTTATAAAACAGTTTCAAAAAGTGTTTTATTTCTAAATCTTCAAGATGTACCAGAAAATAAACGCGTATCGCTTTTTTATCTTTTTGATCCTTGATATTGATGACAAAGTAAGAAGATATTGAAAAAGGAGAAGAAAATATTATTGATGCTTGTTGCGCTACTTTCTTGATGGAACCGGATATATACCGGGTGTCTTGTTTATGGGTTGGTGCAAATTACATCGAAAACAATAGATTTCCCATATTAATTTGTTTCACCGACGAATTTATATTTTGCACCAACGGGCATGTATCTACCCAAAATAGTCGGCACTGGGCTTTCGAGAATCCTAATTACGTAATCAATAGAAGAAGTCAACGTTACAAAAAGTTAACGTATCTTTGATGGAATCATTGGACCATATTTTATAGAGAACAATTTAAACCAGCACGTATACTTGGACATTCTGGAAACATACCACTTCTAAATAGGTTATAGCCAGAAATTAGCAATAACATGTTCTGGCAGCATCTGTGATTGTTTTCATCTTCCTCAAGCCCGATAGCCACTCCTCTGGGCGCGCGCCTATTCTGGACAACTTTGGAAAGTTTCACGCATCTGGCAATCGTTTTTCTATTTTTTCACCGAGTTTAAAACTTGGACGATTTAAATCAAATTATCTCGAAATCTAAAATAGCGGTGTTTCTGAATTTTTACAGAATTACGTTCTAGTATGTATTCTAAACAACTTTGGAAAGTTTCACGCATCTGGTAATCGTTTTTCTATTTTTTCACCGAGTTTAAAAACGGATGATTTTAAAATGTCCACTTGGACGATTTAAATCAAATTATCTCGAAATCTAGAATAGGGGTGTTTCTGGATTTTTACAGAATTACGTTCTAGTATGTATTCTAAACAACTTTGGAAAGTTTCACGCATCTGGCAATCGTTTTTCTATTTTTTCATCGAGTTTAAAAACGGATGATTTTAAAATGTCCACTTGGACGATTTAAATCAAATTATCTCGAAATCTAGAATAGGGGTGTTTCCGGATTTTGACGGAGTTACGTTCTAGTATGTATTCTAAACAACTTTGGAAAGCTTCACGCATCTGGCAATCGTTTTTCTATTTTTTCACCGAGTTTAAAAACGGATGATTTTAAAATGTCCACTTGGACGATTTAAATCAAATTATCTCGAAATCTAAAATAGCGGTGTTTCTGGATTTTTACAGAATTACGTTCTAGTATGTATTCTAAACAACTTTGGAAAGTTTCACGCATCTGGCAATCGTTTTTCTATTTTTTCACCGAGTTTAAAAACGGATGATTTTAAAATGTCCACTTGGACGATTTAAATCAAATTATCTCGAAATCTAGAATAGGGGTGTTTCCGGATTTTGACGGAGTTACGTTCTAGTATGTATTCTAAACAACTTTGGAAAGCTTCACGCATCTGGCAATCGTTTTTCTATTTTTTCACCGAGTTTAAAAACGGATGATTTTAAAATGTCCACTTGGACGATTTAAATCAAATTATCTCGAAATCTAGAAAAAGGGGGTTTCTGGATTTTTACAGAATTACGTTCTAGTATGTATTCTAAACAACTTTGGAAAGGTTCACGCATCTGGCAATTTTTTTTTCTATTTTTTAACCGACTTTGAAAATGGATGATTTTAAAATGTCTAATTGGACGATTTAAATCAAATTATCTCGAAATCTAGAATAGGGGTGTTTCTGGATTTTTACAGAATTACGTTCTGGTATGTATTCTTAACAACTTTGGAAAGTTTCACGCATCTGGCAATCGTTTTTATATTTTTTCGCCGACTTTGAAAATAAATGATTTTAAAATGTCCACTTGGACGATTCAAATCAAATTATCTCGAAATCTAGAAGAAGGGTGTTTCTGGATTTTTACAGAATTACGTTCAACTATGTATTCTAAACAACTTTGGAAAGTTTCACGCATCTGGCAATCGTTTTTCTATTTTTTCGCCGACTTTGAAAATGGATGACGTTAAAATGTCCACTTGGACGATTTAAATCAAATTATCTCGAAATCTAAAATAAGAGGGTTTCTGGATTTTTACAGAAATACGTTCTGGAATGTATTCTTAACAACTTTGAAAAGTTTCACGCATCTGGCAATTGTTTTTCGATTTTTTCAACGACATTGAAAATGGATGATTTTAAAATGACCACTTGGACGATTTAAATCAAATTATCTCGAAATCTAAAATAGCGGTGTTTCTGGATTTTTACAGAATTACGTTCTAGTATGTATTCTAAACAACTTTAGAAAGTTTCACGCATCTGGCAATCGTTTTTCTATTTTTTCACCGAGTTTAAAAACGGATGATTTTAAAATGTCCACTTGGACGATTTAAATCAAATTATCTCGAAATCTAGAATAGGGGTGTTTCTAGATTTTTACAGAATTACATTCTAGTATGTATTCTAAACAACTTTGGAAAGTTTCACGCATCTGGCAATCGTTTTTCTATTTTTTCACCGAGTTTAAAAACGGATGATTTTAAAATGTCCACTTGGACGATTTAAATCAAATTATCTCGAAATCTAGAATAGGGGTGTTTCTAGATTTTTACAGAATTACATTCTAGTATGTATTCTAAACAACTTTGGAAAGTTTCACGCATCTGGCAATCGTTTTTCTATTTTTTCACCGAGTTTAAAAACGGATGATTTTAAAATGTCCACTTGGACGATTTAAATCAAATTATCTCGAAATCTAGAATAGGGGTGTTTCTGGATTTTTACAGAATTACGTTCTTGTATGTATTCTAAACAACTTTGGAAAGGTTCACGCATCTGGCAATCGTTTTTCTATTTTTTCACCGAGTTTAAAAACGGATGATTTTAAAATGTCCACTTGGACGATTTAAATCAAATTATCTCGAAATCTAGAATAGGGGTGTTTCTAGATTTTTACAGAATTACATTCTAGTATGTATTCTAAACAACTTTGGAAAGTTTCACGCATCTGGCAATCGTTTTTCTATTTTTTCACCGAGTTTAAAAACGGATGATTTTAAAATGTCCACTTGGACGATTTAAATCAAATTATCTCGAAATCTAGAATAGGGGTGTTTCTAGATTTTTACAGAATTACATTCTAGTATGTATTCTAAACAACTTTGGAAAGTTTCACGCATCTGGCAATCGTTTTTCTATTTTTTCACCGAGTTTAAAAACGGATGATTTTAAAATGTCCACTTGGACGATTTAAATCAAATTATCTCGAAATCTAGAATAGGGGTGTTTCTAGATTTTTACAGAATTACATTCTAGTATGTATTCTAAACAACTTTGGAAAGTTTCACGCATCTGGCAATCGTTTTTCTATTTTTTCACCGAGTTTAAAAACGGATGATTTTAAAATGTCCACTTGGACGATTTAAATCAAATTATCTCGAAATCTAGAATAGGGGTGTTTCTAGATTTTTACAGAATTACATTCTAGTATGTATTCTAAACAACTTTGGAAAGTTTCACGCATCTGGCAATCGTTTTTCTATTTTTTCACCGAGTTTAAAAACGGATGATTTTAAAATGTCCACTTGGACGATTTAAATCAAATTATCTCGAAATCTAGAATAGGGGTGTTTCTGGATTTTTACAGAATTACGTTCTTGTATGTATTCTAAACAACTTTGGAAAGGTTCACGCATCTGGCAATCGTTTTTCTATTTTTTCGCCGACTTTGAAAATGGATGATTTTAAAATATCCAATTGGACGATTTAAATCAAATTATCTCGAAATCTAGAAAAGGGGTGTTTCTGGATTTTTACAGAATTACGTTCTAGTATATATTCTAAACAACTTTGGAAAGTTTCACGCATCTGGCAATCGTTTTTCTATTTTTTCACCGAGTTTAAAAACGGATGATTTTAAAATGTCCACTTGGACGATTTAAATCAAATTATCTCGAAATCTAGAATAGGGGTGTTTCTAGATTTTTACAGAATTACATTCTAGTATGTATTCTAAACAACTTTGGAAAGTTTCACGCATCTGGCAATCGTTTTTCTATTTTTTCACCGAGTTTAAAAACGGATGATTTTAAAATGTCCACTTGGACGATTTAAATCAAATTATCTCGAAATCTAGAATAGGGGTGTTTCTAGATTTTTACAGAATTACATTCTAGTATGTATTCTAAACAACTTTGGAAAGTTTCACGCATCTGGCAATCGTTTTTCTATTTTTTCACCGAGTTTAAAAACGGATGATTTTAAAATGTCCACTTGGACGATTTAAATCAAATTATCTCGAAATCTAGAATAGGGGTGTTTCTGGATTTTTACAGAATTACGTTCTTGTATGTATTCTAAACAACTTTGGAAAGGTTCACGCATCTGGCAATCGTTTTTCTATTTTTTCGCCGACTTTGAAAATGGATGATTTTAAAATATCCAATTGGACGATTTAAATCAAATTATCTCGAAATCTAGAAAAGGGGTGTTTCTGGATTTTTACAGAATTACGTTCTAGTATATATTCTAAACAACTTTGGAAAGTTTCACGCATCTGGCAATCGTTTTTCTATTTTTTCACCGAGTTTAAAAACGGATGATTTTAAAATGTCCACTTGGACGATTTAAATCAAATTATCTCGAAATCTAGAATAGGGGTGTTTCTAGATTTTTACAGAATTACATTCTAGTATGTATTCTAAACAACTTTGGAAAGTTTCACGCATCTGGCAATCGTTTTTCTATTTTTTCACCGAGTTTAAAAACGGATGATTTTAAAATGTCCACTTGGACGATTTAAATCAAATTATCTCGAAATCTAGAATAGGGGTGTTTCCGGATTTTGACGGAGTTACGTTCTAGTATGTATTCTAAACAACTTTGGAAAGCTTCACGCATCTGGCAATCGTTTTTCTATTTTTTCACCGAGTTTAAAAACGGATGATTTTAAAATGTCCACTTGGACGATTTAAATCAAATTATCTCGAAATCTAGAAAAAGGGGGTTTCTGGATTTTTACAGAATTACGTTCTAGTATGTATTCTAAACAACTTTGGAAAGGTTCACGCATCTGGCAATTTTTTTTTCTATTTTTTAACCGACTTTGAAAATGGATGATTTTAAAATGTCTAATTGGACGATTTAAATCAAATTATCTCGAAATCTAGAATAGGGGTGTTTCTGGATTTTTACAGAATTACGTTCTGGTATGTATTCTTAACAACTTTGGAAAGTTTCACGCATCTGGCAATCGTTTTTATATTTTTTCGCCGACTTTGAAAATAAATGATTTTAAAATGTCCACTTGGACGATTCAAATCAAATTATCTCGAAATCTAGAAGAAGGGTGTTTCTGGATTTTTACAGAATTACGTTCAACTATGTATTCTAAACAACTTTGGAAAGTTTCACGCATCTGGCAATCGTTTTTCTATTTTTTCGCCGACTTTGAAAATGGATGACGTTAAAATGTCCACTTGGACGATTTAAATCAAATTATCTCGAAATCTAAAATAAGAGGGTTTCTGGATTTTTACAGAAATACGTTCTGGAATGTATTCTTAACAACTTTGAAAAGTTTCACGCATCTGGCAATTGTTTTTCGATTTTTTCAACGACATTGAAAATGGATGATTTTAAAATGACCACTTGGACGATTTAAATCAAATTATCTCGAAATCTAAAATAGCGGTGTTTCTGGATTTTTACAGAATTACGTTCTAGTATGTATTCTAAACAACTTTAGAAAGTTTCACGCATCTGGCAATCGTTTTTCTATTTTTTCACCGAGTTTAAAAACGGATGATTTTAAAATGTCCACTTGGACGATTTAAATCAAATTATCTCGAAATCTAGAATAGGGGTGTTTCTAGATTTTTACAGAATTACATTCTAGTATGTATTCTAAACAACTTTGGAAAGTTTCACGCATCTGGCAATCGTTTTTCTATTTTTTCACCGAGTTTAAAAACGGATGATTTTAAAATGTCCACTTGGACGATTTAAATCAAATTATCTCGAAATCTAGAATAGGGGTGTTTCTAGATTTTTACAGAATTACATTCTAGTATGTATTCTAAACAACTTTGGAAAGTTTCACGCATCTGGCAATCGTTTTTCTATTTTTTCACCGAGTTTAAAAACGGATGATTTTAAAATGTCCACTTGGACGATTTAAATCAAATTATCTCGAAATCTAGAATAGGGGTGTTTCTGGATTTTTACAGAATTACGTTCTTGTATGTATTCTAAACAACTTTGGAAAGGTTCACGCATCTGGCAATCGTTTTTCTATTTTTTCACCGAGTTTAAAAACGGATGATTTTAAAATGTCCACTTGGACGATTTAAATCAAATTATCTCGAAATCTAGAATAGGGGTGTTTCTAGATTTTTACAGAATTACATTCTAGTATGTATTCTAAACAACTTTGGAAAGTTTCACGCATCTGGCAATCGTTTTTCTATTTTTTCACCGAGTTTAAAAACGGATGATTTTAAAATGTCCACTTGGACGATTTAAATCAAATTATCTCGAAATCTAGAATAGGGGTGTTTCTAGATTTTTACAGAATTACATTCTAGTATGTATTCTAAACAACTTTGGAAAGTTTCACGCATCTGGCAATCGTTTTTCTATTTTTTCACCGAGTTTAAAAACGGATGATTTTAAAATGTCCACTTGGACGATTTAAATCAAATTATCTCGAAATCTAGAATAGGGGTGTTTCTAGATTTTTACAGAATTACATTCTAGTATGTATTCTAAACAACTTTGGAAAGTTTCACGCATCTGGCAATCGTTTTTCTATTTTTTCACCGAGTTTAAAAACGGATGATTTTAAAATGTCCACTTGGACGATTTAAATCAAATTATCTCGAAATCTAGAATAGGGGTGTTTCTAGATTTTTACAGAATTACATTCTAGTATGTATTCTAAACAACTTTGGAAAGTTTCACGCATCTGGCAATCGTTTTTCTATTTTTTCACCGAGTTTAAAAACGGATGATTTTAAAATGTCCACTTGGACGATTTAAATCAAATTATCTCGAAATCTAGAATAGGGGTGTTTCTGGATTTTTACAGAATTACGTTCTTGTATGTATTCTAAACAACTTTGGAAAGGTTCACGCATCTGGCAATCGTTTTTCTATTTTTTCGCCGACTTTGAAAATGGATGATTTTAAAATATCCAATTGGACGATTTAAATCAAATTATCTCGAAATCTAGAAAAGGGGTGTTTCTGGATTTTTACAGAATTACGTTCTAGTATATATTCTAAACAACTTTGGAAAGTTTCACGCATCTGGCAATCGTTTTTCTATTTTTTCACCGAGTTTAAAAACGGATGATTTTAAAATGTCCACTTGGACGATTTAAATCAAATTATCTCGAAATCTAGAATAGGGGTGTTTCTAGATTTTTACAGAATTACATTCTAGTATGTATTCTAAACAACTTTGGAAAGTTTCACGCATCTGGCAATCGTTTTTCTATTTTTTCACCGAGTTTAAAAACGGATGATTTTAAAATGTCCACTTGGACGATTTAAATCAAATTATCTCGAAATCTAGAATAGGGGTGTTTCTAGATTTTTACAGAATTACATTCTAGTATGTATTCTAAACAACTTTGGAAAGTTTCACGCATCTGGCAATCGTTTTTCTATTTTTTCACCGAGTTTAAAAACGGATGATTTTAAAATGTCCACTTGGACGATTTAAATCAAATTATCTCGAAATCTAGAATAGGGGTGTTTCTAGATTTTTACAGAATTACATTCTAGTATGTATTCTAAACAACTTTGGAAAGTTTCACGCATCTGGCAATCGTTTTTCTATTTTTTCACCGAGTTTAAAAACGGATGATTTTAAAATATCCAATTGGACGATTTAAATCAAATTATCTCGAAATCTAGAAAAGGGGTGTTTCTGGATTTTTACAGAATTACGTTCTAGTATATATTCTAAACAACTTTGGAAAGTTTCACGCATCTGGCAATCGTTTTTCTATTTTTTCACCGAGTTTAAAAACGGATGATTTTAAAATGTCCACTTGGACGATTTAAATCAAATTATCTCGAAATCTAGAATAGGGGTGTTTCCGGATTTTGACGGAGTTACGTTCTAGTATGTATTCTAAACAACTTTGGAAAGCTTCACGCATCTGGCAATCGTTTTTCTATTTTTTCACCGAGTTTAAAAACGGATGATTTTAAAATGTCCACTTGGACGATTTAAATCAAATTATCTCGAAATCTAGAATAGGGGTGTTTCTGGATTTTTACAGAATTACGTTCTAGTATGTATTCTAAACAACTTTGGAAAGTTTCACGCATCTGGCAATCGTTTTTCTATTTTTTCACCGAGTTTAAAAACGGATGATTTTAAAATGTCCACTTGGACGATTTAAATCAAATTATCTCGAAATCTAGAATAGGGGTGTTTCCGGATTTTGACGGAGTTACGTTCTAGTATGTATTCTAAACAACTTTGGAAAGCTTCACGCATCTGGCAATCGTTTTTCTATTTTTTCACCGAGTTTAAAAACGGATGATTTTAAAATGTCCACTTGGACGATTTAAATCAAATTATCTCGAAATCTAAAATAGCGGTGTTTCTGGATTTTTACAGAATTACGTTCTAGTATGTATTCTAAACAACTTTGGAAAGTTTCACGCATCTGGCAATCGTTTTTCTATTTTTTCATCGAGTTTAAAAACGGATGATTTTAAAATGTCCACTTGGACGATTTAAATCAAATTATCTCGAAATCTAGAATAGGGGTGTTTCCGGATTTTGACGGAGTTACGTTCTAGTATGTATTCTAAACAACTTTGGAAAGTTTCACGCATCTGGCAATCGTTTTTCTATTTTTTCACAGAGTTTAAAAACGGATGATTTTAAAATGTCCACTTGGACGACTTAAATCAAATTATCTCGAAATCTAGAATAGAGGTGTTTCTGGATTTTTACAGAACTACGTTCTAGTATGTATTCTTAATAACTTTGGAAAGTTTCACGCATCTGGCAATTGTTTTTCTATTTTTTCACCGACTTTGAAAATGGATGATTTTAAAATGTCCACTTGGACGATTAAAATCAAATTATCTCGAAATCTAGAATAGGGGTGTTTCCGGATTTTTACAGAATTGCGTTCTAGTATGTATTCTAAACAACTTTGGAAAGGTTCACGCATCTGGCAATCGTTTTTCTATTTTTTCACAGAGTTTAAAAACGGATGATTTTAAAATGTCCACTTGGACGACTTAAATCAAATTATCTCGAAATCTAGAATAGAGGTGTTTCTGGATTTTTACAGAACTACGTTCTAGTATGTATTCTTAATAACTTTGGAAAGTTTCACGCATCTGGCAATTGTTTTTCTATTTTTTCACCGACTTTGAAAATGGATGATTTTAAAATGTCCACTTGGACGATTAAAATCAAATTATCTCGAAATCTAGAATAGGGGTCTTTCTGGATTTTTACAGAATTACGTTCTAGTATGTATTCTAAACAACTTTAGAAAGTTTCACGCATCTGGCAATTTTTTTTTTCTATTTTTTAACCGACTTTGAAAATGGATGATTTTAAAATGTCCAATTGGACGATTTAAATCAAATTATCTCGAAATCTAGAATAGGGGTGTTTCCGGATTTTTACAGAATTGCGTTATATAGACCTGAAATAAAATATTAAAATTAATAATAAAGTTTTTTTTTCCTTTCGTCAACTCCATTCGTGGGTTCACATAGTTGTGAATAAAAAAAGAAGTTCCTAGCTACACGAAAACGAGTCAATATTGAATTGGAAGTAAAAAAAAGTAATTGTAAGAGTGCACAAGATAAAACAAAAAAAAATGTTATAATGTGTTTATAATGACACACATACACGCAAAATTATTTTAATTAAAGTAGTTATATTTATCCAGAATAATTAATGAAAGGGCATTTATCACTCCAACAAGAACATTAATCACATAATTTCATGTACTTGGTAACAGTGACGTGCTAAAACCAATAAAACAACACAATACTTCGGAAAATGATAATTTATTTGTGTCTTAAGTAATGAAATTCCTTCTAGACAACAATAATAGTATATACTCAAATTATTGCGGTACATAAAGTAATGTGTTTATTTTCTTAGTAATAAGACAAGCAAAATGTGGTTGTTTAAATGTTTATTTATAAATTGTTTAAATTTAGCCGTATCGTCATATTATATTCATGCAATGATAAATATTTTAAACTGTACATTTTCAGGAAATAAATATATTCATTATTACGGAGAAAGTGATGCAGTTATAGAGCAATCATTACAACAGCTGAATTATCCAATTTTGAAAATTGGACGAGAACATGAAGTCTTTGATAAGATTTATGTGGATGGTTACATCCTTGTAGTCAGTGAAAAGCACGAAATGGAACGTATTTTTTCTAATATGTCTATATTCAAACCACACCAACCAGTTTTGCTAGTTCTTATCAATTTGGATTCAAAAGATATCCACCCATATCTAAAACAAGCAACCAATCACGCTTTACGTATCGTAATCATCAAAATTATATACACCATTAATATTTGGAATTGTATGGACTTCACCTCAGCTTCAGTTTATGAAGTTGGACAATGGCGTAATGTACTATTAATTAATGATTACACTCGGGATTGTTCTCTTGTAAAACCTTTAAATCATTCGTTACCTAATAATACTCTAAAAGTTTTAACAATTGACAACAAACCATATATGTTTTTTGACAATACCAACACTCTTCATGGTGTTGAAAAATGTATAATGGATATTTTAGCTGAGGGCATGCATATAGAATACGTAGTCAGCTCAAAGTTGAACTGGACGGCTTCAAGAAGAGATTTATTAAACCAAAAAGGGGATTTTAGTATAGCAACGCAGTGGTTAAACAATAAAGTTTACGAATGTTTAGATTTAACTCGACCGTACCTCTCATCAGTAACAACTTTTATGGTACCAAAACCTCCTCAATTACCTTTAGAAACGTACGTCATGCAACCAATGCAAAACATCGTATGGATATTAATAACTTTCTTCATATTAACTTTTGCTAAAATCTTGCAGGTACTTGTGAAACTAGTTGGCGGTTACAGAATTGCATATTCCGATTTTCTGCTGAGCACCTTTGGTATTTTCACGCAAAACTCTTTTGTCGTCAAGTTGGTCAAAACACCTGTTAAACGTTTGCTGTTGCTTTGGTCGATAAGTTCGATAATTTTGTGCGCTGCTTATTCAGCCGGTTTTAGTTCGATAAGTTCAGTACCTAGAATTTACAAATCCTTAAACACTATTGAAGATTTATTAAGCCATGATATCCACTGTTACGCCCGCGGCACTTTCCTAAGAGATTATCTACTGGACTCCGAAGATTCAAAGCTAAATAAACTAGCTTCAAAAATAATACCCTCCTTCACCGGAATCCCGGAAACCGGTTCCTGCTTCACCGTCGACATCTTCACCAACAATTTCGTGACCGTGTCATTCAATATAACCGAGGGAAATAAATTGGGTTTGAAGATTTTAAACGAGTATTTGCTTACCTCTTACGTTGTTATTTTACTCAAGAAAAACTCGCCCTACACTAAGTTCGTGGATAAAAGGTTGGGTAAACTTATCGAGGGTGGGATCGTCAAGCACTTGTTCACGTACTATTTGCACAAGTACGAACGTGAGAAGATTATTTATTCGCATGGTTTCTTCAGTAACAGGATTACAGACTGCGTGAAAATTGAGCACGAATCGATGAAGAAGTATCAAAGTGCGTTCTACATACTGCTAATTGGTTTATGTATTTCTATAATATGTTTTGGTTGTGAACTTATAATTAGTAAGTAATGTTTATTTCTTGTGAAATTGTAAAATTGTTACAGAAGATAAGTAAAGTGTGTTTAGTCTCGCCCCTTACGATAAATGTTTCCAAATACACAAATATAGTGCGGAATAAGCCAGAGAATTTTATTTCTGAGTTGGCCATGGCTGAGAGAGAGAAACATAGCAGTCATGTCTGAGATTAATTCTTTTTTTTTTAAATCTAATTCAATTAAATTAATCTCATAACGTAATAATATGCGACATATCTCATTTATCTCACAGCCAACTCTGACTCTGATGATCAGATGTGTGACTCGCCGATTCCATCCATCTTTGGCACAGGTGTAGGTCATAACTAGGAGTACTATTCAGCAGTTTTCGAGAAAAAATGTTTTTTTAATTTGTTATTCATCCGTATGCGTTAACAAATATATACCGACCTTTTGGCGCATCGATAAAACCTCCGATTCGTAGTCGGAAGGTCGAAGGTTCGAACCCCATTGTTGAAGTTGAGTTCATTCATTTTCTTTTTATAGTTTTTATAAATCCATGTGTATTTAAATATCTTATTTTTAGAATAAATCATTTTTTTTCTCGAAAACCGCTAAATAGTGCGCCCTATTACTTGCACCAGTTACACTCCTAGTCATGACCTACACGTGTGCCAAAGATGGATCAAATCAGTGAGTCACACATCTGATCCTTTCCTTGTGAAACAAAATTTTGTGGCTCACACGATATAAAAAATAATTCTGTATTGACTGAATAATGAATTAAAAGCTATCTAATTATATACATTACTATTTCCCTTCTAAGCTTTCCGTTTGTTATTCTTTTATTTTACATTGTCTCTTTTCCTTCCTTCAATTAATACAACCACTCTCCCTTTTCCTTTCTTCAATAAATTCTTGGAGCCGACAGTGACAAGAGATGGCGAATTTAGACAACTAATGAATACTGAAGAGAACAAGATGAGCTTCAAGGAGAAAACGTTGTAATTACACTATAAATAATTAAAGCATAACGATTACAATGGGCATGGCACATAATTCGAAGAACGCCAGAGGAAATTATCCAAAAGATAACATAGTGGATCCCAATATCGCCCACAGAAAAGATGGAAAGGATGTCATACAAGAAGACAAAAATTTCATGGGAATAAGAAACTGGTCAAGAAGTGTAAGAACTAATGGATGGTAGAGGTGAACTTAAGTATGAATGAAAGTATGAAGTTATTAGGTTGTTTCAAAAGTGTTGTTCGTTTTTATGAGTCTACTTTAAACTGTAATATCTCAGTGAATATTTATTCAATTTAATCAAAAAAGCGCCATTTGAATCAGTGCACTTTTGCCAACGTAACATGAGCAGTGGCGGTTTCAAAGGGAGGGAGGAAGTGGGTGTTTTTTGCCAATATTTTCTTAAATATGAAAAATATCACAAAAACATTTAAACAAACATCGAAGACATCTTTTGCTTGAAAATATTTTTCATAAAATCATTTTTATTCGAGAAAAAATTTTATTATTTTTTTTTAATTTTTGGTTTATAATTATGAAACGATAATAGTTACAGCAAATTTATGTGAATAATAATTGTAGAGAATGCCAAAATGAACAACTTCTAAAGAATAAGTTTTTTCCGAAATCTCGTTAGTTTTTGAGTAAACCGAGTTTTTGAATTTGAAGTATAATTTTTCCATCTTTCATGATTTTGACGTTTTAAACGTCAGTTTCATCTGCTCGATGTACATTTAAAATATGATTTCAATTGAAAATATACCCATGAAAACGTAAATATAAAGTCCGAGAAAGTAACATGATGGCCACATCACCATTTTTTTTTTTTTTTTTTTTTACGGAAATATCCGTTTTGGGGTGCCATTTCAACAATTTCTGGAAAAAATGGTGATGTGGCCATCATGTTACTTTCTCCGACTTAATGATATCATTTATATTTACGTTTATTTTCAATTTAAATCATATTTTAAATCGAGCGTTTCACATGATCGAATGATTCCAATGTCAACATTATGAAAGGTAAAAATGACAAATTATGTTTCAAATTCTATTAATCTTTACCGTGAGTTTACTGAAAAATTAAAAATTATGCCAAGAAAGTGCTGAAAAGATTTCTAAAAATAGTCCTGATTAAAAAGTCATAAGAAACCTAATAAAAGCCCTGAGCAAGAAAGTCCTGAAAAATATTTCTGAAAATATAAATAGTCCTGATTAAAAAGTCCTAAAAACCTAATAAAAGTCCTGAACAATAAAGTTTTGAAAAAGTCTTGATAAAAAGTCCCGAAAAAAGAGTTGACAAAAAAATGTCCTAAAAAAAGTCCTGGAGAAACAGTTTTGGAAATAAAGTCTTAAAAAAAGAGTACTGTTAATAAGTTGTGAAAAAGAGTCGTGATAAAAATCCTGAAAAAGGTACTGAAAAATTAAGTCTTCGTATAAAACACCAGAAATAAATGTCCTTAAAAAAATCCTGAAAGAAGTCCGAAAAAGTCCCGAAGGAAAGTCCTGAAAAAAAGTCCTGGAGAAACAGTCTTGAAAATAAAGTCTTGAAAAAAGAGTACTGTTAAAAAGTTGTGAAAAAGAGTCGTGATAAAAATCCTGAAAAAGGTACTGAAAAATTAAGTCTTCGTATAAAACACCAGAAATAAATGTCCTTAAATAAATCCTGAAAGAAGTCCGAAAAAGTCCCGAAGGAAAGTCCTGAAAGAAAGTCCTGGAGAAACAGTTTTGAAAATAAAGTCTTGAAAAAAGAGTACTGTTAAAAAGTTGTGAAAAAGAGTCGTGATAAAAATCCTGAAAAAGGTACTGAAAAATTAAGTCTTCGTATAAAACACCAGAAATAAATGTCCTTAAACAAATCCTGAAAGAAGTCCGAAAAAGTCCCGAAGGAAAGTCCTAAAATAAATCCCGAAAAAGTCCTGAATAAAGTCCCGAAAAAAGGTCCTGAAAAAATATCCTGTAAAAACAGTTTTAAAAAAGAGAAAAATATTTCTGAAAATATAAATAGTCCTGATTAAAAAAGTCCTAAAAACCTAATCAAAGTCCTGAACAAGAAAGTCTTGAAAAAAGTCTCGATAAAAAAGTCTTGATAAAAAGTCCCGAAAAAAGAGTCCCGACAAAAAAATGTCTTGAAAACCAGGTCCAAAAAGACCTGAATAAACAAACAAATCTTGAAAGAATTCCGCAAAAGTCC
Organism: Ocypus olens; assembly: GCA_910593695.2. Classification (NCBI taxonomy): domain Eukaryota; kingdom Metazoa; phylum Arthropoda; class Insecta; order Coleoptera; family Staphylinidae; genus Ocypus; species Ocypus olens. Next base: position 15,851,249 of record OU343059.1, on the reverse strand, counting down.
CGAAGGAAAGTCCTAAAATAAATCCTGAAAAAAGTCCCTAAAAAGAGTCCTAAAAAAATATTCTGTAAAAACAGTTTTAAAAAAGAGTTACGAAAATAACATCGTAAAAAATGGTGATGTGGTCATCATGTTACTTTCTCCGACTTGATGACATCATAGCCATTTATATTTATGTTTTTATGGTTTATTGAAATCATATTTTAAATGTACAATGAGCGTTGCGTAAACTCGGATGAAACTGACGTTTAAAACGTCAAAATTATGAAACATGGAAAAAATGTACTTCAAATTCAAAAACTCGGTTTACTCAAAAACTAACGAGATTTAGAAAAAAACTTATTCTTTAGAAGTTGTTCATTTTGGCATTCTCTACAATTATTATTAACATAAATTTGCTGTAACTATTACCGTTTCATAACTATAAACCAAAAATTAAAACAAAATTAATAAAAAAATGTCTCGAATAGCAATGATTTTATGAAAAATATCTTCAAGCAAAAGATGTTCATTTCTTTGTTGTCTTCGATGTTTTTGTGATATTTTTCCTATTGAGGAAAATATTGACAAAAAACAAAAAACAGTTAAGGTAAACACCCACTTCCGGTGTACGAAATTTTATTTTCAGTTCTTCGGATTATCAAATAAGACGATGTTCAAAGTTTCATATCAATTGCTCTATTAGTTTTTGAGATACAGCGCACACACACGGACACAAATGTTTTTTTTCCAGAAATTGTTGAAATGGTATCTAGGGACCCCAAAACGGATATTTCCGTAAAAAAAAAATTGAAAAAAAATCACGATCACAATACTTGTAAAAATGCTAAGTAAAAATGCTAATAAATTTCTAAAAAAAAAGACTGTAAAAATATCCTTAAAAAGACCTGAAAAAGTGCTGAAGAAATCCCAAAAAGAGTCTTGAAAAAAAGTCCCGAATGAGAAGTCCTAAAAATTAATTGATTAATTAAACAAATGTTCTGAAATATAGTACTGAAAAAAGTCCTGTAAAGAAGGCTTGAAAAAAAATTCCCGGAAAAATAATTCTGAAAAAATGTAACGAAGAAAATGATCCTGTAAAGAAATCGTGAACAAGAGGTTTTTAAAAAAGTCCTGGAGGAACAGTACTTGAAAACGTGTCCTGATAAAAGCCGTGAAAACAAAATCCAGAAAATAGTCTTCATACAAAATACCTGAAACAAATGTCCTGAAAAAAGTCCTAAAATAAGTCCTGAAGACAGTTCAGGAAAAGAGTCCTGATGAAATATCATAAGAAAATTGTCCTGTAAAAACAGTCTTGAAATTTTGCCCCGAAAATAATATCTTTAAAAAACGAACAAAAAAATTTCTGAAAAATTTTCCTTAGAAAGATTTGAAGAAATTAGAATAATAATAATAATAATAATTTATTCACGGGTTTTCCCATTTGTATATTAACTAAGTATAAATTAATTATGTAAACAGCAACCTACTATGATTATAAAAGTAAAAAATAAATACGTAATAACATTCGGTACCATCAAATAAACATGAAATTGTCCTCAAAAAGAAATCCCAAAAAATGACTTGAAAAAAGTCCTACAAAAAGGCCTAAAAAATTCCTGAAATAAAAAGTCTTGAAAAAAAAATGCTAAAAATATCTGAAAAAAGTCCTTAAAAAGGTCCAAAAACGGCCATGAAAAGAAATCAAAAAATTGTCATGAAAAACATTCTGAAAATTTGTTCTCAAAAAAAATCTCGAAAATAAGTCTCAACAAAGGGTTCTTGAGAGAGTCCAGAGAAAAAATCCTGTTAATGAAAATTAACTTTGAAAAGAAATCCTCAAAATAAAGGTCCTAAATTTTTTTTAAAGTTCTGAAAAAGTATCCTCGAAGAAAGGTCTTTTGAAAATGTTCTTAAAAAAGACCTGAAAAATTTTCCTTAGAAAGATCTGAAGAAATTGTCCTCAAAAAGAAATCTCAAAAAATGTCTTGAAAAAAGTCCTACAAAAATGCCTAAAATAAGTCCTTAACAAAATTCCTAAAATAAAAAGTCTTGAAAAAAAATGCTAAAAATATCTGAAAAAGTGCGTAAAAAAGTGCAAAAACGGCCATGAAAAAAAATTGTCATGAAGAACATTCTGAAAATTTGTTCTCAAAAAAAATCCCGAAAATAAGTCTCAACAAAGGGTTCTTAAGAGAGTCCAGAAAAAAAATCGTGTTAATAAAATTTTGAAAAGAAATCCTGAAAATAAAGTCCCTAATTTTTTTTCAAAAAGTCCTGAAAAAGTATCCTCGAATAAAGGTCTTTTGAAAATGTTCTTAAAAAAGACCTGAAAAATTTTCCTTAGAAAGATCTGAAGAAATTGTCCTCAAAAAGAAATCCCAAAAAATGACTTGAAAAAAGTCCTACAAAAAGGCCTAAAAAATTCCTGAAATAAAAAGTCTTGAAAAAAAAATGCTAAAAATATCTGAAAAAAGTCCTTAAAAAGGTCCAAAAACGGCCATGAAAAGAAATCAAAAAATTGTCATGAAAAACATTCTGAAAATTTGTTCTCAAAAAAAATCTCGAAAATAAGTCTCAACAAAGGGTTCTTGAGAGAGTCCAGAGAAAAAATCCTGTTAATGAAAATTAACTTTGAAAAGAAATCCTCAAAATAAAGGTCCTAAATTTTTTTTAAAGTCCTGAAAAAGTATCCTCGAATAAAGGTCTTTTGAAAATGTTCTTAAAAAAGACCTGAAAAATTTTCCTTGGAAAGATCTGAAGAAATTGTCATCAAAAAGAAATCCCGAAAAATGTCTTGAAAAAAGTACTACAAAAAGGCCTAAAATAAGTCCTTAACAAAATTCCTAAAATAAAAAGTCTTGAAAAAAAATGCTAAAAATATCTGAAAAAGTGCGTAAAAAAGTGCAAAAACGGCCATGAAAAAAAATTGTCATGAAGAACATTCTGAAAATTTGTTCTCAAAAAAAATCCCGAAAATAAGTCTCAACAAAGGGTTCTTGAGAGAGTCCAGAGAAAAAATCCTGTTAATAAAATTTTGAAAAGAAATCCTGAAAATAAAGGTCCTAATTTTTTTCAAAAAGTCCTGAAAAAGTATCCTCGAATAAAGGTCTTTTGAAAATGTTCTTAAAAAAGACCTGAAAATTTTTCCTTAGAAAGATCTGAAGAAATTGTCCTCAAAAAGAAATCTCAAAAAATGTCTTACAAAAAGGCCTAAAATAAATCCTTAACAAAATTCCTGGAATAAAAATGCTATTTTTAGCAAAATTTGAAAAAGTCCTTAAAAAGGTCCAAAAACGGCCATGAAAAAAAAATTCCAAAAATTGTCAAGAACATTCTGAAAATTTGTTCTGAAAAAAATCCCGAAAATAAGTCTCAACAAAGGGTTCTTGAGAAAGTCCAGAGAAAAAAAATCCTGTTAATAAAATTTTGAAAATAAATCCTGAAAATAATGGTCCTAAATTTTTTTTCTAAAAGTCCTGAAAAAGTATCCTCGAAGAATCGTCTTTTGAAAATGTTCCTATAAAAGACCTGAAAAATTTATGAAAAATTTTCCTTAGAAAGATCTGAAGAAATTGTCATCAAAAAGAAATCCCGAAAAATGTCTTGAAAAAAGCACTACAAAAAGGCCTAAAATAAGTCCCTAACAAAATTCCTGAAATAAAAATGCTAAAAATATCTGAAAAAGTCCTTAAAAAGGTCCAAAAAATCAAGTCAAAATAAAGAAAACATCGAAAACGAGCGTAAAGTTAAAAATTGCGGACAGAAAAAATCGAAAATTTCTACAAAATAAATAAAAATAAAAAAAAATCGAAAATACAGAAATCTAAAATATGGGCCAAAGAATCAAGAATCCTGATCTAAAAATAAAAAACGCAGACAAACTACTACTTAGGTAAAAGCAAAATAATTTGCCACTTTCAGCCGCCAAAAATAGGTTTCTGACCAGAAATTCGAAAATAATAGCAAAAAAAAACAGGAAATAAAATAAATAATCCAAGGTCAAAAAACCTAAAATATAGGATAAAAAATTGAGACCAAAAATCTAAAATTCTGGCCTAAAAATAAAAATAGTGGACCAAGGAAAGAAAAATTTTAACAGACAAATAAAAAAAAATAAAAATTGTTGGTGAAAAAGTTGAAAATTTAGACAAAACATCGAAAACTCGGCTCTAAAGATAATAAATGCAGACTATACGAAAAATCAAAAATTGGGGCCAAAAAATCAAAAATTTTAACAATAAAATTGAAAAGTTGGGTCAAAATAAAGAAAAATGTAAGTCAATAGATAAAAAAAATAATAGACATCTATAATGTTGGCCAGAAAGTCGAAAATTTAGAAAGTACATCGAAAACTCGGGCCTAGAGATAATAAATGCAGACTAAAATATTGAAAATTTCAACAAACAAAAATCGAAAATACCGAAAAAAATAGAATAAACCTCGCATATAAATGAATAATTCAGGTTACAGATATTTTAACCAAAATCCAATTAAAAATTTGGAACTAGAATTAAAAATTCGGCCTGAAAATCAAAAATGTGGACCGAAAAATCAAGGTCAAAATAAAGAATATTTAGGCCAAAAGTTAAAATATTTTGAACAAAAATATCGAAAATATAAGTCAAAAATTTAAAAACTACAAATTCGCCAGGAGAAATAAACAATGCGAACCAAATAGTCGAAAACTTAAACAATTAAATCGCAAAAAGTCAAAATAAAAGATAGGCTAAAAGTTTGACCGAAAATATCGAAAATACAGGTCAAAAGTTTAAAAACTAAAAATTCGTTGGGAGAAATATAAAATGCGGACCGAATAGTCGAAAATTTTAACAATGAAATCGAAAATTTATATCAAAATAAAGAATATTTAGGCCAAATGATCAAAAATTTAGACCAAAAAGAATCGAAAATACAGTCTTAATAATAAAAAAAATGCAGAATATTCTAGTAAGATGGCTGAAAGACCTTGGTCGATGGCCTGTTGTATATCGATGTATCTCGAGTACAATAAACTGTTATACTCTAGTAAGAAAACGTTTTAAATTAGTCTCAAAAATCACTCCATTGTTCAAAACAATTTTCCATATTTTTAAATAGGAAAATATATTTTTTTTATATTCTTTGTTGGGATCATCTTATTGTTTCACCTTTTGTGTCGGCAGTTTCGACAACTTTAGATTTAGTAGATACATTTTAAATAATTCAAATAAAACAATTAACTTTCAGTAGCGGCTCGTGGAACATGTTGATGGTCCTTTTATAATATGGGGAGGCCCTCGCTTCATTTTTTTGAAGAAAGAAAGAACGATTAATCTTCATAGTCCAAGATTATTTTGAGTTGTAAAGTAATGGTTCATAATTTCAAACAGCCGAACAAGCGGAAAATATGATTTATGCATATTTCCGATTTACCGTGCGTTTACATTTTGTCCCAGATATGCACTAAATCTGTAACACCATTCTTCGTCCACGTAACCTCACCATCAAACAAAAAGAATTTTAAGAATTAATTAAAAATTCTTGCTGAGCTCAAAACTAGAGGTAGTGCCATGGCTTCTTGGCTCTATATAACGAGCCGCCCCTGTGCCGAACTTAGACAAAGGATGAATAATTAACTAAAAGATGAGCTTCAAGGAGAAAACGTTATAATAGTTATTTATGCAACAAGTAAGTAAAGTAATACTTTTTTTTCACGAGTAGGAAAAATTCCTACAAGTGAAAAAAAGTTGCTTTACTCTCGAGTTTCATACAAAATTTTTTCTATGTCCGTAACTTTAAATAAATTCGATAAAACCTTAATCATTTCTTTAAGCAACAATACTTTTTTTAAATGAAAAAATAATAATCATCAAGTTTTCTTGATCGGAAACGAATGTTAGACATTTATCGGCGGAACTCGCGGCGTGTTGCGAAGCGTTCATGACGGACTTTGCGCAAACAATTTTATAGTAGCGTTAAAAAATGAACCGCTACGGCCCTTGATATGATAACTATAAATTAACAGAAACAATTTTTTAAATAATTTTTTCGGATTTTTTTTTTATTTTTTGAATTTTAAAAACGTTTTTTACTATTTTTTACCATTTTTATAACGTTTTTATAAATGATTTATAATTTTTACAATTTTTCGAAATTTTTTTGGTTTTTTGTGTTGTGTTGGGAGCCTGGAAGCAATATTTGCTTGTTAAATTTGATGGAGTTAATGAGTTTTTCCTCAAAATAACGGAGCTAATGAGTTTTTCCTCAAAGTAATGGAGTTAATGAGTTTTACCCCAAATTTCACCGATTTTGGTGATTTTTAATAACTAGTATCTTGATAAGGTGACTGGTTTTGCCACATATCGCTATGTAGGATGAAAGACAATCAAAAAAGAGTACGAAATTTGGCGAAAACTCATTTTTTTCAAAAATGGAGTCAATGAGTTTTACCTCTCAGCCACAGAATGATTGTCGGAAAATACAAAAATTTCCGAGTCTTGAAAAAAAAACAATAGCCTCTCTCTACTTAAAATTTCACAAAATTCAAAACTAAATAAATTCTGTATTTTGATAAATAAAAATCGATCTTTCCGAGGAATATTTTAAGTAAGCAATTGTTAATTGTTTAATGAGAGAGAGAGAGAGAGACAATACATTTATTGAGACACTTTTACAAATGACCTCAACAGGCAATTGACCTGAGGTCTTTCAGCGTTTGTTTAATGAATTTATGCAATAACTTAATTAATAGAATTCTTTGTATATATTATTGTAAGGCATAACACCATATTGACTATAACATCCTGTACCATCTGTAAAAGAGCTATCGAACTAATGGTCATTCCACTCATGCGTTATTTATGTTGAGAGATATTAAACTGAATTGAAAAATGCATTCAATAAAATTAAACCAATTTCATTTAATCACTTACCTTAACAGTCCATCTTCATATCTGATAATTAAAATCGATTTTCGTTCCAATTTGCCACAATCTGCGCACAAAAACACCTTAACACTCACTCGCCGGAAGATGAACTGCCCGACTTTCAATGAAAACAGGTGTTGCATCATTGTCTGTCTTGTGTGCAGATTGAAATGTTTTTTTTTTGAATCGGCGCTGCGTAGATAAGCACTGATAACGGACGAAGAAAGAATGCGGTTTCGCGATATCTCCGCCGGACGTGAATTGCCCCCGAGGCAAAATTCAGATGATAAGGCTGTTGTTAACACCTGGCGAAATTTTCCAGTTGAGTGCGCGAGTTCGGTGTTAAAAGAGTTTAATAATGTGGTGGAGTGTTGTTTTGTGGATTATCAATTTTTTGAGTCAAATTTTTAAATAATGGAGGAGGGACAGTTGTCGTCTTATAGACATTATGATGAAGGTAAGTGCTCAGAGCTGAGTAATTGGAAATATTCCCAAACAATTAACATTCGAACAATGCGTTTGGCAACTTTAAAAAAGTGCAATTTTCGCATTTTGTGTTAATTTCACGTACTATTTTCTGCTTGTATATTATTTGAATTACTGCACGAATATTTTTAAAATGTGCTGCATTTTGTGTTAATTTAATGAAGCTACTTTTTAACCCGTCTTAAAATCACACGAAATTCGCCAAATTTTGGCTTTAGAATTATCAAACACGGACAATGCGTTTTTCACGAGAAAATTTTCAAGTTCTAAAAATTAAAAATCAAAATCAATACGATTTCAAAAATCAAATTTGGGATTTTAAATTCTTCGAATTTAAAAAAATGAGATTTTTGCACGAGAAAATTTTCAAGTTTTAAAAATTAAAAATCAAAATCAATGCAATTTCAAAAATCAAAGTTGCGAATTTAAAATCTTTATTTTTGCATTTTGTGATTATTTCACGAGAAAATTTTGAAGATTTAATTTAAAAAAATATATAATCAAAATCGAAGAACGCGCTGGGCAGTTGTGCAATTTAAAAAGTCAAAATCGCAATTTTATTTATTTGGACTTTGCAAAGGTGCAATTTTGTCCTTTTGCGTTAATTTTGCGAAAAATGTTTTAATCAATTTTTAAATTACACAAAATGTTCCATATTTTGACGTTAGAAACATCAAAATCAGACAAACCAATTAGCAGTTGTGCAACTTGAAAAATTAAAATCGCTATTTTTAATGTTTGGACTTTGAAAACGTGCAATTTTAACGTTTAGCCTTAATTTCACAAACAAAATTATTAACGAGTTTTCAAATTGCACAAAATTTTCCACATTTTGACATGAAAATCATCAAAATCGTACAGCGCGTTTGGCAGTTGTGGAATTTCAAAAATCAAAATCACGAATTTAAAATCTTCGAATTTTAAAAAAGAGAAATTTTTGCATTTCACGAGAAAATTTTCAAGTTCTAAAAATTAAAAATCAAAATCAATGCAATTTCAAAAATCAAAGTTGCGAATTTAAAATCTTTATTTTTGCCTTTTGTGATAATTTCAGGAGAAAATTTTGAAGTTTTAAAATTAAAAAAAAAATTTATTAAAAAAAAAATTATAATCAAAATCGAAGAACGCGCTGGGCAGTTGTGCAATTTAAAAAGTCAAAACCGCAATTTTTATAATTTGGACTTTTGCAGAGGTGCAATTTTGTCATTTTGCGTTAATTTTACGAAAAATGTTTTAATCAATTTTTAAATTACACGAAATTTTCCATATTTTGACGTTAGAAACAGCAAAATCAGACAAAACAATTTTCTGTTGTGCAATTTGAAAAATTAAAATCGCTATTTTTAATGTTTGGACTTTGAAAACGTGCAATTTTAACGTTTAGCCTTAATTTCACAAACAAAATTATTAACCAGTTTTCAAATTGCACAAAATTTTCAACATTTTGATGTTAAAATCATCAAAACCGTACAGCGCATTTGGCAGATGTGCAATTTCAAAAATCAAAATCACGAATTTAAAATCTTCGAATTTTAAAAAAGAGAAATTTTTGCATTTCACGAGAAAATTTTCAAGTTTTAAAAATTAAAAACCAATGCAATTTCAAAAATCAAAGTTGCAAGTTTAAAATCTTCATTTTTGCATTTTGTGATTATTTCACGAGAAAATTTTGAAGATTTAATTAAAAAAATTTAATTAAAAAAATATATAATCAAAATCGAAGAATGCGCTGGGCAGTTGTGCAATTTAAAAAGTCAAAATCGCAATTTTATTTATTTGGACTTTGCAAAGGTGCAATTTTGTCCTTTTGCGTTAATTTTGCGAAAAATGTTTTAATGAATTTTTAAATTACACGAAATGTTCCATATTTTGACGTTAGAAACATCAAAATCAGACAAAACGGTTGGCAGTTGTGCAATTTGAAAAATTAAAATCGCTATTTTTAATATTTGGACTTTAAAACAGTGCAGTTTTGACGTTTTGCCTTGATTTCACAAAGATATTAACCAGTTTTCAAATTGAACTAAATTTTCCACATTTTGACGTGAAAATAATCAAAATCGTACAGCGCGTTTGGCAGTTGTGGAATTTAAAAAATCAAAATCACAAATTTAAAATCTTATTTTTAATTTAAAAAAGAGAAATTTTTGCATTTCACGAGAAAATTTTCAAGTTTTAAAAATTAAAAATCAATGCAATTTCAAAACTCAAAGTTGCGAATTTAAAATCTTTATTTTAATTTATTAATTTTGTGATAATTTCACGAGAAAATTTTGAAGATTTATAATCAAAATCGCAATTTTTAATATTTAGACTTTGCAAAGGTGCAATTTTGTCATTTTGCGTTAATTTTACGAAAAATGTTTTAATCAATTTTTAAATTACACTAAACTTTCCATATTTTGACGTTAGAAACATCAAAATCAGACAAACCAATCGAATTTGTTTATGAGAAAGAATTATTGTACTCAATGAGTAGAAATAGAAAATTAATTAAGAACTCTCGGAACTCTCATTTTTTTTTTCTTTTCGGACTTAAAATTATTTTCAAAATGTTGATTTTTTTTTAATAGTTCTAGGAGTTCTGATTTGACTTATGGGTTGTACTCAAGGAGTTGCAACGAAAACTCTAATGGCAAATTGCGATTAAATGACAGGAAATGGGTATTTTCAAAATTTTATTTTCTGTTGTCGAATTTTAAATTTATTTAAAAATGCCATAAATCGTGATTGTATCAAATTTGTTTATTCGAAAGAATTATTGTACTCAATGAGTAGAAATAGAAAATTTACTCAGAACTCCTGGAACTCTCAATTTTTTTTTTGCTTCGCGACTTTTTAGTTCCGGATAGTTCTGATTGGTGTTTCCTAGAGTTCTATCCAAAGTTGTTATGAAATATTTAGATTCGACCAATATTAAGTAAGTAATATGAATTTTTTTTTTTTGACTTGGGCTGAGCCATTCAGTCACACACGGCTAGATTTTTAATTGTATTTTTGTATGAATAAATGAAGAAATGAATAATGGAAGACATATACAACAACCACGGATCCGAGCGAATACTTTTCGATCGCCGAAAAATAATATGAATTTGAATATTTCGAATTTCCAACTTTGAAAAAATTTCTATTTCTGGAAATTCAACAGAACTCTTTTTTAAAAGTATCAGGAACTGTAGAACTAACCCAAACACATCTTAAAACTAGTTCAGAAGTATTGGATAACAATGCTGGGGTGCGGTGTCAAGTTGGCACCCCATTTTTCAAAAAATTCCTGACAGCCCAATTTTACAGAACTCTTTTTAAAAAGTTGATAGTACTTCTAGATACATCAAAGGAATTGAGAACTCTATTTAAAACTATTAGAACTCTTCATTGGGGTGCCAACTTGACACACTCGCACTTACCCCCTTAACATTTAGAATTCAAAGAAAAGTAGCAGAAAACATCACTAGAAGACTGGTAGGATACTAAAGTATGATTCAGTGCTATAATACCTTATAATAAAATGAGAAAAATAATCAATACCTAAACATTAAAACAAATAATTATAATTATTTTTAGTGCGTTTGGGCCTGACGTGTCCCTTCGCACAATACAAACAGTTTAACGTATATAATCAACCCCCATTACCCAAGAGTTAGTCACGTAGATATAATTATGACAGTCAAAAATGATCAATTTTAATATTATTTTTCACCAACGTGAAAATAATTTACTGGTATTGAATTAATCTAGTTAAATTATTTTTTGAATTTGGTTCTCGTTTAGCACGTGGTGAAACATTTTAACAATCCTAAATAGTTAAGTTAAATAATTTTCCACTCTAAAGAAGAGATGGAATCTGCGGACGTTCTATTTATTTAACTTGCTCACACGAAGACAAATATTGGAGAGTTTTTAGAAAACACAGATTTTCTATTCTGTTAGTTTTTCACTTGCGCTTAATATGTAATAAATTTTTACAATTGATAATTCCAAGGAAATTTTAAAGTTAGACAAAGATTGTAAAGTTCGTTAATCACTTACATCAATTATCATAAATAATATAATTGCAATTAGTTATGATCGACGTTTTGAAACCAATAACTCAACTTTTCAATTATATTATACCCTAATTTCAAGTTGATTGGTTAAGGTTTTAATGTAGAATTTGCAATTAGACAACATTAATAAGAGCTTAATAAATTGTTGTTTCAACACGTGGTACGATATTACATATTTTTTTCTTAATCATTAAACTTAGTTAATTACAGCATTTATAAAAAGCCCTCACAATAAGCTGGACTAAACATTACCACTGAAACAGTCACCAAAATGAAGTCGTTGTTTATAATAATATTAATAAATTGTCTATATTTGGCTGGATCACCACATTTGGTTTATTCAATAATTAATATTTTAAAGTGTACATTCCCTTCAAATAAATATATACATTATTACGGGGAAAGTGATTCAGTTATAGAGCAATCATTACAGAAGCTGAATTATCCAATATTGAAAATTGGACAAGAACATGAAATCTTTGAGAAGATTTACGTGGATGGTTACATACTCGTAATTAATAACAAGCAGGAAATAAAGCGTATTTTTTCCAATATTTACATCTTTAAACCACACCAACCATTTCTGCTAGTACTTATAAATCTGGATCCAAAAGATATCCACCAAAATCTAAAACATGCAACCAAACACGATTTGCGTATTGTAATCATTAAAATTACATACATTAATAATTCTTGGTACTTCCACACGGCACAAAGAGTTGTGGTAATCGGACAAGAATTTTTTAATAGATGTGATAAGAGTAATTTCTTCAATAAAACCATAAAAGTACTAACACATGTAAATAAACCATACATGTTTTTTGATGACACCAATACCCTTCAAGGTGTGGAAAAATCCATAATGGATGTTTTAGCTGAAGGTATGAATATTGAATACATAATCAGTTCAAAGTTAGGTTGGGCGATTTTACGAAAAGATTTATTAAACCAAAAAGGTGATTTAAGTATAGCAACGCACTGGTCATCCAATGAAGCCAACGAAAGTTTAGACTCGACTCGACCTTACCTCTCATCAGTTTCAACGTTTATGGTACCCAAACCACCACGATTACCACTAGAAACTTACGCCATCCAGCCAATGCAAATCTCCGCATGGACTATGATAATCTTCTTCATCTTCACTTTTCCCAAAATCTTACAGACACTGTTAAATCTATTTATAGGTTACAGAATTTCATATTGCGATTTCTTACTAAGCACCTTTGGTATATTCACACAAAACTCTTTCGTCGCCAAGTTAGTCAAAACACCCATTAAACGATTGATAATACTTTGGTCGATGAGTTCCATCATCTTGTGCGCGGCATATTCGGCTGGTTTGACTTCGATTAACACAGCGCCTAGAATTTCCAAATCTTTAGACACCATTGAAGATTTATTAAACAATAACATCCGCTGTTACGCGCGTGGTGTTTTCCTGAAACACAACCTACAAAGATCTAGTGATGCAAAGCTAAATAAACTAGCTTCTAGGATAATCCCTTCCTTCACCGGAATCCCAGAAACGGACTCGTGCTTCACCGTCGACATATTATCCAACAATTTCGTCAGCATGTCATTCAATATAACCGAAGAAAATAAAGTTGGATTGAAGATTTTGAACGAGTATATACTGGCCTCTTACATGGTTTTGTTGCTCAAGAAAAACTCACCATACACTGCGCGTATAGATAAGAGGTTGGGTAAACTTATCGAGAGTGGAATCGTCGATTACTTGTTTACGTATAATATACACAAATATGAGCTTGAAAAGATTATTTATTCTAGTGGTTTCTTCAGTAACAGGATTCCAGAACAATTTAAGATGGAGCCTCAAACGATAAAGAAGTATCAAAGTGTGTTTTATGTACTCCTGATTGGTTTATTTATTTCCGCAGTATGTTTCTGGTGTGAACTTATTTTTACTGAGCAATAACTATTTGAAATATTTGTTTGTTTATGTATCGGGAATTTTACATTATATTACTTCATGTTTTTTTTATTTAAATAAAATATGTTTTTTTTTTCTAAAACTATAACTACATTGATATCTGTAGTAAATCCTACAAATCCCTGAGAATTCTGCAGAGCAGTAAAAGATCCAAGGATTTTCGAGTTCCATTCGTTATATTCAAACAGTGTGGTCAAAAAGTCTGGATCACCTGAAATATCTTGAAAATGTTTTATCCGTTTGGAGGTGTCAAAACATATTTTAAAGAACCCCTCACAAATCAAATGGAAATTGGCTTTCGGTGAAATTGATCAAATTTTGGATTTTAGGTAAAATCAGCAAAAATCGCGTATTACCGGTCTCTAACCTTCGAAGCTGGGCACTGCTCGCAGGGAAGATTTTCGAGCTTTGTGCCCGTGGAGACTTTTAATCTGGACACCGAAAGGAACAACATATCCAAAATTTCAATTTCACCGAAAGCCAATTTCCATTTGATTTGTGAGGGGTCCTTCCCTGGATATTGGAATACTTTAGAACTATGTACGATTTATGCTTTTATATCTTAATCCTTATCTAGTTTTAATGTTTCTATGTGTGTTCATTAGTTTTAATAATTCAATGATTACTAAAAATTTTTTTTTTACATACACACTTGAAATTCGTTAATTTTCAAACCGCCATAACTCGGCGTATTATCAATCGATTTTGATGAATCTTTGAGTGAAAAAAACTTTGAAGTGTCTTCTTTAAAGTCAAGCATGCGAACTTAACCGTAACCCCTTCCGCCCCCTCTAGCACCCCTGTGGAAAAAAAGTTTTTTCTGGAAAACATGTCCAACTTTGACGATGCCTACGGAGTTGGAAAATTTTTGTAGACTCAATTCACCATAAAGGCATTAAAATGTGATCAATTCCCTATGCAGGACTCAAAGATCGAAGTTCCTACGACGATTTGGCACCAAGTTATGGGTATTTTAAAAATAAAGTGCATTTTAAGGTTTTTCACACATAACTCAGTAACTTTTCAACCAAATTTGATGATTCTTACGGGAAAAAATCTCATTTTGGCCCTACTTTAAAGTAGAGTGAAAATGGCATTTTTTCCCGTAAGAATAATCAAATTTGGTTGAAAAGTTACTGAGTTATGTGCGAAAAACCTCAAAATGCACTTTTTTTTCAAACACCCATAACTTGGTGCCAAATCGTCGTAGGAACTTCGTTCTTTGAGTCCTGCAAAGGGAATTGATCACATTTTAATGCCTTTATGGTGGATTGAGTCGAAAAAAAAATTTCCAACTCCGTAGACATCGTCAAAGTTGGACATGGTTTCCAGAAAAAAAACTTTTTTTTTCACAGAGGCGCTAGAGGGCGGCGGAATGGGTTACACTTAATTTAGCGTGCATGACTTTAAAAAAGACACTTCAAAGTTTTTTGCCCTTAAAGATTCATCAAAATCGATTGAAAATACGCCGAGTTATGGCGGTTTGAAAATGGTCGAAATTTCACGAATTTAAAGTGTTTCAGTTTTTTTCCTTCAGTATATTATGTAGCATTCACAAGTTAGATAAAGGAATAGAAGACAAAGTAGGAAAACCGGGGAAGCTCTACAACACGATGAAACATTAGTTCTTTGGCAAGAAAGGAAATAAAAAAAAAGTGAAAAGTCCCACCCTAATATACAGGGTCCTGCATTTCACCTCCCGTCTTCTACAGCTCATTTACTAATTAAGTTGGAATTTTGATATTTTGCAGAATAGATTTGCATCCTAGAATGCATGTCGGGAAAATATTTTTGATTATACAGGGTGTCCCAAAAAAGCGTGACGTCTTGATGATATATTTTTTTAAATTAAACACTATGTATTTTATTGCTTATTTAGGTACCTTTTATGGTTGCCTACTTACTCCCATAATTTTATTGGAATCGATTCAGGGATATCAGCACAAAATAGGTATATAAACTAAAAAAAATCAGTTTTGCACTATTGGTTTAAAAAATGAATAAAACATAAAAATAGTGCTTTGTTAATAAAATCATACAAAATAAATATTAAATAAGGTCTGATAGTCCCGTTAACCAAGTTTGATCAATATGAATTGTACAGGGTGTCCAAAATTTATTGTCAAACATTTCAAACTTTAAAGCACTTTATTTTTTTTATTTTAAAGTGGAGCCCCTGTATATATTTATGTCATTCCATGCAGAATTAAAAAACAAACATTTTTCCTTATTACAACCCTGTCCCAATTCCTAACGCATTAAAAGTTATTTGCAGAAAACTCAGCGTCAAAAAAAGCGCCACTCGAAAAATCGCGAAAAAAGTTGATTTTTCAAACCGTCGTAACTTGGTTCAATTTGGTCGAAAATCGATTAATCTTTCAGTTTGGGAAAGATTCAAGTTTTATCTTTAAGAATGTGTAGTTGATTTTGACCCCAAGTCCACCGTAACAACGCGTTGGAAAAAAAATGTTTTTTATGTAAAAAATTGTCCAACTGCCACAATGGCAGAAAAATTTAATAAATTTCCTTCAAATGCCTTAAAAATTCGAGTGGTTTCGATGATTTGGAGCAAAGTTATGAATTTTTGAAAAAAAAATGACATTGAACTTGAAAACAAGTTGTAAAAATTTAACATTTTTTGTCAATCCAAAACACTTTTTGTAGTTGTTTTCAGGGGGTCACGAAAGTCTAAAACTTCTTAGATCGCAAAATTCCATAGAGTTTCGTGCGAAATTAGCCAATTTTGGCCAAGAAGGTGCAAAATGTAATTTTTTTTTCAAAACTGCATAACTTCGCGCCAAATCATCGCATCGACTTGAATTTTGGAGGAAATTGGAGGAAAATGATTGAACTGGCCGATTGAGTCCACGATTTTTTTTTGCACACGGTACAAGAAACCAAATTTGCACATTTAAACTTCAAAAACATTTTTTTCCTTTAGGGGGTGGCAGGGGGTGGAATCGTTTTAGCAACAAAACAATTCACATGGCGTTGAAGAGAAAATTTGAAACTGTTCAGACTGCAAAAGTTCATCGATTTTGGTGCAAAATTACTCAAGTTATGGCCAAAAAAGTGAAAAATGTCATTTCTTTTTCAAAAATTCATAACTTTGCTCCAAATCATCGAAACGGCTCGAATTTTTAAGGCATTTAAAGGAAATTGATTAAATTTTTCTGCCATTGTGGTGAAATTTCCCGCCGATTTTTTTTGCGCACGGTACAGCTTGTCAAAGTTGGACATTTTTTTACATAAAAAACATTTTTTTTCCAACGCGTTGTTACTGGGGGGTGAGTTAGACTTGGGGTCAAAATCAACTAGACATTCCTAAAGATAGAACTTGAATCTTTCCCAAACTGAAAGATTCATCGATTTTCCACCAAATTGAACCAAGTTACGACGGTTTGAAAAATCGAGTTTTTTCGCTATTTCTCGAGTGGCGCTTTTTTTGACGCCGAGTGTATATGAAATTAAAGAAATAACCTAAAATTAAAACTAAAACCTTGAAACTACAGGTCAAACCACTAAAAAATTTAGGTTGCAAAAATAAAAAATAAATAAACCAAAAAATTTGAAAATATTAGCCAACAAATCAAAAATTCGCTCATAAAAATCAATAATTCTGGTTGGAAAATCGAAAATTTAGACCAAAAATCGAAAACTTGTGCCTAAAAATAAAAAATGGTGATGAGGCCATCATGTTACTTTCTCCGATTTGATAGAATAATAATTATTTATATTTTCACTTTCATAGTTTATTTTCAATTTAAATCGTATTTTAAATGAAAATCGAGGGTTTTGTAGAATCGGATGAAACTGACGTTTAAAACGTCAAAATTATTAAAGATGAAAATGACAAATTATATTTCAAATCCTAATAGTCAGTTTACTCAAAAACCAAAAGTTGTTCATTTCGGAATTTTTTACAATTATTATTAATATAAATTTGATGTAACTATTATCGTTTCATAATTATAAACCAAAAATAAATAAACTTTTTTTCTTGAATAACAATCATTTTGTGAAAAATGTTTTCAAAGAAAAGATCTTTATTTCTTTGTTGCCTTCAAAAAAAATTTGAAAAAATGTTCACGATCACAATACTTTCTCGTACTTCGTAACGAAGGATGTAAAAAAAAATAAAAACATTTACCAAAAAAATCGGATGAAACTGACGTTTAAAACGTCAAAATTATTGAAGATGAAAACGACAAATTATATTTCAAATCCTAATAGTCAGTTTACTCAAAAACCAAAAGTTGTTCATTTCGAAATTTTCTACAATTATTATTAATATAAATTCGTTGTAACTGTTAGAGTTTCATGATAATAATAATAATATATGTATTTACGGGATTCTCCCTGTACATTTAAGTATTAAATCGAATATAAAATATAAAACAAAATATAAAATAAAATATAAATATAAAATATAAAAATACAAAAATTAAAATTACAATTTAAAATTATAAACCAAAAATAAATAAACTTTTTTTTTAATAACAATCATTTTGTGAAAAGTATTTTCAAAGAAAAGATGTTTATTTCTTTGTTGCCTTCAAAAAAAATTTGAAAACATGTTCAAGATCACAATACTTTCTCGTACTTTGTAACGAAGGAAGTAAAAAAAAAAACATTTACCAAAAAAATCGGATAAAACTGACGTTTAAAACGCCAAAATTATTAAAGATGGAAATGACAAATTATATTTCAAATCCTAATAGTCAGTTTACTCCAAAACCAAAAGTTGTTCATTTCGGAATTTTCTTCAATTATTATTAATATAAATTTATTGTAACTGTTAGAGTTTCATGATTATAAACCAAAAATAAATAAACTTCTTTTTTAATAACAATCATTTTGTGAAAAATATACAGGGTGCGTAAAAAGTATCGCACCAAATGGGATTATATGGAAACGGTTTGACATTCAGACTTGAGATTTAGTAGGTTTCAATTAGATATAAATACCATTATTTTAATATGAGTTTCATTTGTTTCGCACGACTTGCTTCTTGTCAGAGGCCGCCATGTTGAATTTTTCTAAATAACATCCTAGGTTTTTTTGGTATTGTTTGAAAGGTTATTTAATTAGAAGTACAACGTGATATAATATTAGCATGTTTATTCTGAAATAACGTCGAAAATAAATAATTAAAAACAAAAATGAAATCAACAAGAAACCTAATAAAATCACAATAGGTGCTCAAATTGTTGTCCATTCACTTCTCGGCAATAAGAAAGAAAAGCGCCCAGTGTATTATGCAGATATGCCGTAGGAATGTTTGTTATTGCAACTCTAATTCGAACTCTAAGTATCGCACCAAATCCCATTTGGTGCGATACTTTCTACGCACCATGTATATACAAACATCTTTATTTAAGAATTGATACAAATATATATATACATACATATAAAAAATTATGGTTTTCCGCAATTCTTAATTGGCTATGAAAAATATTTTCAAAGAAAAGAAGTTTATTTCTTTGTTGCCTTCAAAAAAAATTTGAAAAAATGTTCAAGATCACAATACTTTCTCGTACTTCGTAACGAAAGAAGTAAAAAAAAACATTTACCAAAAAAATTGTCAATGTCAAATTTCTTAATTTGACACAAAAAGTTAAAATTAAAAATATAAAATCAAGTAAATAATGTGACATTAAAATAAAAACCATGTAGAAAATACAGTCCAAAAAATTATAAAATTCGGATCTAAATATAAAAAAATGTAGGTTACAAATTCTAAAATACAAAACATCAAAAATTTAAAAAAAGCACTTGCTTTTATACGGTTTTATTTGTTTTTAATTTGTCCGTTGTGTCCTTATTTTTTTTTATAAACAATGAATGTATGTACTATGGTATCAACCCGTTCATAAACAAACAAACAAAAAATCAATAATTCAGGTTACAAAATCTAAAATATAGGCAACAAAAACAAACAAAAATTCAGACCAAAAATCAAAAATTCGGGCCTAAAAATGAAAAATGCAGACAAAAAATCGAAAATTACAACAAATAAATCTAAAATTTCAGCCAAAATGAAGAAAGTATAGGTCAAAAAATTAAAATAGATAGATTATTCGCGAGGGTTACTTGACTAAGTAACAATTAGATTGAATTAAATTAATCTAGACGGTGTAACGATAGCGACTCAATGGTTCGCTAATGTAATACTTGCGTTCGAGTCCAAGAAGGATATTTTGAATAACTCTTATAGGCAATACATATTTTTCTTACATAACCATTTGTGTGTTCTAGTTATTTTTCTGTAACTAGCCTTTTCTACCACCGTCAGAAAAGGGTAACAATGACACATTCGAATGACTATTTGTCTCGGCCTTACGGTCTCGACAAAATACCTAATACAAAAATTATTTATGAAAGAAAATTCAAACAAAATATATTCTTTCATTTTAGCTTAGAATGTGATTCTAAGACAACTGTTATTTTTTTATTTTTTAGGCTCGCTCGATACATTTTCTATTGCACATAATATTTACTTATTTTGACAAACATGCTAATATCTTGAAAATGAGAAAAAAAATATGTATAGAGAATGCTGATATAGATTAATGCAGAATTTAATTCTGCGGCAGAATATGTAAAAATAGATAGGGTGTTCAATTTAAAAAAAATCGAAATTTAATGGTTTTAAATTGACTAAATGTGGTAAGTAATTTCGAACACTGTGTATTTTAGAATTCCAAAAATAATACACTACTGGGTACCTTCAAATATTGGCTTTTTATAGCCAAATTTTCTCTTAGACATTATTTTGATCGAAGATACGTATTTTCGATATATTTAAACAGTGTGGCCAAAAAGTCTGGATAACCTGAAATATCTTGAAAATGTTTTTTTGTGCCAAAGCAGTATCAAAACATTTTTTTTTAAATTTGCTGGGTATTGGAATAGTTTAAAACTATGTACATATGTGTTTATACTTTTATATTTTAATCCGTACTTCTACTTTTAATGTTTCTATGTGTGTTCATTAGTTTTAATAATTGAATGATTTCTAAAAATCTCTTTTTTACATATGTATTGTACCACCTAGTTTTAAATACTTACTTGTTCGATGTCTTAAATTTAATTTAAATTATTATATGCTGTAGGAAAAAAAATCGTAAAATTTCGACCATTTTCAAACCGCCATAATTCGGTGTATTTTCAATCGATTTTGATGAATCTTTGAGTGAAAAAAACTTCTTCTTCAAAGTCATGCATGCGAACTTAACCGTAACCCCTTCCGCCCCCTCTAGCACCCCTGTGGAAAAAAAAGTTTTTTTCTGGAAACCATGTCCAACTTTGACGATGCCTACGGAGTTGGAAAAGTTTTGTAGACTCAATTCACCATAAAGGCATTAAAATGTGATCAATTCCCTATGCATGACTCAATGAACGAAGTTCCTACGACGATTTGGCACCAAGTTATGGCTGTTTGAAAAATAAAGTACATTTTGAGGTTTTTCACACATAACTCAGTAACTTTTCCACCAAATTTGATGATTCTTACGGAAAAAAATCTCATTTTGGCCCTACTTTAAAGTAGAGCGAAAATGGCATTTTTTCCCGAAAGAATAATCAAATTTGGTTGAAAAGTTACTGAGTTATGTGCGAAAAACCTCAAAATGCACTTTTTTTTCAAACACCCATAACTTGGTGCCAAATCGTCGTAGGAACTTCGTTCTTTGAGTCCTGCAAAGGGAATTGATCAAATTTTAATGCCTTTATGGTGGATTGAGTCGAAAAAAAAATTTCCAACTCCGTAGACATCGTCAATGTTGGACATGGTTTTCAGAAAAAAACTTTCTTTTTCACAGAGGCGCTAGAGGGCGGCGGAATGGGTTACACTTAATTTAGCGTACATGACTTTAAAGAAGACACTTCAAAGTTTTTTGCCCTTAAAGATTCATCAAAATCGATTGAAAATACGCCGAGTTATGGCGGTTTGAAAATGGTCGAAATTTCACGAATTTAAAGTGTTTCATTTTTTTTCCTTGAGTATATTATGTAGCATTCACAAGTTAGATAAAGGAATAGAAGACAAAGTAGGAAAACCGGGGAAACTCTACAACACGATGAAACATTAGTTCTTTGGCAAGAAAAGAAATAAAAATAGAAAAGATCAATGCAGAATTTAATTCTGCGGCAGAATATGTAAAAATATACAGGGTTTTCAATTTAAAAAAAATCGAAATTTAATGGTTTTAAATTGACTAAATGTGGTAAGTAATTTCGAACACTGTGTATTTTAGAATTCCAAAAATAATACACTACTGGGTACCTTTAAATATTGGCTTTTTATAGCCAAATTTACACCTCTTGGACATTATTTTGATCGAAGATACGTATTTTTATTCAAACTTTACGGTCCGCTCCTGTATGCTTATACAGTGTGTATCAGCCAAATGGTATAAATTCGATAACAAATAAATAGGGCGTGTTCGAAAAAACGCTCGGATACGTCGATTAGTATTTTTAGTTGCGCATTTTTTCCAATAAAAACTTTTTATACAGGATGTGTCATGTAACAGAGGCCAATACCAACTTTCTTATTTTAAATGCAACACCCTGTATATTATTCAATTTTTGGATTGTTCACAAAATTCTAGACATATTTCATGTACCATGTCCTATACCTATCTTCAACTGTTTAGGAAACAAACACACACACACAGACACATTTTTTTTCCAGAAATTGTTGAAATGGCATCCAGGGACCCTAAAACGGATATTTCCGTAAAAAAATTTTTTTAAATGTTTCACGATCACAATACTTTCTCGTACTTCGTAACGGAGAAAGTAAAAAAGAATATTATTTGATTACAGAAATTCGCTACAATACATTAAAACAACTAATAAGTAAAAAACAGTTGAAGATAGGTATAGGACATGGTACATGAAATATATCTAGAATTTTCTGAACAATCCAAAACTTGAATAATATATAGGGTGTTGCGTTTAAAATAAGAAAGTTGGTATTGGTCTCTGTTACATGACACACCCTGTATAAAAAGTTTTTGTTGGAAAAAATGCGCAACTTAAAATACCAATCGACGTATCCGAGCGTTTTGTCGAACAAGCCCCCATTTATTTATTATCGAATTTATTCCATTTGGCTGATACACACTGTATGTATATCTGTGCGCTGCATATAAGATGCGTAATATATCCAGTTGGCGCAACAAAAGGGTTAATTTTTCGATTTTTTTAAATAATTTACAACAATAATATGTATAAGGAAAAATTAACGAGTCGTACATTTTTAAAATTAATGAATCACATAAATTCATTCCAGATATAGCGGCGACATCGTAACAATAACACCATTTATTTCCAATGTACGAAAAGTAACCATTAATCATACAATAATACAGTCAATTGGTACGGCACAAACATGGAAATACATCAAGAACAATTTGCACCACTAACCTTAAGACTTGCAGCTTCCAGCAGTGAATTCTATGTCCATAGTATCAGCACGGTCCCACATTCACAAACATTACTTGCACTGTTAATCACTCGATATATTTACAATAATAAACACCGGTAATTATTACTTCAGCGTTACCGTTTACCCGAGAAACAAACAAATGTTTTGAAGACTAGCAGCGCTGTCTCGATGCAGATGCACGCCCGCTGCTCATTTTGGCGAGAGCGAAAAAAACAAAAACGAATCGCTGGCCCTCCGCCACTCGATCGTAATCATTGTCATTTTGTAACGCGGTGGCCTCTCGCTATTTTCAATGAATTTCGAGTATTTTTTGGATATAATCGTGAGTCTAGTAGGTGAACGTGTAGTGTAAATACGGAAGAAGAGTACGGTGTAAAAATTACCGCTGATTATACATTGCAAAGTGAAGAAATCGTAAATAATAGTTGTGGTGTCGGATGTTCGTCAACCGGGAGGGAAAACGGGCAAATATTAGGAAACGGAATGCGCCGGCCATATGCAAAAGGTTAGTACTTTTGATACAATAAAATACAATGTTTAATAATAATCGTGTTTATAATCATAAGAAGAAGTGATGTGTACAAACACACAAACACATACGCACACACAGACAACAAGGGTAATAAATTAATCGCAAAATTAATTATACACGTTATTCCAAGTAACAATAAACACAGTGAGAATCTACGCAAAAGTGTGAACAAACGAAACGTTCTAGAACAACAATAAATGCACAGGGTGTTCCAAGCTATCTCGTGCAAAAATATACAGAAACAAAATACACAGGCAAGGTTTTCAACAATAAATATACAGAGTGTTCCAATTTGTGATGCACAATATACACAGTAATTATTACAAAATTTAAAGAATGCGAAATACACATACACGTACAAATACCTACGACAACTATAAAAACACTGACTAAACCCATTTATTTTTATTTACAATATGGTGAATATAATTGACATAATATTATTTACAATCATTTACAATAACGTGAATGGCTCGAACACTGGTGTTGTATAGATTTACAATTTATATTATTTGTGTGTTGTATTGTAGTAGCCTTTAATTATACAACGTTCGTTACGGATGTGTTCTCAATTAAAATTGAGCTTCAATGATTGCAATGATAGTTTCTACAGGGTGTTACAAATTTGATGCATTAGTATTGCTATCTAAGAGATAGAGAGTTGGTTAACAAGAGGCGCATTTTAATAATTCATAAAGAAATTTAAAATATTCCTGTTCATGTTGTTAAGTCGATTAAGGCAGTCGTAATTGTGAAGGTCAAAATAAAATATTCCGACTACTTACGGAGATATTTGAAAAAAAAACCGAAAAAAATCAATTCTGGTTTTTATTTTTTACGGCTTTATTACTGGCTATAAAAAAACAGAGGCACTTTCTTACGACACAGCATTTAAAAAAAAAAACGTTTCCTACAAAAAGTTTGTATTTTTTCCCGTAGAATACGATCCCGCTATAAAAAATGTGGCCATCATGTTGCTTTCTCCAATTTGATGGTAATATTTTATATATATTTACGCTTCCATTGTTTATTTTCAATAAAAATCATATTTTAAATGTACAAACAGCCTTTAAAACGTCAAACTTATGAAAGTGAAAATGACAAATTATGCTTTAAATTCTAATTTAAACCAAAGAGATTTTGAAAAATAATTATTCGTTCTAAGTTGTTTATTTTGGAATTTTCTACAATTATTATTAAGATAAATTTACTGTAACTATTATCGTTTCTTAATTATTAACCAAAAATGACAAAAAATTGAATAATTATTATTTTTCAAAAAAACAGTAATTTTCGAAAAATATTTATAAATAAGAGATGTTAATTTCTTTGTTGTCCTTAAAATTTGTTTAAGTGATTTTATAGATTAAATAAAACACACTTTTACTTAGTTAATATCACACTGTTTATTTTATTAGTGACTGCAGTTTCGATCAAACAATGATCATTATCAAACTATAAGTAACGTAAATACAAAGAAACATCTTAATTTATACCGCGTTAAACAGAGGCGAGAACATTAGGTTCGTTTGTTCGTTAATTATGGGGCTGTCCGGATTATCCTTGAGTTTATGAATTTCGAGGGATTCGAGCACGTCCATTTTAATCCCCTTGTCTTCGAAATGTAGAATTTGTAGTACATCTTCGTCAAAAGTATGACGGTTTTCAATGAGATGGTTAGCGAAAGTGGAGTCATCTTTATTTAAACGGAACGATGTTAGATGTTCCTTTAACCTAACTTTAAAACTACGACCTGTTTGCCCTATGTACACTGAGGAGCAATCTTTACAATTTAACTTATAAATACCTGATTTATTAAATTTGTCTAGGGGAGTTTTTGAATTAAAAATAGTGTTACAAATTTTATTGTATGGCTTTAAAGCTATATTAATGCCTAGTTTGTTTAGGATATTGCGAATTTTAAGACTAATATCTCCAAAATATGGACGTGCTCGAATCCCTCGAAATTCATAAACTCAAGGATAATCCGGACAGCCCCATAATTAACGAACAAACGAACCTAATGTTCTCGCCTCTGTTTAACGCGGTATAAATTAAGATGTTTCTTTGTATTTACGTTACTTATAGTTTGATAATGATCATTGTTTGATCGAAACTGCAGTCACTAATAAAATAAACAGTGTGATATTAACTAAGTAAAAGTGTGTTTTATTTAATTAAAAATGTATCACGAAGTAAGTGCCGCCAACCTCAATCAGTTGATTTTATAGAATTTTTCATATTTAAAAAATTATCGGAGAAACACAAAAAAACCGCTAAGGTAAACACCCACTTCCGGTGTACGAAATGTTACCAAATGCTTTTCGGTTCTTCGGATTATCAAATAAGGCTAATGTTCAAAGTTTGATATTAATCCATGTAGCAATTTTTGAGATCGCCTTTAAGGATTTCAAAACGGATATTTTCGTTAAAAGTAAAATTGAAAAATTTTCACGATCACAAATGTTAAAAATTCGCTCATAAAAATCAATAATTCAGGTTAAAAAATCCAAGACATAGGAAAAAAAATCGAAAATTTTAACAAATAAATCAAAAATTCAGGCCAAAGTAAAAAATATTTGGGTCAAAATACAGAAAATTTAAATATTGTTTCCCCAACAGAACACTTACAGACCGGTTTCAACTTTTCAGGTCTCATCAGTGAAGTTAGTTGCTGATGGGGAACAAAAATTACAATTGAAATTTACCCAGAAAAATCAAAAATTTGGAACAAAAAAATCGAAAATACAGATATAAAATATGGCCAAAAAAAATCGAAAATCTCAGTCTGAAAATGAAAAATTCAAAGCAAAAAAATGAAAATTTTAAGTAAAAGAAAAATAATTTTCCATTTTCAGCACCAAAAATAACTTAAAATAAGTTTCGGACTAGGAATTCGAAAATAATGACAAACAAACAAAAAAAAATCACGCATAAAAATAATAATTCCAGCTAACTCGCCTAAACTAAAGAGCAAAATATCAAAACCTTGGTACAAAAAACTCGAAATACCAAAAAAATCAAAATTCCCTCTTCGGTCGATGGCCATTGTATTTATTATATATTATGTATTTAATAAGTACAATAAAACGTTTATTATTATTATTAAAAATTCCCGTATATAAATTAATAATACAGGTTAAAAAATATAAAATATAGACCTAAAATCAAAAATTAAAGTGCTGACCAAATCGTAAATTTTAACAAATAAATAAAAAAAATAAGGTAAAACATAGGAAATTTAGGCTAGAGTCAAAAATTTAGACCAAAGAAATCGAAATTACAGGTAAAAATCTAAAGTATAGCCTAAAAAATTAAAAATCTACAATATGGGCGAAAAAATCGAAAAATTGGTTAAAACATCGAAAACTAGAGCCCAAAGATAAAAAAATGCTGACTAAAAACTAGAACATTTCAACAAACAAACCGGAAAATTTTGCCCAAAATAAATGATGTTTAGGCTAAAAAATCGAAAATGTTGAACAAAAAAATCAAAAATACAGGCCAAGGATCTAAAATACGGGGCACAAAAATTAAAAATAAAAACAAAAAAAAAATTAAAGAAAAATAATTTACCCTTTCTAGCTCAAAAATGGTGATGTGGCCATCATGTTACTTTCTCCGACTTAATGTTATTATAGTCATTTGTATTTACGCTTTCAATTAAAATCATATTGCACAACGAGCGTTTTGTAGAGATTGACGTTTAAAACGTAAAAATTATTAAAGATGAAAATGGTCAATTTACTCAAAAACCAAAGAGATTTCGAAAGAAACTTATTCTTTATAAGTTGTTCATTTTAATATGCTCTACAATTATTATTAACATAAATTTGCTGTAACTATTATCGTTTCAGAATTATAAACCAAAAATGAAAAAAAAAAGTTTTTCCTCGAATAGCAATGATTTTACGAAAAATATTTTCAAACAAAACTTGTTCATTTCTTTGTTGTCTTCAATGTTTGCTTAAATATTTTTCTGATATTTTTTATATTTCAAAAAATATTAAAAGCCCATTTCCAGTGTACGAAATTTTACCGAAAGCTTTTCAGTTCTTCTGATTATCAAATAAGACTTATGTTCAAAGTTTAATATCAATTGCTCAATTTGGTCAGTTTTTTCAAAGTAATTCAAGGTCGTATGGACCGAGCATAATGAAAAAAATCCAAAAGTTTTAAAAACATTATTTTTTTACTGACGAACGAATGGATGAAAAATTCTGAAAAAATTCATAAAAATAGTCCACCCTATTACCCATTTGGCCAATTTTTTCCAAGGTCATTCAAGGTTATTTCGACACTGAAAAAAATTCGAAAGATTTTAAATCGATTTTTTAAACATAATTTTTTAAATCGATTTTTTAATCATTATTTTTATACTGACGAACGAGTGGATGAAAAATTCTGAAAACATTCATGAAAATAGTCCACCCAATTAACCATTTGAAAATTGTTTTCCAAGGTCATTCAAGGTTATTTCGACACTAAAAAAAGTTAAAAGGTTTTAAATCGATTTTTCGAACTTAACTTTTTAAATCGATTTTTTAATTATTATTTTTGTAGTGGCCAACGAGTGGATGAAAAATTATGAAAAAAATGATGAAAATAGTCCACGTAATTACCCATTTGACCAATTCTTCTCAAAGTCATTCAAGGTCATTAAAATAAAAAAATTCCAAAACTTTTTAAATCGGTTTTTTTTAAATTATTTTTGTACTGACGAACGAGTTGATGAAAAATTCTGAAAAA
This sequence comes from Ocypus olens, assembly GCA_910593695.2. Taxonomy (NCBI): domain Eukaryota; kingdom Metazoa; phylum Arthropoda; class Insecta; order Coleoptera; family Staphylinidae; genus Ocypus; species Ocypus olens. The sequence continues at coordinate 15,823,141 of OU343059.1, read as the reverse complement.
AATCATGAAAATAGTCCACCCAATTACCCATTTGACCAATTTCTTTCAAGTTCATCCTAGGCCTTTTAGACCCTAAAATATTCCAAAAGTTTTTGAAATCGATTTTTTAAACATTATTTTTTTAAATGACGAAAGAGTGGATGAAAAATTCTGAAAAAATTCATAAAAATAGTCTACCCAATTAACCATTTGAAAAAAATTTACAAGGTCATTCAAGGTTATTTCGGCACTAAAAAAATTAAAAAGTTTTAAATCGATTTTTCGAGCATAACTTTTTAAATCGATTTTTTAATCATTATTTTTATAGTGACCAACGAGTAGATGAAAAATTCTAAAAAAAATCATGAAAATAGTCTACTCAATTACATATTTTACCCATTTTTCCAACGTCATTTAAACCCTAAAAAAATTCCAAAAGTTTTTTAATCGATTTTTTAAACACTTTTTTTACTAACGAACGAGTTGATGAAAAATTCTGAAAAATGTAATGAAAACAGCCCACCGATTTGAACGCTTACGAAATTACGTAATTTATAAAAAAAAATTGTTTTTATTAAAAAAAATGGGATTTTGGCAATTTGCGTTGATTTAAGGGTGAAATTTTCCGATGATTTTTCAAAAAGTGTTGAATTCGCTATATATCAAGTCTAAAACATCAAAATCCAACAACGCGTTCAACAGTTACATGATTAAAAAATGGTGATGTGGCCATCATGTTACTTTCTCCGACTTGATGGTATCATTTATATTTACGCTTTCATGGTTTATTTTCAATTTAAATCATATTTTAAATGTACATCGAGCGTTGTGTAGACTTGGATGAAACTGACGTTTAAAACGTCCAAATTATGAAAAATGGAAAAATTATACTTCAAATTCAAAATCTCAGTTTACTCAAAAACTAAAGGGATTTCGAAAAAAAACTTATTCTTTATAAGTTCATTTTGGCATTCTCTACAATTATTATTAACAAAAATTTGCTGTAACTATTATCGTTTCATAATTATAAACCAAAAATGAAAAACAAAAAATAAATTTAATTAACAATGATTTTATGAAAAATGTTTTCAAACAAAATAAGCTCATTTATTTGTTGTCTTCAATATTCGTTTAAATGTTTTTGTGATATTTTTCATGTTTGAGAAAATATTGGCAAAAAACAAAAAAACAGGCCAAAGATCTAAAATATAGGCCAAAATCAAATTCAGACAATAAATTTAAAAATCAAGTAATTGGTTAAAATAATTCCCTCACGACTATATTTTCTAATTGAAAATAAATGTCAAATTTTAACAAACTAAACATCAATAATTCAAGTTATAAAATCAGAAATTTAGACCAAAAATCGAAAACTTCTGCCTAGATATAAAAAATGCGTACCAAAAAATCGAAAATTTCAACAACAAAATAGAAAATTTTGGCTTAAATGAGGAATATTTATGCACAAAAATAAAAATATGGACAAAAAAAAATTAGAATACGTGCCAAAGATCTAAAATAAAGGCCAAAATCAAATTCAGACAATAAATTCAAAAATCAAGTAATCGGTTAAAATAATTCCCTCACAACTATATTTTTCTAATTGAATATAAATGTCAAATTTTAACAAACTAAAAATCAATAATTCAGGTTAGAAAATCAAAAATTTAGACCAAAAATCGAAAACTGGTGCCTAAACATAAAAAATGCTTGCCAAAAAAATTGAAAATTTCAACAAGCAATTTGAAGATTTTGACTAAAGTAACAAATAATTATAAATAAACCTCACTTATTGCAGAAAATTTGAAATTTGAAAATTGAAAATACAGTCCTTAAATATAGGCCAAAATCAAATTTAGAGAATAAAGTCAAAAGTCAAGTATTTCTTAGTTTTAGTTTCTAGCTATTATATTTCAATTTGGTTTCATTTGTTATGTATGTATGTACGCTAAATTTAATTTTATTTCATTTCATGTAATTTACGCATTTTTCTTTGTGTTATTATTTTTATATAGAGATTTCGTAAAATAAATAAATAAATAAATAAATAATTAGTTCAAATAATTCCCTCAACACCATATTTTTCTAATTGAAAGTAAATGTCAAGTTTTGACTTGAAACTATAAATCAACGCCTAAATTAAAATTAAAAATTTAAAAATAAGTAAATAATCTAAATTTAAAATAAAGACCTTCCAAAGAATACAGACCAGAAAATTAAAAAAACTAAAATATAGATCAATAAATAAAAACTCGAAAATATTTACCAAAAAATCAAACATTTTAGTTTGAAAATTAATCATTCAGGTTACAAAATCTGGGAGTCTAAAAATTCAAACAAAAAATTGAAAACTTAGGCCCACAATTTTGGCCAAAATAAAGAATACTTATTACCAAAAATCAAAAATTTGGAGCAAAGAAATTGATCTCAAATATAGGCCAAAATAAAAAATCTACGTTCAAAAATAAAAAATTCTGGTCGAAAAAAAGAGAATACTTAGCACCAAAAATCAAAAATTTGGAGCAAAGAAATTGATCTAAAATATAGACCAAAATAAAAAATCTAGGTTAAAAAATAAAAAATTCTGGCCGAAAAAAAAATAAAGAATACTTATTACCAAAAATCAAAAATTTGGAGCCAAGAAATTGATTATAGACCAAAATAAAAATTCTATGTTCAAAAATAAAAAATTCTGGCCGAAAAATTATGTAGTTAAGTAAAAGTCAAATTTTAACTTGCACCAAAAAATGAACGCGGAAATTAAAATAAAAAATATAGAATTAAATAAATAATCTAAAATTAAAATAGAAAATAAAGGTAAAAAAATTAAAAGTTCGGGTTTTATATAAAAAAGCCAAAGCTAAAATACAGTGCTTTAATAAATAAAACATGGAAAACTCTGGAAAAAAATCAAAAATTCGCGCACAGAAATTAATAATTCAGGTTGCAAAAATTGACAAAAATAGCAAAAATTTAGACCAAGAAATTGCAAATTATAATAAATAAATCGAAAATTTAGGTCAAAATAAAGAATATACAGGTTTAAAATTAAATTTCGACTAGTTTCGACTTACCATTTTCAAGAATGATGTACAAAAAAAAATGTGGATTATACCGGGTGTAACTGAATTCTGGTAGACCTCGAATATCTTTTTTATTTTTACAAATATCTTTTTGAAATTTAGTATGGTGTTTTAAGAGAATAATATGGGTCAGCAAGTGGAATTTTAATAAAAATTCTATTTCCGGTTTAACCGGAAATGACCTTAACTTTTCTATTTCAAATGGAACACCCTAAACAAAAAACTAACAACCAAAGGGTCACTTATGATACATTATGAACTCAGAATTTAGATAAGAATTAAATTGTGTAAAAATATACAGGGTGTTCTATTTGAAATAGAAAAGTAAAGGTCATTTCCGGTTAAACCGGAAATAGATATTTTATTGAAATTCCACCTCCTGAGTGTTATTATTCGGGGTTTACCAGAATTCAGTTACACCCGGTATACATTAGATGACGGTCGTTCAGGTAATAAGGGCATTTAATATCGGGGAATGTCAAAGATCCTAGTTGTCGTTAACCACGTGTTTGTCTGCTTTTAGGGCTTTAGGAAATTTCCAGTCCTTGAATAATTGAGTATAAATTCATTATTACCTGAATGTAGGCCAAAAAACGAATCGAAAATGCGGGCCAAACATCTAAAATATTTGCAAAACAATTAAAAATCTAGGTCTAACAATAAGAAATAGTGACGACCATAATGTTACTTTCTCCGAAATGTAATAGTTATTTATATTTATATTGCAGAATCGGATGATACTGACGTTTGATACGTCAACATTATGAAAGTTGAAAATGACAAATTATTAAATTCTTATAAGTTAAATCTAATGATATTTTGAAAAAAAAAAATTATTTATTCGGCCTTCTCTATAATTATTATTGATACAAATTTGATGTAACAGAAATCAATTCATAATTATAGATTAAAAATAGCAAAAATTTCAATTTTTTTAACAATCATTTCATGAACAATATTTTCAAACAAAAGGTGTTTTGTTGCTTTTAATATTCGATTACAAGTTTTTGTAATATTTGTCATTTTAAAAAAATTATTGGAAAAAATCCGAAGAATTGAAAAGATTTTGGTAAAATTTCGTAATTACAAAATATTTATCTAAAAAAAAACTTTTTTTTTGCATGGGAATCTGGTCCATTCTGCCAGAGGTATCATTTAACTATTTTGTATTGATTTCTGAATATTTATTTATATATAATACTTATTAATTATATAATGAATGGAGGGGACATACACTGGACCCGAACGGCCACTTCTTCATTCCGAAAAAGTGACCGTCCGGATATGATTCGAACCCACGACCACGAGGCCCGTGAGCAGGAGCTCTACTCACTAGGCCACCACGGCCCCCTAAATAAAACTTAAAACTAATACTAATACTTGACAAATGAGAAAGTGAATTAGTCAGTCACAGTGAACATTTTTGAAAATTTACGAAAATAATTGATTTTTCGGACTTTGATCGGTTGTAGCGGCCAAACGAAAACTCCAAATTGAACGCGGTTTTCAAATCTGTGCTCCTTGTATGTAAATTAGTCGGATTCAATTAAAATTGGTGATTTTAAATTTTTGACGAAAACTTGAAAAAGGACACAAGTTACAGCCCTTGGAAATTTTGTTGAAAAAATACAACTTTTTTAATAATCGTCGTAGACCATTGTAGTATACCTTCTTTTTCATCAGAAAAACGAGAGAAAAAATCGATTTTCATTTTATTTTTTGAGGGAATTTTACAATTTCCAGTTATTTAGGGTTATTATTATTTTTCGACCACGATAGTACCTCATGCAAAATTAATAAAATAAAGAATAACTAAAATTGAAGCAAATATTTAAAAAATCTAAACGTGGAATACAAGATAATTATATTTTTTTAAGATTGTACCTTTAATTAATTTTTATCGAACAGAACTTTTGTTCACAGTTTTTCACAAAAAAAAATCGTTATGTGTTATTTGCTAAAAATAACGATACAAAGTAGTGATGGGATCATTCGAATGACGATAATCGATTAATTCGATTATCAAAATAATCGATTATCTCGAGAACCTATTTTTTAATTCGAATGATCATTCGAATGATTGGTATTCGAATGATCATTTTATCAAACAGAACGACGTAACTTTTGTTCACAATTTAAAAAAAAAATCGTAATGTGTTATTTGCTAAAAATAACGATACAAAGTAGTGATGGGATCATTCGAATGACGATAACCGATTAATTCGATTATCAAAATAATCGATTATCTCGAGAACCTATTTTTTAATTCGAATGATCATTCGAATGATTGGTATTCGAATGATCATTTTATCAAACAGAACGACGTAACTTTTGTTCACAATTAAAAAAAAAATCGTAAGGTGTTATTTGCTAAAAATAACGATACAAAATAGTGATGGGATCATTCGAATGACGATAATCGATTAATTCGATTATCAAAATGATCGATTATCTCGAGAACCTATTTTTTAATTCGAATGATCGGTATTCGAATGATCATTCGAATTATCGGTACTCGAATGATCATTCGAATGATCATCCGAAAGAGCATTCGAATTATCTATACTCGAATGATCATTCGATTGGCATTGAAAGGTTAGAAAATGAATTCATAAAAGTTCACAAAAAAATAAACGAGAGACGCACGGCACTTAGAAGACGTTGTTTATTTTGGTAATGAAAAACTCCAGGTGCAATAATTCGATACATTAAACCGGGCGGTAATCTTTCCCCCGAAACATTAAGGCGAAGTACTCTGTTCAAAATCAATAAAAACGGTTAATTTTGCAAGATATGTTATTGTTTTTTATCTTGCTAATACATTAGATTGTTGTTAGCAACCCAGCATGCGCATTTAATGTTTTGTCTTGAGTTTTCGAGGTAAACATTCTTAAATTGCATAAAAGTTGTTAGGGTTTTGGGATTGAAAAATTCGAAAACTTTGAAACTTCACAACTTCAATTCTTCGAAAAATTTAAAAACTTCGAAACTTCGATACTTGGAATCTTAGCAATCTTCCAAAACTTCGATATTCGAAATTCTCTTCGTTTCTTCGCATCTTCGAAGTTACGAAGCGTTGAATTATTAGAACACTAACAGCATAAAAAATCATACAAAACTGATCTGTACTTCTACATTAGAGTCTAGGTAATATTTTAAAAGCATGTGTCGTATAATTCACTTATTTATCTATTCATAAAATATAAACAAACTAAAGTTATTTAACTTTTATAAAACTAAACAAATATTCCATACAAAATACAACAATTCCAATAACATAACCCGCAACCAATAAATAAAAGCTCCCCTGAAGCTTCTCCGCAGTAAGTGGTGAGTGATCCATCCGATCATTACTCCTCTTAAAAAACCCTGCCATCCTGGGCCGAGATTGCACATCTTGTGATACACTAAACCCAAACCATGCTTCGATAATCCCGTGCTCAAAAAGCCTTTTAATTTTTCCATTAAAATATTCGGTATACGGCGAATTTCTGTTCAAACCAATGGCGTTGAATGTACTGTGCAAATCTTCTTCTAAAATCTGCATCTTATCTGTATCATCGGGATGAAGGGTTACATCAGGTATGAGGTATTGATTGGAAAGTTTGGTCACTGCTGAACAGGATTGATGAGGAAGGGTTTCAAAGAAACTTGGTACCATGTATTCACCTATGATTCGTTTTGTGGAAACGTTAGAGTTTAACAATAAGTTCCTTACAAAACTTCCTGCTGAATAGCATGTTATGTTTTCCTGGTGAAGATCTTCTAAAGTCCTAATGGGCTTGGTGAATATAGGCAAGGTTCTTATGGAAGTAATTCCAGCCGAATAAGAAGTGCCGAGGATTACGGCTGTGAAGGACCATAATGTTATTAGGAATTTCATTGCAGGGATGTGTTTGGGCGGATTCACCACTAGAATACCCAGTATTATTAATAGACTATAGGTAAAAGATACATTTCGTGATCTTCTTTTATTAACTCCTAGCAGTATAGTTAATACAGTACTAGCTACTATAATCCAGACCCAAACTTTCAAATCCATAGGAAAGAAAATGTATCCAACAAAATGCTTCAAGGCCGGTTTGGGTACCAGAAAGGTCGCGTAAATCTGGTGGTACGGATAACTTACATCCAAGTCGTATTTAATAATATGCAGATACCACTGCGAGCATAAGGTAAGATTAGCTCCGTACTGTTCAACCAACAGTAGGGCTTGGACCCATTTAAAACGTGGTAACTTTATAAAGTTGATGGCGTATTTTGGAATCAAGTAATCTATCAAGGCGTACTCGAAACCGGCAAGTTTTCCATTTTCCTGGAGGATCATGTAAGGTGGCCAGTCCAAGACAGCCACGTTTATTTTAATCCTATCAAAATCTGGTTTCCATTTAACTTCAATAAATTCTTCTTCCGTGGGATTGTTTTTGATGATTTTGAGATGGCTTGATTTAAAATTTTCAGACTGTAATTTAGTGCAGATATTTAACCGAGAAAAATATGCATCAATTTCATCCTGCGTCTGTTGATAGTATCTGAAGAAGAATTTTTGAATTTTTGAATTAGTTACACTGCCGTCATCGTGGGAATTTTGAGCACTCATTTTGTCAATATTATTTGTTGGATCATTAATTTTTGTCGTTTCGCAAATGATAACACCAATGGCATGATCTCTAAACGCATCCAATGATTCCTTTAAAGTTTTGTAACAGAAATCTTCACAAACGATTACAATTTTTGTATGTGGTGTAAATGCGAATTTATTTTGAAGTAACGGTAATAATTGGCTCGCATTTTGATAAGCAAAAATATATCCAGTTGATCTACAAAATAATTGCTTACTAAGAATATACGTTTTGTTCACAACTATCACACTCAGATTTGCTTTATTGAGGTAATTGTTTAAAGTCAAGTCTCCGCTAAAGTAAATGCAATGTTGTCTTAAAAAACTGTGTTTTAGCACTTGAATAATTTTTTCAAACTCACAGTTGCCGCTGGAGATAACCATCAGTAACACCACGATACTAGCCTTAGTATTGCCAAGCATGTTAATGATCTTTTTTGTTGTGTTAAGGATCCAAACATGGCGCAGGTTTTGTATCAATTAAATTTATTAAACTTTGATTAAGTAAAATTATGTTCGAAAACATATTACTGTGACCGACTCAAATGTTATTTTGATACAATTTCCAGGTATACATACCTGCAGTAATTATTCCCACACAAAATTAACACGTGATGGCCATTATTGCAATTGATTTATAGTAAGATATAATTTTCAGGCAATTACAGACAATTACTTAATATTTGTAAACAGAATAAAACACTTACTTTGTTTTTACCACAAATATTTTTTTTATTGTGTGTATACGGGGTGTCCCAGACCACCCGTATCAGGCTTTTTTGCCGTATTAAGGGCTCATGATTAGTCAGAAATTAAAAAAAAATCTATTTTTGAGTTTTAACATTTTCAGTAAGTACAACATTTGGAGACTATTACCTGAAAAGTTGGAATCAGTCCGTTCAAAATACGTTCGCATATTTGAGCAGAGTACGCAAAACTGCATTTTCAAACTCGGTGACCACCAGTGTTGCCACACGTTCGAAAACGAATTACCGTACCCGCGTACTCTGGATTACCGTACTTATTAATAAATTACCGTACATACATGTTAGATGTGATAATTTATTAGGGTGTGGACTACGAGAAATACACACTTATAATAATGTAAACTTACGATTTCAGGGGCGAAGCGAAGGTTTTCTAAATTTTTTTACCGAAAATATCACTTAAAAAAACGTTTTTCCCCTTTTATGTTCTGTGAATATTCTAAAATATTTGAGGATCTCTTATCATATCAGACCTTATTTTCTTTTCGATTTTGGTTTTGTTCAAGTGTTCAACAACTTAAAATATATATATATATATATATATACAAAATCTTTATTGACAAAGTGGTTACAAATTATCATAAATACATAAAAAAATAAATACATGGAGTTTTCATGCCAATTGGCTATCGACCGAAGGTCTTTCTGCCAGATATTTAGTGATCAATGAGTAGGAATGAGCGAATGATAGGGAAATAGTGGGTGTTAATTATTTGGATGAAATGATGAGATAAATTCATACAGAACTTAAAATATTAATTTTCAAAAATTCATAACTAACACAAATAATCAAATCAAGATTAATTTTAAAGGTAAATGTATTATGATTGCATTAGAGTTTTTTTTTATGGAATCATAGCGATATGATTTTTTCTCTAGTTTTTCCTTTTTTCAATTTTTGAAAAATTGAAAAATTTTCAAAAATTAAAGTTAGCTTTAAAGGAAGATACATTTGTTATTTATCCATGTTACAGTTTTCTTTCTGAACGCATCTTTTGCATATTTCTACACCCTGTAAGTTTAAGTTTTTTTTTTTTCTGGTATGACTCACATTTTTTTTTGAAACCACCTATTTATATTATGTATATTGACCTGTATAAACCCATTGTTATTGGCACATTAAATAAATTAAATTAAATAGATGTTTTGTGAATGTATGAATAAAAAACAGATTTTGTGTCTCCAACAACTTTAAATATTAATTTTCAAAAATTCATCTTACGCAAAAATTGACACATTTTCAAAAGTCTAAGTTGATTCTAAAGGCAGATGTTTTGTGAATATACTTTTATAATTCTATATCTTTTTTTTTTGTTCGACAACTTTACGACAAACGTTAATTTTCAAAAATTCATAACTTACGGAAAAAGTGACGCATTTTACGATTTTATTAACACTTTTTTAAAACACTTTTGTGAGTTCTTTCAAAGCCAACTCTAAAGAAAAAATATAGAATTTTAATCCTGGAAGTATTTTGAGTAAATTTGGAAAGTTTCATGTCGATGGCAATTGTTTTTATATTTTTTTTGAGTCGCGAAAATAATTTAATTTTTTTTTTAAATTATGCTGTGTTCATATGAATTTATCTCAAAATCTATGGATGGTGTGTTTGCTGTTTTTTTTTACAGAATTTTAATCCTGAATGTATTTTGAGTAAATTTGGAAAGTTTCATGTCGATGGCAATTGTTTTTATATTTTTTTTTGAGTCGCGAAAATAATTTAATTTTTTTTTTAAATTATGCTGTGTTCATATGAATTTATCTCAAAATCTATGGATGGTGTGTTTGCTGTTTTTTTTACAGAATTTTAATCCTGAATGTATTTTGAGTAAATTTGGAAAGTTTCATGTCGATGGCAATTGTTTTTATATTTTTTTGAGTCGCGAAAATAATTTTTTTTTTTTTTAAATTATGCTGTGTTCATATGAATTTATCTCAAAATCTATGGATGGTGTGTTTGCTGTTTTTTTTTACAGAATTTTAATCCTGAATGTATTTTGAGTAAATTTGGAAAGTTTCATGTCGATGGCAATTGTTTTTATATTTTTTTTTGAGTCGCGAAAATAATTTAATTTTTTTTTTTAATTATGCTGTGTTCATATGAATTTATCTCAAAATCTATGGATGGTGTGTTTGCTGTTTTTTTTTACAGAATTTTAATCCTGAATGTATTTTGAGTAAATTTGGAAAGTTTCATGTCGATGGCAATTGTTTTTATATTTTTTTGAGTCGCGAAAATAATTTTTTTTTTTTTTTAAATTATGCTGTGTTCATATGAATTTATCTCAAAATCTATGGATGGTGTGTTTGCTGTTTTTTTTTACAGAATTTTAATCCTGAATGTATTTTGAGTAAATTTGGAAAGTTTCATGTCGATGGCAATTGTTTTTATTTTTTTTTTTGAGTCGCGAAAATAATTTAATTTTTTTTTTTAATTATGCTGTGTTCATATGAATTTATCTCAAAATCTATGGATGGTGTGTTTGCTGTTTTTTTTTACAGAATTTTAATCCTGAATGTATTTTGAGTAAATTTGGAAAGTTTCATGTCGATGGCAATTGTTTTTATATTTTTTTGAGTCGCGAAAATAATTAAAGATTTTTTTCTAAATTATGCTCTGTTCATATGAATTTATCTCAAAATCTATGGATGGGGTGTTTGCTGTTTTGTGAGTGTATTAAAAAAATCGATTTTTTATTCAAGTCTTCGACAACTTTAAATATTCATTTTCAAAACTGAAAGTTAATTTTAAAGGTAAATATATTATGATTGCATTTAAGGTTTTAAGGAATTCAATCATTTTTTTTCTATTTTTTCTTGGTTCAAATATTCGACAAATTAAAAAAAATCATTTTTAAACATTTATAACTCACTCATTTTCAAAAATTAAAGATAATTCAGATGTTTTGCGAATTTACAATTTTTTTTTGTATTTTTGATAAATTCTAGCATATCATGTAATATATCAAGTGTCGGAAATGACCATTTCTAACTGCAAAAAAATTAGAATTTTCAACTGCCAAAAATGACAATTTTCAACTGCCAAAAATGACAATTTTCAACAGCCAAAAAGGCCAATTTTCAAGTGTCGGAAACGACCATTTTAAGCTGCCAAAAATGACCATTTTCAACTGCCAAAAATGACAATTATCAACTGCCAAAAAGGCCAATTTTCAATTGTCAGAAACGACCATTTTTAACTGCCAAAAAATGACAATTTTTAATTGCCAAAAATGACAATTTTTAACTGCCAAAAGTGACAATTTGTAACTGCCCAAAAGTGACAATTTTCAAGTGCCAAAAATGACAACTTTCAACTGCCAAAAAGACCAATTTTCAACTGCCAAAAAGGCCAAATTTGAAGTGTCGGAAACGACCATTGAAGATGCCAAAAATGTCAATTTTCAACTGCAAAAAAGGCCAATTTTCAACTGTCGGCAACGACCATTTATAACTGGCAAAAATGACAATTTTTAAATGCCAAAAACGACAATTTAAAACCCAAAAAAGAACACATTTTCAAAAATTTAAAAAAAAAAGTTTTTTAAGGTACCTAAATGTGTTATGATAGCATCGGACTTTTTAAAGAATTCAATCATATCGATATTATTTTATTTTTCTATCGATTTTCAAAAATTCATAACTCACTCAGAAATTGGCAGAGTTAGTTACTTTTAAAGGTTAATGTTTCGTAAAGATATCAAAATTTTTGAGGAATTAATAGTAAATCAATATTTATTTTTTAGCCAAAATGTTAATTTTCAAAAATTCATAACTCGCGCAAAAATCGACTCAATTTCAAAAATCAAGGTTAATTTTAAAGGTAAATTGTATCAGAGTTTTTTTATGGAATTCAATCATAGGGATATGATTTTTTTTCTAGCTTTTCCTTGTTTAAATATTCGACCATTTGAAAATTCGTTTTTAAAAATTTATGACTCGAGCAGAAATTGACACATTTTCAAAAATACAAGTTTAGGAAAGCCATTAGGAAAGTTTCTCTAAAACATTTCAAAAACAAAATTAAAACTTATCTTTTAAATAAGGCTTTTTATAGCATTGATGAATGTCTGTCCACGAAGTTAACTGATTTTACTCTGTGATCGATATCTAACTAAATGATTCACTCAATTTTAATATACCATCCGTTAGAATGTGATTGTATTTTTATATTTCATTAAGTTACATTTATTAAGTACCATTTTTTTTAATTGTTAATTTTAAACTGTTGTCCGTCTATTTTATCTATTTATTTGTTCATTTTTATCAACTTACTGTATTCACTTTATAACTGTGATTATATTCTTAGATTTTTAGATTTTTTAATTGTATTTATATGTTTTATTTACTTTTATCATATATCGTTTTAATGCGTTGATTGTATTTTTATATTTTATTAAGCTACATTTTTCAAGATAAATAGTTAATTTAGTCAGCAACTGCTAAGGGTATTTTTTTCTTCTTTCACTGACGTATGTAAAACTTTATAGTTCTGGCATTAATAAACATTATTATTATTATTATTATATTAAGGTAGTTCTCGAGGAATTATCTCGAAATGTAGTTGAGGGATGTTTGCAGATTTTTACAGTATCGTGGAGTAATACGTTGTTTCAGTAGCTGTAGAAAATTTCAAAAAAATCCTTAAAAAGGTTCCGAAATAAGTCCAGAAAGAGGCCTTGAAAAAATGTCCTCAAAAAAAAACCGAAAAAATGACCCTAAAAAAGTTTGAGAAAAAACCATCAAAATAAAAATCTCCTGAAAAAATTCTTTAAAAAAATACCTAAAAAAACTACTGGAAAATAATCTGAAAAAAATTGTTCTAAAATCAGCCCTGAAAAAAAATTTTGAAAAAAAGTTTTGAAAAAGTTGAAACTTGTCCTGAAAGAGAGCGTGAAAAAAGTTTTGAAAAAGATCACGAAATAAAGTTTTGAAAATAAAGTCTTGAAATATCTTTCGAAGAATCTTGAAAAGTAAATGTAATTAAAAGAATCTTATAAAAAGTAATCTTGAGCTCTTGAAGCATATTCTGAAACGGTTTTGGTTTTTTGAAAATCTTTCGTGTTTTGCGCGAGTTGTTAATTTTTGTGAAAATGTTTGTTTGTAAACGCGAAAAATAAAATAAAAATAAATATGAATCGCTAGTTGTAAAATTAAACAAAAATTAAATTCAGTTTCCCTCTGAATTTTTTTTGAAAATCTTTTGAAAATTTTCGTTACATCACCAGGTTCTCATTTGATTTCGAAGCAAATTTAAATGCCAAAGATGGCTCGTTTGATCGATGCTGAATAGGTTTTTTTTTTGTTTTTTGTTTTTTTGATGCGAGGAGAGAAACTCTTTTATAGACTCCCCTGTAGTGGGGTGGTGTTGGACTCCTCCCCCTGAAGGGCGCGGAGTGTACCAACTAAAAACTCTCCTCGATGGACTGGTTACGATACGAGAATTTATATGGAGATGCCCAAAAGACTTTATGCGTAGACGCCGGAAACTTAAAATTAATTACTGCAGAGGTGTTAAATTCAGGCGTTCTTTTTAATACGAGCATTCATGAAACACTGGATATACCTAACTCCTTGCAGGTGACAACTATGTTTTCAATCTAGGATTACGATCACCAAGAGTCGATACTTAACCCTCGTAAGAGTTACAGTGACTGTTTCGTGCAGGTAAAATAGTTGCCGTTCATAAAACACCTCTGTAATTACCAAAATTACGATCCGATCTGTCACTTCACAAATAATAATATCAAGTTTAAATTACTGCACAACATTTAATCATTGAAGCAAAAATAAAACCAAAACCTAAACGTTGACCATCGTTGAATAATTTTCGCGAAACGCAAGACCGAATAATTCATTCCAGCAAAACCAATGAAGAATACATTCCTTTTATGGGGGCAACATAATAAATAACACCACAAAGAGCATTCAATAATCAACAAAAACAATTTAAAGCAGAACCAATGTGTTTTTTTTATACACCGAATGAAAGTGACGTTTAAAACGTCAAAATTGTGAAATATGAGAACGACAAATTACACTTCAAATTCTAATGGTCATCAATATCACACTCACCAAAACACACCGTAAGTCGCTTCGGCGATGTTTCATCTGCAAAGCGTGAACGGCCGAAAAGGATGCGATTTTGATGAGAGCGAAACGTGTTCAAACAGGTCTCGTAGGAAATTCAGGATATCGCCCAACATAAATTTCAACATTTGAACACAACACCTTTCTTATTACAGTTATGCATGCGCTCGCATCGGAAATTACTGCAAAGGTGTTTTGAAATTCAAGGCAGACTCGAGAAATTCTTCCCCGACATTCAGGCGAAGATTCCCCTGATCATGTCAAACATCCGGAAACACTATATATACCTAACTCCTTACAGGCAACAACTACCGTTTCGAGCTAGAATTACGATTACCAAGAGTTGATACTTCACCCTCGTAAGAGTTACAGCGGCGTGCTTCCGCGCCGGTAAAAGATCACCTCGAGCTGCCGTTCAAAAAAAAATAATTACAATTTCCGATCCGTTACATCGCAAACAATAATAACAAATAAAAATTACTGAATACGATTTGAAAACAAAAAAAAAGTCGCGCTATATCTCAAACAAAACTAATACAGGAATCGCCAGGAAACTTTGAACATGGGTATTACTTGACAATCCGAAGAAATGAAAAGCTTTTCGTAAAATTTCATGTTTGGGAACGTTTTTTCTTCGAGATTAGAATTTGAAGTGTAATTTGTCATTTTCATCTTTTACAATATATTTTTTTTAGCAATTTTCAATGATTGGATATGAATATTTCCTAATATTTTTTTTAACACATCATCAATCAATAAAAGTAGTGGTATAGTTTATTTCCAGTGCAAATGATAAGTACATTCAATAGGATGAATGATGTATTAATATACCATGTAAATATATAAAATATAATGTAAGTATAAACAGGTCAATAACATATTTAATACAATATCAAATAACATTTTGATTGCCCTTATATACCACTCAAGTTACCTTAGGATAGAAAAAGGACTAGGGCGACATCTATCGGCGAAAATTTACATCATTACGAAATTATTTACATATATCGGCGATAGATGTCGCCCTAATTGTTTTTCTGTCCTAACGGTTACTTGATTCCTTTATATACAAATATAATCGAAATTACACAAATGATTATGTAGAAATAAATTATTGCGCGATAACACATTTAAATATAATAAATTTATCAACAATTGTCAGCCACAAAACTATTAAATTATTAATAAGTTTAGTGCCAACGTGAACATTGATTTTTTTCTCCGAACGCAAGAAATTAAATATCAAATAAAAATGTTTAATGGTTGCCTACAATTATACACGTGCAATGCCATTACATTCAAATTTGAAACGAGGAAAAGTAGTGGTGGCTCTGTGGGAATCTTTTGTCAAATATATTTTGTAAGTTTGGAAATAGATTTGGATAATAGTGATACTTTAAAAATTATTTTTATTGAACTAGCTTTGTAAAATTTCAAGAGTCTCGCAATTGTTTTTATATTTTTTTAAGCGCTCGAGAAAAAGTAGAACTTTGATAATTACAAATTTACTTCTCGAGGAATTATCTCGAAATGTAGTTAAGGGATGTTTGCAAATTTTTATAGTATCGTGGAGTAATATGTTGTTTCAATTGCTCTAGAAAATTTCAAGTGTCTCGCAATTGTTTTTATATTTTTTTAGGCGCTCGAGAAAAAGTAGAACTTTGATAATTACAAATTTACTTCTCGAGGAATTTTCTCGAAATGTAGTTAAGGGATGTACAGTATCGTCGAGTAATATGTTGTTTCAGTAGCTGTAGAAAATTTCAAGTGTAAGTGTAAAGTAATCAAACAATTAATATGAAACTTTGAACATAAAACTTAATTGATAAACTGAAAAGCTTTTGGTAAAATTTCGTACACCGAAAGTGGGTGTTTACCTTCATCGTTTTTTGTTTTTTTCCAATATTGTTTTAAATATGAAAAATATCACAAAAACATTAAAATAATGAGCATTTTCTAAAATAAATAAAAAATAGTAGAAATTGTTTAAAAATTCTGAAATAATTCCACACAACTCCCACATTATAATATTTTAAGAATATAATCAACTTCTTAAATTCCAACATTTTTTTAATGGCTTATAACTGTTTATTGTTAAACATGCATTTTTTAATTGCGTTCAAAATTAAGCATTTTCTAAAATAAATAAAAAAATAGTAGAAATTGTTTAAAAATTCTGAAATAATTCTATACAACTCCCAAATTATTCTATTTTAAGAATATAATCAACTTGTTAAATTCCAACATTTTTTGAATGGCTTATAACTGTTCATTGTTAAACATGCATTTTTTAATTACGTTAAAAATTGAACATTTTCTAAAATAAATAAAAAATAGTAGAAATTGTTTAAAAATTCTGAAATAATTCCACACAACTCCCACATTATAATAGTAGTAATACAATTTATTGAAACTCAGTTTACAAAAGAGCTACAAATGGCCATTGACCGAAGTCTTTCAGCCTTTTTTGATACAATTCTGGCGTGTAACATCTTAGTGAATCTGAAATTAAATTAATTAAATGGTCTTAAAATTAGTGTAAACATAGATTCTGATTAATTTAAATTTAACAATCTTTGATGAAATGTGAAAAAAAAATATATATACATATGTACTAACATTCACTTAAAAATATATAGCAGATTATACATTGTTTAATGATGCTCCCTAGCGCTATCTTTTAAGTATTCATAAAGTGGTTTAACCGGGTACTTGTAAGTATTTTGCATAACCCTATCTCGTTTTATCACCATATTGTCTAACGATTCGTGGTCCATACCTAGTGCAAATTTTGCGATCAGTTTGTCTATTCGGGATTGATATTTTGGAACTTTTGTTAATTCGTAAAGAAGGATATTGGACGGGTTATGAAGAGGGTTAATAGGGTTTCTTATTCTGGTTAGGGTGCGTAAGCATGATGTTTCTGCAACGGATAGTTTCATTTTAACTGAGGGTCGAGCTGTGGAAAAGAGGATGTGGCCATAGTCCAACATAGGTCTGCATATCATTTTGTATATAGTGGCTGCTGTTTTAACATTGATTCCTTGTTTGCTGTAAGTCAGTTGTTTAAAGCATTTGGCCCTCTTCAAGGACTTCCTTTTCATATTGTTGCAGTGTTCTCGGAATGACAGTTTATTATCCAAAGTTATACCTAAATATTTCACGGTATTGGTTGGTTTGATTTCATGATTATTCATAACTATGGATGGGGAGTTTATGTTGATGCGATGATATGGTAAAAATAGCTGTGACTTTATCGGGTTCAGTTTGAGCCGCCATTTTTGGTACCAGTCGCTTATTTTATTTGTAAGTTCCTGTAATGCACCAATTGCATTTATTAGATTATTTCCATGCGCTATGAGACAGTTATCATCTGCGAATTGTAACAGATATGCCGAATTATCCAAAAACATGGGATCTTTATCATAAATATCATAACAGAAGATGTTAAAGAGGAGGGGAGAGAGCGGGGATCCTTGTGGTAAGCCTTGGGACGGAAATATCTCTTTAGAAATGGTTTTATTTACTTTAATGTTGAGGACTCGGTTAGATAGGAATTGTTGTATAAGGGAAATAAGGTAGGGTTCAACGCCAAGCTTATGCAATTTGAAGAGTAGACCTTTATGCCACACGGTATCGAATGCCTTGCTTATATCTGTTAATAACAGCGCTGATTTTCTATTTGTTAAATGGCATGCTTGCAGATTAGAAGTTAGTATGACCAATGGATATAGGGTTGAACGAAGAGGCATAAACCCAAACTGGTATGGGGGGATTTTTGACTGCACTTGCATGAGAAGTCGTTTTTTAATAATCGTTTCAAAAATCTTACCTAATACAGGCAATAACGTAATGGGTCGGTAGTTGCTTAATAGCTGAGAGTTTGTGTTTGATTTGGGAAATGAAATTATGTGCCCACGTTTCCATTCATTGGGAAAATAGTTGCTTTTTAGGCAGAAATTGTATATTTTTATAATATATTTGTGAACGTCGTGGTGTAGATTTCTGACAATATGTCTAGAAATGGAGTCATACCCCGGAGCGGTATTCTTCCCTTTAGAAATGGTTTCGTAGTATTCAGTTTCCTCTATACTATTGCTAATTAACGGATGTGTCGTAGATGTGAATGTTTCATACCAGTTGTTTACGTTATCCAACGTGGTGTCATCGTAGCTGCTATTATCTGAGAATGTATATATTTTATTATAGTGTTCGGCAAATTCCTCTGCTATATCGTTGTCATTTGTTAGTTGTTTGCCATTCTTATCTACTATATTTTTATTATCTATTGTGACTTTATATTTTGAGAGTTTCTTAATTTCATTCCAGAATGTCCTGCCCTTCTGTTCGTTTATGTTATGACAAGCCTCGATCCATTTATGGGTTTTGTACTGTAGTATTAAGTAGTGTACGTGATTATTTAGTTTATTGAATTCTCTCTTTAGTTCGGGACTGTGTGTAATTGTAAATTGCCTATAAAGTTTTCTTTTGTATTTTATCAAGCTTAGTATGAAAGGAGGCAGTGGATAATTATAGTATCGATTGACTTTTTTAGGAGAGTTATTTTGAACAGATTCGGAGAATGTATCTGAGAATTTGGTAATAATATCGGGGGTAATATTATTGTTGTTTCGTATAAAGCATTTTAGGTCGTTGTTAACTTTACTAATGTTGCATTTTGCAATATTGAAAGTTGGTAGAGTAGGAGTATCGCTAGGAGGAGAATTATAACTTAGGGTGAAAGAAATTGCAAGGTGATCGGAGCATAAGTCTGATACTAATTTTATGTTGGTAATTTGGGAAGTTATATTAGAAGTGACTAATATGATATCGGGAGTGGAACCTGGATTATTGGGTAGGATGAATGTGGGTGCAGTGGGAATTTTGCTAAAATTGGAGTTTTGAAGGAATCTGTTAACATGTCGAGTTTTGGCAGTGTTTAAATTAAAATCCCCAATGATTATTGCATATTCGTACAGTGAAGCTTTTACGAATATTGTGTCTTCTATGTTGGCAAATGGGTGAATATAGACAATAAAAATATGTAGTTTGGTATTTCTGAACGGTATCGCAAAATGAAGGCATTCATTGCGTGGATCAGCAATGTGCGGCGCGTTATCGCATACAGATTTTAGAGTGGGGTGGCACATAACAGCACTTCCGCCTCTCTTGTTGGTGTTGAGAATAGAAGCATTTTTTTGGATAATTCGCCAGTCGTGGTAACTGATTGGTTGATCTGTTTTTGTTTCAACAAACATGGCACAGCTAACATTATTTTGCGCTATATAGTTTTTAATTAGGTATGACTTTCGACTGAAGCTGTTTATGTTTGAATACAAAAAATTAAAGGTAGCCATGTTGAACATTGGTAATTATGGCTTGTTGACCTATGTTGGGGCGGGTGGCGGATAAGGGGTCATTTGCATCTAGGTCGAACATAAGGATATACATTCTGCTTCCTGAAAATGTGACTGTCGTGTCTATATTAAAACTATCTATAAACCTTCTTTTTAAATACTGAATAGTTTCAGTCCGGTTATTGCACGAGGGAGCATTTAAGGCGGTAGTATACATATCTATGATATAATCATGTATAGTTAGTGGATCGTGTACACGACTATTTTCGGTTATTTCATCGGCTAGTTCATGCGACTTTTTATTCAGCGATTTTATCTTAACGTTCGGAATTCCTGGTATAGGCGCATTGGGGTGATTTTTACATTTAGTGGACCAAGCATTGTGTCCCTCCTCGCGGCACGACGCGCATTTGATAGGCAATGGCGAATTGCATTTGTGAGTTGGGTGGCTGCCGAAACATTTGTTGCAAATAATCGTATTTTGACAGTCTTCCGTTCGGTGGGTGAACAGAGAGCATTTTGCGCACGGTGTAGGGATCGGGTTTGGCGGGCGACTCTCAATTACGGGATAATGCTTGAATTTATAGTAGAAGCCTTCCTGTATTAGTTTCTGATGAGAGTTTGGGCATGCGGTTATTATACGTATTTTTTGCGTTGGTGTGTTTGAAATTTTTGAAATTATGCGTTTGCAGAAGTGATGTTTTATGTTTTTCTTGTTGAGTTCCGCACTGATAATTTCATCCTGAATGTCTAATTCGATCGTACATATTATGGTTGAGAATGTTACATTGGAGTGTTGCGTTCGAGGAGTGGGTGGTGTTGTAGTTTGTTTAAAGTTGTTAATTTTCTTGAGCGCCTCCAGGGACTGCAGTTTCAGAATAAGTTCTTCCCTCGGGGAGTTGGACTTAAGTAGAAATCCATATTTAGTGTGTAGTATAACGTCACTCTCGTTTGCGTGTTGGGCTGCCCAAACATCGGCAAGTTGCGTACGGGTCAATTGGCGCTCCGTACTCGGAGAAATATGGAATGTGTGCGAAAAATTTTTTTGTACAATCTGTCTCATGTGAGGAGACTGGATGGCGTGGAGCGGTTTGTTTGCGGCAGTGCCGGAATATTGTTGCTTGTTTTGTGTGTTATGTGTTGGGTGCGTTGTGGTTGATGTCGTGGGGATTGCGTGTTGGTTATGTTGGTCGTCTAGGGTGTAGGGCTCTGCTGGTAAGTTGATTTCAGCATTTGTACTTACACGGTCTCGGCTGTGGTCGGGTGTCTTCGAGTAATCCATTTCTTCCTCGGTCGCATGCCGTTTTGGTTCGCGTGCTTCTGCTTCCTTTTTAGGTCTTCCACGCTTTTTTTTACTGTTATTGCCTCTCATTGCTGGCCCAATGGGCTATTAATTGGGTTTGCACTATTTTATCGCTATCAACTTTTACTCGCGTAAAAATATAAAAAAACTTGGGTGCTCTACGTACACGTCTTTCTTGTACGAGTATTGCCAAGCGTCTGACATTATAATATTTTAAGAATATAATCAACTTCTTAAATTCCAACATTTTTTTAATGGCTTATAACTGTTTATTGTTAAACATGCATTTTTTAATTGCGTTAAAAATTGAGCATTTTCTAAAATAAATAAAAAATAGTAGAAATTGTTTAAAAATTCTGAAATCATTCTATCCAACTTTCAAACTATTATATTTTAAAAATATAATCAACTTCTTAAATTCCAATAATTTTTTAATGCGTTATAACTGTTCGTTGGTAAACATGCATTTTTTAATTGCGTTTAAAATTGAGCATTTTCTAAAATAAATAAAAAAATAGTAATAATCGTTTAAAAATTCTGAAATAATTCCACACAACTCCCAAATTATTTTATTTTAAGAATATATTCAACTTCTTAAATACCAATAATTTTTTAATGCGTTATAACTGTTCGTTGTTAAACATGTATTTTTTAATTGCGTTTAAAATTGAGCAGTAGTAGTAAACAATGTTTTATTAGGGCTATCGACCTATCGGTCTTTCTGCCCTTAAAATTGAGCATTTTCTAAAATAAATTAAAAAAATAGTAGAAATTGTTTAAAAATTCTGAAATAATTCCACACAACTCCCACATTATAATATTTTGAGAATATAATCAACTTCTTAAATTCCAACATTTTTTGAATGGCTTATAACTGTTCATTGTTAAACATGCATTTTTTAATTGCGTTAAAAATTGAGCATTTTCTAAAATAAATAAAAAATAGTAGAAATTGTTTCAAAATTCTGAAATAATTCTATACAACTCCCAAATTATTCTATTTTAAGAATATAATCAACTTCTTAAATTCCAATAATTTTTTAATGCGTTATAATTGTTCGTTGATAAACATGCATTTTTTAATTGCGTTAAAAATTGAGCATTTTCTAAAATAAATAAAAAATAGTAGAAATTGTTTAAAAATTCTGAAATCATTCTATCCAACTTTCAAACTATTATATTTTAAAAATATAATCAACTTCTTAAATTCCAATAATTTTTTAATGCGTTATAACTGTTCGTTGGTAAACATGCATTTTTTAATTGCGTTTAAAATTGAGCATTTTCTAAAATAAATAAAAAAATAGTAATAATCGTTTAAAAATTCTGAAATAATTCCACACAACTCCCAAATTATTTTATTTTAAGAATATATTCAACTTCTTAAATACCAATAATTTTTTAATGCGTTATAACTGTTCGTTGTTAAACATGTATTTTTTAATTGCGTTTAAAATTGAGCATTTTCTAAAATAAATTAAAAAAATAGTAGAAATTGTTTAAAAATTCTGAAATAATTCCACACAACTCCCACATTATAATATTTTGAGAATATAATCAACTTCTTAAATTCCAACATTTTTTGAATGGCTTATAACTGTTCATTGTTAAACATGCATTTTTTAATTGCGTTAAAAATTGAGCATTTTCTAAAATAAATAAAAAATAGTAGAAATTGTTTCAAAATTCTGAAATAATTCTATACAACTCCCAAATTATTCTATTTTAAGAATATAATCAACTTCTTAAATTCCAATAATTTTTTAATGCGTTATAATTGTTCGTTGATAAACATGCATTTTTTAATTGCGTTCAAAATTGAGAATTTTCTAAAATAAATAAAAAAAATAGTAGAAATTGTTTAAAAATTCTGAAATAATTCTAAACAACTCTCAAACTATTATTTTTTAAGAATATAATCAACTTCTTATATTCCAATAATTTTTTTAATGCGTTATAACTGTTCGTTGGTAAACATGCATTTTTTAATTGCGTTTAAAATTGAGCATTTTCTAAAATAAATAAAAAATAGTACAAATTGTTTAAAACTTCTGAAATAATGCTATACAACTCTCAAACTATTATATTTTTAAAATAAAATCAATTTCTTAAATTCCAGTAATTTTTTAATGGGTTACAACTGTTCGTTGATTAACCTGAATTTTTTAATTGCGTTCAAAATTGAACATTTTCTAAAATAAATAAAAAATAGTAGAAATTGTTTAAAAATTCTGAAATAATTCTTAACAACTCTCAAACTATTATATTTTGAGAATATAATTAACTTCTTAAATTCCAATAATTTCTTAATATGTTATAACTCTACGTTGTTAACCATGCATTTTTTTAATTGCGTTCAAAATTGAGCATTTTCTAAAATAAATAAAAAAATTGTAGAAATTGTTTAAAAATTCTGATATAATTCTGTAAATCTCCAAAATAATTATATTTTAGAAATAAAAGCAACTTCTTAAATTCCAATAATTTTTTAATGTGTTATAACTGTTTGTTGTTAAACATGCATTTTTTAATTGCGTTTGAAATTGAGCATTTTCTAAAATAAATAAAAAAATAGTAGGAATTGTTTAAAAATTCTTAAATAATTCTAAACAACTCCCAAATTATTCTATTTTAAGAATATAGTCAACTGCTTAAATTCCAATAATGTTTTAATGTGTTATAACTGTTCGTTGTTAAACATGTATTTTTTAATTGCGTTCAATATTGAGCATTTTCCGAAATAAATAAAAAAATAGTAGAAATTGTTTAAAAATTCTGAAATAATTCTAAACAACTCACAAACTATTATATTTTAAAAATATAATCAACTTCTTATATTCTAATATTTTTTTAATGTGTTATAACTGTTCGTTGTTAAACATGCATTTTTTAATTGCGTTAAAAATTGAGCATTTTCTAAAATAAATAAAAAATAGTAGAAATTGTTTAAAAATTCTGAAATAATTCTAAACAACTCTCAAACTATTATATTTTAAGAATATAATCAACTTCTTAAATTCCAATAATTTTTTAAATGGCTTATAACTGTTCATGGTTAAACATGCATTTTTAATTGCGTTCAAAATTGAGCATTTTCTAAAATGAATAGAAAATAGTAGAAATTGGTTAAAAATTCTGAAATAATTCTACACAACTCCCACATTATAATATTTTAAGAATATAATCAACTTCTTAAATTCCAACATTTTTTGAATGGCTTATAACTGTTCATGATAAAACATGCATTTTTAATTGCGTTTAAAATTGAGCATTTTCTAAAATAAATAAAAAATAGTCAAAATTGTTTAAAAAATCTGAAATAATTCTTTACAACTCTTTAATTATTCTATTTTAAGAATATAATCAACTTTTTAAATTCCAACATTTTTTGAATGGCTTATAACTGTTTATGGTTAAACATGCATTTTTTAATTGCGTTAAAAATTGAGCATTTTCTACAATAAATAAAAAAAATAATAAATAATAATAATTTATAAAATAATAAAAATTCTGAAATAATTCTAAACAACTCTCAAACCATTATATTTTAAGAATATAATCAACTTCTTAAATTCCAATTATTTTTTTAATGCGTTTTAACTGTTCGTTGTTAAACATGCATTTTTTAATTGCGTTCAAAATTGAGCATTTACTAAAATAAATAAAAAATAGTAGAAATTTTTAAAAAATTCTGAAATAATTCTACACAACTCCCACATTATAATGTTTTAAGAATATAATCAACTTCTTAAATTCCAACATTTTTTGAATGGCTTATAACTGTTCATGGTTAAACATGCATTTTTAAATTGCGTTACAAATTGAGCATTTTCTAAAATAAATGGAAAAATAGTAGAAATTGTTTAAAAATTCTGAAATAATTCTATAAAGCTCTAAAATAATTATATTTTAAAAATATAAGCAAATTCTTAAATTTCCAAATTTTTTTAATGGGTTATAACCAGGGGCGGCTCGTTATATAGAGTAGTTTCAAGCTCAGGAAGAATTTTTAATTAATTCTTAAAACACTTTTTCGCCAGTTACTTTGGTCTAGGAAGACAAATCGTTCTTTCTTTCTTCAAAAAAGGAGGGGGGAGGGTATATTGTATAAGTGTCTCTACCATTAACATGTTCCAGGTGCCGCCACTAACACAACTTAAAACTTCGTTAGGTGTGTCTGGTTCTAAGAAATTGATAAATTCATTGCCATTAATTTTATTAAACTTTAGATATCACGACCAATAGTTAATTTTCTAATGGAATCTAAATTAAAATTATAAGTAATGATCTCATAAGCTCGTTATTACTCGGCATTATGATAGATCCTATAATCCAATAACGTGAAGACCTTGTCCTTTTGCAAATAGCCTGGAGTTGACCACATGGACGTGCATCCTAGGCCAAAAAAAAAACTTAGATATCGGTTGTTCTAGCGCTGAGTTTTTGGAACAACTTTACGTTTACCAGGACATTTCTTTGAAAAATATGATGAAGTTGTCTACACGCCATTCGATCCTTTTTTAAAGTCTTTAACCTCTTCAGGGACAAATTAATTTGGAAGTTTCAAATCTTTTAAGAAACAATTGATATCTCGCCAGTAGGACTGGACAGGTGGTATCTGCATGGAAATGTGCAACTGTAGCAGCTTTCAGAGCTTGACATGGGATGGCAGTATTGAGCTAAATCAAATTTGTTTGAAATTTGTTCATCATTTTTTAAAATGTACACGAATGTGTTTTTGTCCCTGAAGAGGTTAAGGTACACTGCTCCTAAATATATGCCAAAAAATGTGTTCCTACCTAAAGATTTGTTCAAATCTCTTTTCGTTTTTGCAAGAGAAGAAAAAAATCGGTAATTGAAACGGGCGTACATATTTTAAAATGAAACCCGAATTATTCACCCTTCTTATTAATGGAAAAAAACAAGATACTGTGACCGTGGACCGTTGAAAACCGGCTATAAGGTGAAGCTTTCGGTCATAACCCCCCCCCCCCCCCCCCCCCCCCAAAAAAAAATTAAATTTTTTACCAATATAATTAGTTTGAAGCTCGTAAAATATATTCATTAGCAAGAATCTTCAATTGTATGATATCTCAAAAGCACACAAGGCGTTTGCAGTTTCTCTACAGTGACTAGCGATGAAGACAATGGCAGTGTTAATTCTCAGACCATCACTCCAAGTCTCCAAACAAAAATTCCAACTGTGTCCCCGTCATTATTTATTCATCTCCAGTCAGTAGAACTACTCTGAAATATTAAATGTACGATGTACTTCAAAATAAATCCTTTTCACATTTTTAATCTGCCTTTTATTAACTTTAAAAACCTTTGATGTGAAACACACGTTTTTACTCCATAAAACAACGTTAAACTACTGTTTTGGCCGCTTCATTATATGAAAGGTATTTCACAAAATTTCCTCCCGTTCATAAAATACAAACCTGCGCAATCTTAAAAATATTTGACTTTTATAAAACTAAACAAATATTCCATACAAAATACAACAACTCCAATAACATAACCCGAAACCAATAAATAAAAGCCCCCTTGAAGCTTTTCAACAGTGAGTGGTAAGTCTTGCACCTGATCATTAATCCTCCTGTAAAACCTTGCCATCCTAAGCCGAGATTCCACATCTTCTAATGTACTAAATCCAAACCACGCTTCGATAATCCCGTGCTCTAAAAGCCTTTTAATTTTTCCGTTAAAATATTCGGTATACGGCGAATTTCTGCTCAAACCAATAGCAGTGAATGTACTGTGCAAGTTTTCTTCCAATATCTGCATCTTATCTACATCATCAGGATCAAGGGTTACATCAGCTATGAGATAATGCTTGTTAAGGTTGGAAACTTCCGTACAGGATTGATGTGGAAGGATTTCGTAGAAATCCGGCACCATGTATTCACCTATAGTTCGTTTTGTGCGAATGTTAGAGTTTACCAGTGAGTTTTTCGTAAAAGATCCTGATGAATAGCATGTTATGTTTTTCTGGTGAAGATCTTCTAAAGTTCTAATGGGCTTGGTAAATATAGGCACGGTTCCTATGGAAGTTATTCCGGCTGAATAAGAAGTGCCGAGGATTACTGCAGTGAAGGACCATAATGTTATCAGATGTTTCATTGCAGAGACGCGTTTTGGCGGATTTACTACTAGTATACCAAGTACGATTAATAGACTATACTTAAAAGATCTTCGCTTACATCCTAGTAGTATAGTTAATACCATACTAGCTACTATAATCCAGACCCAAACTTTTAAATCCATAGGAACGAAAACGTATCCAGCAAAATGCTTCAAACTAGGTTTGGGTACCAGAAAGGTCGAGTAAATCTGTTGGTACGGATAACTCACGTCCAAATCGTATTTAATGATCTCTATATACCAATGTGAACATAATGTCAGATTAGCTCCATACTGTTCAACCATCAAAAGAGATTCGACCCAATTGAAGCGTGGTAACTTTATAAAGTTGATGGCGTATTTTGGAATCAAGTAGTCTATCAAAGCATACTCAAATCCGGCAAGTTTTCCATTTTCCAGGGTGAACATGAAAGGTGGCGAGTCGAAAATAGCCACGTTTACTTTAATCCTATCAAAATCTGGTTTCCATTTAACTTCAATAAATTCTTCTTCCGTAGGATTGTTTTTGATGATTTTGAGATAGCTTGAGTTGAAATTTTCAGACTGTAATTTAGTAAATATATGTAAACGAGAAAAATATGCATCAATATCATCCTGCGTCTGTTGATAGTATCTGAAGAAGAATTTTTGAATTTTTGAATTAGTTACACTGCCGTCATCGTGGGAATTTTGAGCACTCATTTTGTCAATATTATTTGTTGGATCATTAATTTTTGTCGTTTCGCAAATGATAACACCAATGGCATGATCTCTAAATGCATCCAATGATTCCTTTAAAGTTTTGTAACAGAAATCTTCACAAACGATTACAATATTTGTATGTGGTATAAATGCGAATTTATTTTGAAATAATGGTAATAATTGGCTTGTATTTTGGTAAGCAAAAATATACCCTGTCGATCTACAAAATATTTGCTATGTTTTGTTCACTACTATCACACTCAGATTTGCTTTATTGAGGTAATCGTTTAAAGTTAGGTCTCCACTAAAGTAAATGCAATGCTGTCTTAAAAAACTGTGTTTTAGTACTTGAATAACTTTTTCAAATTCACAGTTGCCGCTGGAGGAAATAATCAGTAGTAACACTATACTAGCCTTAGTATTGCTAAGCATGCTAATGATCTTTTTTGTTGTGTCGATAATACAAAAAGGCATTATTGTGTTACTTAAAGCTGTTAAACCTTGATTTTATTTAATATTAAGTAAAATTATTACTTTCACTTAAAATTTTACTGTGACTATAACTTTCAAATGTTATTTTCGAAGTATAAATATCTGCAGTCATTTTTCCTACACAAAATCAACAACATTATTGGTCATTATTGTAATTGATTTGTGATAATATAATTTTGGGGTAATTACCTAATATCTATACATGCCTTTATAGAGTGGTAAATTGTGTTTATTCAAGAATTATCAGTGATCATTTGTTTACGTCGTAATTTATGTCACAGGATCTATAAATTATATTCATTGATTTTCTACAATTATTACACTTAATCCTTCATTCTATTTATAACATATAATTGTCAAATATAATTGACCACCCATACAGGCGATTTTATTTGAAATTGGGGGAAGGTAGAAATTTTAAATAATTTAATGACCAAATATTTTGGTTTCTCGACAATGTCCGGAAGTACGCGAAAATGACGCCACTCTAAAACCTTATATGAAACCATATCAATTTTATGGTACCGCTGGATACACATTTTAAATAGAAACATGTTTTGCTTGAATTTTCTTTTTAATAACAAATAACTAGGAAAGATGTTCTTACAATCAGTGGCGGCTCGTGAAACATTTTGATGGTACAGCCACTTAGCATATAATATACTTTTTGAAAATAAAAAAACAACGATTGTTATTGCAAAATTATTATTACGAGAAAAGTAGCCTTCATATATAAATATTCAAACAGTTTGTAATTCTACAAAATTAAGTCTTACAAAGGCTAACAAACAAATACCTAGAAAAAAAATGTTTAGTGGTATCTGTATCTATTCAATGGACTTTTCTGGAAGAATTTAACTTTGGTCACCCGTTATCTTCTGTAAACCAAAATAACAATTGAACAACGAATTCAATTCTTTGGTTCTATATATATCTTTCGGATGAATGAAAGACTTTGCTGAAAGAGTCTTAGAAATTCGATCGTAAGTTCAAAAGTTAAAAAATAACAATTTAACAATTTAATTTTTTTAACCTGCAACAAATTCGTCGACGCTAAAAAAATATAAGAACAATTGCCATCGACATGAAACTTTCTGAAACAACTAACAACACATGTGATTCTACATTTCCGTAACAATTAGAAATGTATTGTTTCTAAATTTTAAAATATTTCAATGTGAACGGAGATGAAATTTAGAAAAAAATTGCAACAAATTCGTCGACGCTAAAAAAATATAAAAACAATTGCCATCAAGTTGAAACTTTCTAAAACAACTTAAAACACATGTGATTCTACATTTCCGTAAAAATTAGAAGTGCATTGTTTCTAAATTGTAGAATATTTTAATGTGAACGCAGATAAAATTTAGAAAAAAAATTGCAATAAATTCGTCGACGCGAAAAAAATATAAAAACAATCGCCATCGACATGAAACTTTCCAAGACAACTGACAACACATGTGATTCTACATTTCCGTAACAATTAGAAATGTATTGTTTCTAAATTTTAAAATATTTTAATATGAACGGAGATGAAATTAAAAAAAAATTGCAACAAATTCGTCGACGCGAAAAAAATGTAAAAACAATTGCCATCGACATGAAACTTTCTGAAACAACTAACAACACATGTGATTCTACATTTCCGTAACAATTAGAAATGTATTGTTTCTAAATTTTAAAATATTTCAATGTGAACGGAGATGAAATTTAGAAAAAAATTGCAACAAATTCGTCGACGCTAAAAAAATATAAAAACAATTGCCATCAAGTTGAAACTTTCTAAAACAACTTAAAACACATGTGATTCTACATTTCCGTAAAAATTAGAAGTGCATTGTTTCTAAATTGTAGAATATTTTAATGTGAACGCAGATAAAATTTAGAAAAAAAATTGCAATAAATTCGTCGACGCGAAAAAAATATAAAAACAATCGCCATCGACATGAAACTTTCCAAGACAACTGACAACACATGTGATTCTACATTTCCGTAACAATTAGAAATGTATTGTTTCTAAATTTTAAAATATTTTAATATGAACGGAGATGAAATTAAAAAAAAATTGCAACAAATTCGTCGACGCGAAAAAAATGTAAAAACAATTGCCATCGACATGAAACTTTCTGAAACAACTAACAACACATGTGATTCTACATTTCCGTAACAATTAGAAATGTATTGTTTCTAAATTTTAAAATATTTCAATGTGAACGGAGATGAAATTTAGAAAAAAATTGCAACAAATTCGTCGACGCTAAAAAAATATAAAAACAATTGCCATCAAGTTGAAACTTTCTAAAACAACTTAAAACACATGTGATTCTACATTTCCGTAAAAATTAGAAGTGCATTGTTTCTAAATTGTAGAATATTTTAATGTGAACGCAGATAAAATTAAAAAAAAAAATTGCAATAAATTCGTCGACGCGAAAAAAATATAAAAACAATCGCCATCGACATGAAACTTTCCAAGACAACTGACAACACATGTGATTCTACATTTCCGTAACAATTAGAAATGTATTGTTTCTAAATTTTAAAATATTTTAATATGAACGGAGATGAAATTTAGAAAAAAATTGCAACAAATTCGTCGACGCGAAGAAAATATAAAAACAATTGCCATCAAGTTGAAACTTTCTAAAACAACTTAAAACACATGTGATTCTACATTTCCGTAAAAATTAGAAGTGCATTGTTTCTAAATTGTAGAATATTTTAATGTGACGCAGATAAAATTTAGAAAAAAAATTGCAATAAATTCGTCGACGCGAAAAATATATAAAAAACAATTGCCATGGACATGAAACTTTCCAAAACAACTGACAACACATGTGATTCTACATTTCCGTAAAAATTAGAAATGCATTTTTATAAATTTTAGAATATTTCAATGTGAACGGAGATGAAATTAAAAAAAAATTGCAACAAATTCGTCGACGCGAAAAAAATATAAAAACAATTGCCATCGACATGAAACTTTCCAAAACAACTGACAGCACATGTGATTCTACATATACGTAAAATCATTCAATATTAATTCAAGAGTGATTTGGTAGAAAATTCAAATACATTCCGTCGATTGCTTTTGCGATTTTTCGTGTAAATTTATGAAAAATTATAATCATTTTTTGTTGACGAGAAGAAACTGCTTGAAACTTTCTAAATTTACTTCAAAATGCAATAATCTTAATAACCTTCTAAAAACTCAAAAAACTCCCATCATAGGTGTTCAAGATAACCGACTGACAACAGCGCTTCAGATTTTTTTAATTTGCACTTCTTCCAAGTGCGAAAAAAAATTATAAAAACACACACTTGAAATTTTCCAAATTTACTCAAAATACACTAATAATAATAATAATAATAATCTTTATTCACGTTACGGAAAGCATTATTTTGTTATTATATAAATATAAATAGATGTTTACAAAAAAAAAACAATCATAAATGGGGGAAAAATTAAAATAAAAGAAATGATTTCACGTAAATCTTAACAATCCTCAAAAAAAAACTCAAGAAACCCATCACTAGTTTTCAAGATTTTAAGTTTCACTTCTTCCGAGTGAAAAAAATTATAAAAAGAAGTGCAACACACTTGAATCTCTCCAAATTTACTCAAAATTCATTAATCTTAATAATCCTCTAAAAAACCCATAATACCCCATCACAAGTTTTCAAGATAACCGACCGAGAACAGCCCTTAAGATTTTTTAAGTTTCACTTCCTCGGAGTGAAAAAAAATACAAATACAACTGTAACATAACTTAAGACTTTTCCAATTTACTCAAAATACATTAATCTTAATAATCCTCTAAAAAACTCATAATACTTCATCACTGGTTTTCAGCGCTTAAGATTTTTTTTTTAATTTGTACTTCTTTAGAGTGAAAAAAAAGATATAGAAACAACTGCAACACACTTTGAAACTTTCCAAATTTACTCAAAATACATGAATCTTAATAAATCTCCAAAAAAACTCAAAATACCCCATCACTGGTTTCAAGATAACAACACAAAACACAATTATGGAAGATATTTTCAAATTTGCTAATTTGTTCAAGAGATATATTCTCAAATAAACGCATTGCCATTTTTATCGTCTCGTGAAACTTTCGCAGGCATCGTTTTAATATTTAAAATGACAAATCAGTGTTTTTAGAATTAATAAAAAAAATCTTGTTTCGTTTGAAATTAGAGGTAGTGCCTTGGCTCCTTGGCTCTACATAACGAGCCGCCCCTGCTTACAATAGTAACAGAAATATTCATCAGACATTGCTAATCGCTTCACCATGCAAATCTGTGTATTTGTGCGTATGTTACTAACGAGGTGCCAACCTTACAAATAAATTAGTGTGTCACCATGAACAAAAAAAACAATTATTCAGAGTTTGATCGGCTGTAGCGGCTAAACCAGAACTCCAAATTGAACGCGGTTTTCAAATCTGTGCTTCTCGTACGTCAATTAGTCGGTTTCAATTAAAATCAGCGATTTTTAATTTTTGACAATAACATGGAAAAAATACACAAGTACATCCCTTGGAAATTTTTATAAAAATGCAACTTTTTTAATAATCATCGTAGACCGTTGAACTATACCGTACGATATATAAGTATATAGACCGTTTTCATCAGGAAAACGAGAGAAATTGATTGCCGTTAAAAAATTTCAGCTATCTTCAATAGCAAAAAAAATAGCCAGTCACCATGAGCATTTTAGAAAATTAAAAACAAATAATTTTTCAGACGTTGATCGGCTGTAGCGGCTAAACCAGAACTCCAAATTGAACGCGGTTTGCAAATCTGTGCTTCTCGTACGTCAATTAGTCGGTTTCAATTAAAATTAGAGATTTTCAATTGTTGACGAAAACATGAAAAAATGATGATGTGGCCATCATGTTGTTTTCTCCGACTTGATGGTATCATAGCAATTTATTTTACGTTTTCATTGTTTATTTTCAATTGAAATCATATTTTTAATGTACATCGAGCGGATGAAACTGACGTTTAAAACGTCAAAATTATGAAAGATAGAAAAATTATACTTCAAATTCAAAAACTCGGTTTACTCAAAAACTAACGAGATTTCGAAAAAAACTTATTATTTAGAAATTGTTAATTTTGGCACTTTTTACAATTATTATTCACTTAAATTTGCTGTAACTATTATCGTTTCATAATTATAAACCAAAAATTTAAAAAAAATTAATAATTTTTTTTCTCGAATAGCAATGTTTTTATGAAAAATATTTTCAAGCAAAAGATGTTTACTTTTTTATTGTCTTCAATG
Organism: Ocypus olens; assembly: GCA_910593695.2. Taxonomy (NCBI): domain Eukaryota; kingdom Metazoa; phylum Arthropoda; class Insecta; order Coleoptera; family Staphylinidae; genus Ocypus; species Ocypus olens. The sequence goes on along the minus strand of OU343059.1, from coordinate 15,789,331 downwards.
TTTGTAAAATGTTTTCGTGATATTTTTCTAAAAGAAGTCAAATATCTCGGTGTTATTTCATCAAATTTTCTGTAATGCAGATGAAAAGGATGACTCTCCAGGCATTACAAATATAGATCATACATGTTCCCGAGGTGAATGTATAAATATTCCGAACAGCTACCCCACTTGCATGTGAACGTTCTTAAAACAGTTTCGTTGCTTGTTTTAGATTGCTCTCGTGCGATGTGTTTATTTTCGAGTATGCTCAAATGTGTGCATTTCACATATTTATATTCTGTTTTGTGTGTTATATTTAATGATTATAAATCATTTTTAAAGGGTTAAGTAAAATACCTTTTAGTTTTCAAAAACTTTTATTGCTTTGAACTCGCTTTTGAAAATTAAAAAGTATTTGACTTAACCCTTTAAAAAGTGAATATGAATTTTCAACGAATAACAGCCTCATCAATTAATTTATTAAACGTTAATATTTTTTAAAAGATGCTAAAACAAAAAATACTTAAATTTGGTTTTATTGAAATGTTGAATATGGAAAATCACACAAACTCGATGTGACGAAAGAATACAATATATTCCTTATTTTCGTATGACTTTTTGGCGTCTTACACTCAAAAAGCTTAAATTTTGAACACATTAACTTATTTTTGCTTCACCAAATAATCAAATATCCTTTCCACATCCCACATTCAAATGTACAAATTGTTAGTACCTTTTTTACTACCAACAAAAATGTCACCTTAAGGGGGTAAGTGCTGTGTCGAAAATCTATGCATTTTTGATGGTCAGCATATACATAATTCTGAAGTTAATATCAAATATTAAGAAATGATATTTTGCACATTTAGAGAGAAAGGGTTAAACTATTCGTCTATAGAATTTGATTTTTTTTTTAAATCATCAGACAAACTGTAGAATTTATCCTGAAAATTACAAATATTGGATGGATATCTGAAGCTTTTCTCTGCAAAAAATTAAAAATGTAATGCTACAGAAAAATAGTTTATACCTTTGAAAACAATATGTACGTAATAAAATTGTCATTAGTTATCAAATAAAGTCGCAAAAACGTAAGAGCTGCACCTCTACAAACACGAATTTGCTTCATCTTCGCCGTTGTAATGAACGCCACCTGCACGAAACATATTGTATCAACCCTGGAGACGTGTACGAACAAATTTACGTACTCGGTAAAATTTCAGGCCCAAGATTGTGGCGATTATCATTTTCTATTAGACCATTCTGGTCTAATAGAAAAGTTTCACGGTTTTCTAGATTCAAGTAAAGGTTTTAAATCTTTATGGATCGCTATTTATCCATTATATCTATTTATGTTCGTGATGATTAGACAGATTTAAATGTGATACATGTATATGGCTAACCTAGCGCGATTTAAAAATAGATGGAAGGCATTTCGTTTTCCGTTTGGTGAATAGCTTGGCCGTGACTCACCGGAATTATCTAAAGTATTTTTATTCCCAAAAGGAATGTTTACTATTTTTACAGACAACCCTTGCTCGCTTCTAGATGCTGAAACATGTGCGCGCTGTACTCACTCGAGGTAGCAATTAAACACATTATTCAAAATTAACTAAAGGTCCGACCGGTATAAATTAACATTAAAAACAAAAATAATAAAGCAAAATACAATTAAATTCGTTCAGTGTGGATTATAATAAAATTCAAACCGAACCACGAGAATATGAAATCTGATGTACAATAAACTGTTAGGGGCATTTATTATGTATTTAGGGGAGTTTTATATTTCTGATGTTTCATTTAGTTTATCAAAACACATCAACAAACCTTACTTGATTGTTTATTATTAAATCAATAATTCCCCTATGAATTAATTAAAATGAATTCAACCATTTAATAATTGCTACGGCAGTATTTATTATTTCAGGATTTTTTATTTAAAAATATCAAAGGATTATAAGTTTTGTGATGATTTAACCCCTTAACGCACACTTTTTTAGCGTTACCGCTTACCACGCTCGAATTCAAGCGTGTAAGTTAAGGGGTTAACGCTCCAATTATCAAAATTACGATTTGAGAGCTTAAAAAGCCTTACATATTAAATTCGTATTTTCGCGCCTTCTCGCTATCTACCGGACGACAGATGAACTGCTAAGTGCGATTTGATTAAGTAAAACACTTGGTTTTGTTTCACTCAAAGCAGCGAAACAAAACGAAGTGTTTTAATTAATCAAATTATATAATTATGTTTCACCACGGGTTAAGTTAGAAATTAATTAATCATATGCTAAGTGCGTTTTTACAGCGGCGCCAAAATGCTCGAACTTTATACTTATAATCAAAGTGTTAACATTCAGCAGTGCGTCATACATGAAACGACAGACGATTTAATTCTGAATCGAATGATGTATAAAATAGCTGAGGAAATTCACCAGCTTTCGCGTAATTTGCGAATGAAAATAAAGCACGACCCCCTTACCGACAATTACAGTTCACTGTAACGTAAAAATTAATTCAAGAACAATTTGCAATATTCTTCAATTAAATACGGGTCTCAACACTTATTACTGATTATTTATTCAACTTTGAATTTTGTTAATGCCGTACAATATGAGAAATCCTAATCTTCTTCTAGGGTACCCTCTGTTATCGTGCGGATGAACTAGTAAATAATTTATGGATTTAATATTTGTTTTGAAGTTTTAACAATATTTAAAAACTTGAGAAGAATCTTATCTTAGAATAATAGAACTAGTTTATCAAGCTTAAGTTGCCGTATGTGAAATTGTGTTCTTTATGTGAAATAGTGAAATATAAAATTAAGAAAATTAGCTGGTGACGAACGTGGCCTATTAATTTTGAGCAAAGTTATCGGTGACGAACGACGGCTCCGCTGCGCTGCGCCGTCGTCTGTGCGATGCCTATTAAAATTGACCAAAGTAACTGGTAACGAACGGCGTCGCGCCATCGTCCGGTTCGTCCCGGAAATATATTTATTTTTGAAATTGATTTTCAGGGAAAAATTTTTAACGTTCAAAAACGACAATAATTCAAATATCCATATCTCGGTTAATAACCGGGCGATTTTAAAAAATCCAAGTTTGTTTTACGTACACACAATACCGCAATGATAATCCGTCGTTCGATTTGTGATTTAAAAAGGAATAGAAAAATTCATTTTAAAACGATCGAAAATATTTACCGGCAAAATAAATAATGAATTTTTAAAATTAGAAGGAGGGGTCGGATCGAGAAATTTTATTTGGATTTTCTTTTGGGCTTGCGAAGGGCTTTCCGATCGGAGAAAAAAAAATCCCCCTTCCGTATACGTCATATCTCGAAAACCACAAATCGGATCGAAAAACTTTATGAGGATCTTTGATACGGATTAAATCGGTGACTGATATGCCGTCGTCAGATTTTTAATTTTCGAAAAAAAAAATCGCAAAATTCTTCGAAAAATTCTTGCAAAACAATCAAAAATCGGCCGTAGATCGTAAACGGTGCGCCCTTACCTTTTCGACGCAAAATGCAATTTCGTTTAAATTTCTCGCGTGAGATAAAAAATGGCCGCTGTAGAATTTTTTTATTGAAATCGGGGTTGGTTTTCTAACTCCTCGGGGGTTGGAGATATCAAAAATTCGTAAGAGACATAAAATGTAGAGGGGAGTTAGTTCTACAAAACTCTATAAAATTCGGAGTCGTGACCGTAAGAGGAAGCGCTCCCTTTTTCCGGAAGCGTCCGAAATGTAATTTTTTTAGAAAAACGCTTGAGGGGTTACAATGGTTTTTTTTACGGGAACGTGCGATAGCAAACGTTGTGTCTCGATGCATTGGGGATTTTTTGAGCCATATTTGAATCCTCCAACTCAAAAATCCTGGGAGAAAAATGGCCGCTGTAGAATTTTTTTATTGAAATCGGGGTTGGTTTTCTAACTCCTCGGGGGTTGGAGATATCAAAAATTCGTAAGAGACATAAAATGTAGAGGGGAGTTAGTTCTACAAAACTCTATAAAATTCGGAGTCGTGACCGTAAGAGGAAGCGCTCCCCTTTTCCGGAAGCGTCCGAAATGTGATTTTTTAGAAAAACGCTTGAGGGGTTGCAACGGATTTTTTTTACGGGAACGTGAGTTAGTAAACGTTGTGTCTCGATGCATTGGGGATTTTTTGAGCCATATTTGAATCCTCCAACTCAAAAATCCTAGGACAAAAATGGCCGCTGTAGAATTTTTTTTATTGAAATCGGGGGTTGTTTTCTAACTCCTCGGGGGTTGGAGATATCAAAAATTCGTAAGAGACATAAAATGTAGAGGGGAATTAGTTCTACAAAACTCTATGAAATTCGAAGTCATGACCGTGAGAGGAAGCGCGCCCTTTTTTCCGGAAATGTCCGAAATGTGATTTTTTAGAAAAACGTTTGAGGGGTTGCAACGGAATTTTTTACGGGAACGTGCGATAGCAAACGTTGTGTCTCGATGCATTGGGGATTTTTTGAGCCATATTTGAATCCTCCAACTCAAAAATCCTGGGAGGAGATAGGTTTGGCGCGAACCTCTGCATCGCGAAAAATCGATTTTCAAAAATTCACCTCCGAGTCTAGAGGTGAGTTGGAAAATCGCGGTTTTCACGGGACTCTAGAGGATGTTTCCGGCTTTCAGGAAAAAAATAAAATTTATCATTTTTTTGAGGGGTTAGCTACCCTTATTTTAAAGGGGTGGTAAAATTTTAATGTTATATTTCTTGAATTATTTGTGATTTTTCATAAAAATTTCAAATCGATAAGGGTTTAGAAAATATTTAAAAAAAAAACGTGATTTGGGCCTTGAGCTTTTAGTATATACTAATTAATAAGTTTACTCGTAAATATTCAAATATTTAAATTAAAAAACAATGGTATTTATAAACGCCTAATTTCAGGCAACCCTAATATACGCATAATCAAAAGTAAGCTCTACAGTGAACTGAATTACCGACTTAATTTTCGTTTGCAAATTACTCAAAAACTGCAAAGTTTGCTTATACATTTTACACATAATTCGATTCAAAATGAAATGCTTTATTATTTGATGTGAGCTGTACATCAAATAATAAATTGCTGGATTTTTACATTTTGACTATAGTTCGAGACTTTTGGCTTAATAGTTTACGCCTTGTCCGACAGATCGCAGTCATGACCAGAATTATTTCAATGTTTATTTACATTTTGAAATTACCATAATTAGAAATTATTTGTTGATTTTAATCATCATTAAAACGTTTAATTGCAATTTAAATCTGTGCTGCAAAAATTGAAAAATAATAGATGTTGGTGTTGCAATTATGCAAGTAATGGATTAATTTTTTAATGATTCGTTTGCCTTTGATTTGATTTTTGTGTTTAGTTTAAGCCTTGTTGCGATTAAAATCGAAAATTTTTAGTATTAATAAATTAATTGCTGTTACGTGTACATTGGGTTGCCTGTTATTAGGTGTTTATTTTAAACTATTGTTGGTGCAGTTTAAATATTTAAATCTTTACTCTTTACAAGTGAATATATTCAAGATAACATTCTTCCTACGTTTTTAAATAGTCTTTCAATATTTAAACAAATATTAAATCCACTAATGGTAAACCTGTTTGTCCCCACGATAACAGAGGGTGCGCCGGTATTAGTATTTCTCATATTGTAATGCATTAACAAAATAAAAAGTTGGTGATTAATCAATAATAAAAATTGGGACCCGATTGTTCTTTATTCAGTATTTAAGTTACAGTGAACTGTAAATGTCGGTAAGTGTATCGTGCTTAATTTTCATTCACAAATTACGGGAAAAACTGCTAAATTTCCCCAGCTATTTTATACATCTTTCGATTAAGAATTAAAACGTCCGTCGTGTCATGTAAATCGCGTTGTTGAAAATTAACACTTTGATTATAAGTATAAAGTTCGAGCATTTTGGCGCTGCCGTAAAAACCCACTTAGTAGTTCATCGATCGTCCGGTAGATGGCAGAAAGGCGCAAAAATACGAATTTAATATGTTAGGCTTTTTAAGCTCTCAAATTGTAATTTTGATAATTGGAGCGTTAACCCCTTAACGTACACGCTTGAATTCGAGCGTGCCAAGCGGTAACGCTAAAAATGTGTGCGTTAAATCATCACAAAACTTATAATCCTTATATTTTTAAATAAACGTGCTGTGAAAATCCTGAAATTTGGCTTTTTAAATGCTTTTCAATCTCAATTTTGAGACAATTTTGATAATTGGCACGTTCAATTATCAATAAACTTAGAATCCTCTCATATTTTTAAATAAACGCGCTGTAAAAATCCAGAAATAATAAATACTGCCGTCGCAATTATTTAATGGTTGAATTAATTTAATAATAGAAGGTTCATTTATAGGGTTATTGGTTTAATAATAAACAATCAAGTGAGGTTTGTTGGGAAATTAATGTTAATTTTGATATTTCTTAAGGGAGTATTTTAAAACTAAATAACTCCTAAACGTTGATTGATTAATGTCTGTGTCTGCTCAATTTCACTTATAGTTTCATCCCTGTTAAACTTGAAATCAAAAGTTTTTAATATTAAATTAATGGTCAAAGAGGTTGCATGAATCGATATGTTTTGATGCCGTTACACGATGGGGGGCTTTGTTTTATTCTCCACACGTAAGCAAATATTACTTAATTTTATTCGACTAGTTTACTTCCTTTCTTAAGTTTGTTTTCAGTGGTAATAATAAGTGTAGTTGTTTATCAATTATTACTAATTTTAGTGATCCGTATTACTGTTATTAAATTAAGCTGTTAGTGTACCATTAACCTTGGTTGAACTAGTGTTTTCACGGTTGAATAATGTTTATACGGGCTTAGATTAGAAAAAAAGATTATTACAATATTACCGAGCACTCGATACGTGCGGGGGTAAAGTTTGCTCAGAGTTAGAGAGTATTCGGAGAACACCTGAGAACTCGACATCAGTTCTTCTTTACTGCACCTGATCAAGGCTGTGCTGTGTTAACTTTTTCCAAGGATACAATGGCCATTGTTTATAAAATGGACAATGGGAGACGCAAGTAGACCTAATTTTTTCTTAAGAATCCTGTTCAGAATATGCCTTCGCCGAGTTTAATCTTCCTGTACGTGATTTTTGTAGATCATACATATTGCAACTTTGCACACATAAACTATTCAATTCGGTGTTTTAATGGTGTAATTAAAACTATTACTTCTATCTTCTATCCCATATTTCGCTAAGCATGTTTTGATTGATTCTTGTAAGTACGATTTCTGATAAATAAAATAGAAACAACCTTACTTGTTGCTGAAAGTATTAAATAAATTAAAAATAAACGAAATATATAATATTTATATATTCAGGCTATATTTCGTTTTTTTTTTAAATTTATTCTGATAAATACTTACACCTTGACACCACTGTGCTATAGATAGGTGTTAATTCTTTAATCAATGTTTCCTTGCTTGATTAGATTTTGATTGATTACGAAAGGTCATACTTAAATAATCCATTTAGTTAGCTTCAAGTAATCTTTTTTTAAACCTCGTAGATAGCTTTATAGGTTTCAGGCGGACATTGCCAAGTTCTTGGTAGATATAACTTTTTCCCAATTACTATCTCTTGTCGTGTGAGTAAATTTCACCTAATATCAGCTTCATCTACAATAAGCAAGCATATATTCTTCGCCTGCGCTATTCATTTAAAACTCAATCGGGGGCTCTCCTCCCCTTGAAAATCAATGTACCAGGCGCGAACTGTTCACAAAATCTATCAAGAGCACTCTTTGTAGGTACCACCCACAATTTTGCTGCTGTGTGTTTGCCGACCTGTAGTAATCTTACGAAGGTAATTTTGCAGAGTAGCTTTTGTTGTTTGCATTTGATATGTTCACAATTTGTTGTTCAGAAATGACTATTGGATCTAGATGGAGATCATGAGGGATGCAAAGTGGTTTACCGACAGGTCAAATTGTGGGAGGTGTATCTCAGCAAATAATGCTAAAATCAAGAATTTTATATCACCGGTAGGATAAGTCGCAATATTTTCTCAAATACCAATGACTTTTCTTTACCTTTCCAATTTTTGTCTGAAGGTGAATATTCACACTTGCCGATTTTATCTGGAAACCACACTCGATACTTGCACAATAAAATTTAAAATTGCAGGTTTTGAATGTTAATTCATTCCATTTGAAGATTTTTTTTATCATTGTGATTTGATCAGTCTTGCATCTTTTACAATAGCAATTGTAAAGGGCTGTTTAATTGGGCATTAATAGAAACACTTAAATTAATTACGCACTGCCAGTCGATTAGAAAATTTATTTAAAGTATTAAGTTTGAGGTAGAGGTAATAAAAATTGCGAAGTAAATTGTGGCAGCGACTTTTAATGCCTATAATCTTTCGTTAACAAAAGATGCAAAAACGATATAAAATTAGAAGATACAGGAGATAATAAAAAGCAACAAAAACAAAAGTCAGTCTTGACAAGTTAAGTATTGTATTCGATTTTTAAACAGGAATGTGACTGTACAAAAAAAAACATGCGAAATATAAATTAGAAAAGCGATTTCTCAGATCAAATGTATTGTTAACGAAAAGGATTTTAGTTCTCATCAACTTCTTGTTCTTGCTCTTCATCGAACTCGGCATCTTCATCGGCTGTGGCTTCTTGGTATTGCTGGTATTCAGAGACCAAGTCGTTCATGTTGGATTCGGCTTCAGTGAATTCCATCTCGTCCATGCCCTCGCCGGTGTACCAATGCAAGAAAGCCTTACGCCTGAACATAGCGGTGAACTGTTCGGAGATACGCTTGAACAACTCTTGGATGGCAGTGGAGTTTCCAATGAAGGTGGCGGACATCTTGAGACCCCTTGGCGGGATGTCGCACACAGCTGTCTTGACGTTGTTGGGGATCCACTCGACGAAGTAGCTGCTGTTTTTGTTCTGGATGTTGAGCATTTGTTCGTCAACTTCCTTCATGGACATGCGTCCACGGAACACGGCCGCCACCGTGAGGTAACGTCCGTGCCTGGGGTCGCAGGCAGCCATCATGTTCTTGGCGTCAAACATCTGTTGGGTGAGTTCTGGAACGGTGAGGGCTCTGTACTGTTGGCTTCCCCTTGATGTGAGTGGAGCGAAGCCTGGCATGAAGAAGTGAAGACGGGGGAATGGAACCATGTTGACAGCCAGTTTGCGGAGATCGGCATTCAGTTGACCAGGGAACCTGAGGCAGGTGGTGACGCCGGACATTGTGAGTGAAACCAAATGATTAAGATCTCCATAGGTGGGTGTGGTGAGCTTCAGTGTCCTGAAGCAGATGTCGTAGAGAGCTTCGTTATCAATACAATATGTTTCGTCTGTGTTTTCTACAAGTTGGTGGACTGACAGGGTAGCGTTGTACGGCTCGACCACTGTGTCTGATACTTTTGGTGAGGGGACGACTGAGTAGGTGTTCATGATCCTATCTGGATATTCTTCACGGATCTTGGAAATGAGCAGGGTACCCATTCCGGATCCGGTGCCGCCTCCAAGCGAGTGCGTGAGCTGGAACCCTTGCAGGCAATCGCAGGACTCGGCCTCTTTCCTCACGACGTCGAGGACTGAATCGACCAGCTCGGCGCCTTCCGTGTAATGGCCCTTGGCCCAGTTGTTGCCGGCGCCGGACTGTCCGAAGACGAAGTTGTCCGGCCTGAAGATCTGCCCGAATGGGCCAGAGCGGACGGAGTCCATGGTGCCGGGCTCCAGGTCCACGAGGATGGCGCGGGGTACATATTTGCCTCCGGATGCTTCATTGTAGTACACGTTGATCCTTTCCAGCTGGAGGTCCGAGTCACCGTGGTAGGCTCCAGTGGGGTCGATACCGTGCTCATCGGAGATGATTTCCCAAAACTGAAAATAAGGGAAAACATTGATTAGTAAATAATTAATTTGCAGAGAGAGAAAGGTTTGGTTATGATTATAAAATGTTTACCTAATAATGCGACGATTAAATGATATCCAGCTGGATATTGGCAATTTGTATGTTATCCGAATTATTATTTTTCAAACAAATTTACAGCTGGTGGAAAATTGTAAGCAGCTTATCTTAATTCTAAAATGTCGTACCATGTTTCCTGGGTCTTTACGAGGTCCTCAAAGTTTGAACATCCAGTTGTTAAATATGCGTTATTATTCATTATTAATTTACAGAAAACCCTGCAATTTCGATGATATGACTAGTTTGAAAATGTGCTATATTTCTAGCCCAAACTTGTATTTTTAACACTTCTTAATTAGCTTATTTTTATGAAAAATACATTCGGCAACGTGACGCCCACTTATGTCACTTTGGCACAAATAATTCATTCAAACTTGCTAGTTCCAAGTTTATGCCAATTCTGCTCTTCTCATTATTATCCGTTTGTATTAGTGCCTGCGTTTCAGTGTATTTGTGTTTCTGTGTTATTTTCGTTTTGTTTTGTTCAATTACAATGGATTTTACTATTTACTCGTAATCTGTTTTACCTTGCATTTGTAAATAAACCCCGCTTCATCTATCTATTACCTTCTACTCTGAACCATGAGATTATTGATAAACAGGACAGCTTGTGAATGCCATGTTGCCAAATGTACATTTCTTTTAAATGGCTCCTGATGGCCTAGAGGAATGGTAGAACATTTTTTCATCAACATTTTCTATTCAGAATTTTACGAAGAACATCGCCACGTGTAGATTTATACACATCCGATAGGACCGTAAGAATTTGTCTCCAAACCCTCCGGCGGCCCACCCCAGAGAACCCCAGGATGCTAATCACCACTTACCCATATCGAATTTCGAGAATACCACAAAAGGGAAATTTATTAATGAAGGAGGGTTGGGTCTAATTACCTGCAACACCATTGAAAAGTGTACATGCAATAGTTTTAATAATCGCAATACTGACAAATTTTTTTATTAAATAATTAGCAATTATTAGTAAACACTACTTTATATTTTAAATATAAATATTTATATAAGGAGTGGTGATAAAGTTAATTGCACTATTAAGTGTTTTTAAAAGAATCGCAGGGACAGGTCAATTTTTGTTCATTATTGCACACTTTTTGGCGTGCTCAAAAATATTGTGATATCACTAGTGTTTGACGTGTGATGTCATCGGCAATTTTTGTAAATGGAATTAGTTTTTTTTTATATTTGGCAACTTTTGTAGAGCTCTTACTGTGGATCTTGAAATTGGAACACTTGCGGGGTGTTTTTGATTGAACAAATCGCATGCTTCCTCATAAGTTCTTAGCCTATCGCCATATTCCATCATCATTCATACCTCTATTCTTTCTCGTTCAGTCAAATGCACCATATTTAGTTAATTTTAGAAGTAAAGACGTTTTAATTTAAGTGTTAAACTTGTTAACATGTCAAATATTAAATAAATCAATAAATTTGGAATTGGCTTACTTTTAATTAATGCAGTATTATGTAAGGTTGTAAAAATAAAAAATTTAAAACTTCATTGTCTTCTCCAGCTTTTTCAAAATCGTATATTAAATAATCCAAATTATGAATTTTGTGCGAAATTTTATGATCATTCCATTAAAAAATTTTAAAAAATATAGATATAAAGAGAAACAAGCTCTACAAAAGTAGCAAAGTAAACAAATTGTTTTTAGATTAAATGATAAGTATTAAAAAAAAAAAAATGTGACTAAGGATAACTAAGAGCTCTACAAACGTTGCCAAATAAAAAAAAATCAATTTAAAAAAATTGCCTATGACATCATACGTCAAACACCAGTGACGTCACGATATTTTCAGCAGGCCAAAAGTACACAATCATCAACTAATCCAAAAGATTTTTTTTTTAAACATTTAATAGAGCAATTATGAATTTTGTGCGTAATATCCTTAATGCGTTAAATATTGTATGAAAATATCATTTTTTGAGAACATTTTTGCATTCACAATCGCCACGAGTCAAAGACGAAGACCGATTGTAATGCAAAAAATGATCCTGGAAATATTTGATGCATGATCAAACTTCAATAATTTGATCAGGGGCGGCTTGTTATGTAGAGCCAAGGAGCCATGGCACTACCTCTAATTTCAAACGAAACAAGATTTTTTTTTTAATTCTAAAAACACTGATTTGTCGTTTAAAGTCTTAAAACAAAGCCTGCGAAAGTTTCATGAGACGAGAAAAATGGCATTGCATTTATTTGAGAATATATCTCTTGAACAAATTAGCAGATTTGAAAAATTTTGTGTTGTTATCTTGAAAACCAGTGATGGGGTATTTTGAGTTTTTTGGAGGTTTATTAAGATTAATGTATTTTGAGTAAATCTGAAAAGTTTCAAATGTGTTACAGTTGTTTTTGTATTTTTTTTTTCACTCCGAAGAAGTGAAACTTAAAAAAATCCTAAGTGCGGTTCTAGGTCGGTTATCTTGAAAACTTGTGTTGGGATATTATGGGTATTTTAGAGGCTTATTATGATTAATGTATTTTGAGTAAATTTAGAGTTTCAAGTGTGTTGCACTTGTTTTTATTTTTATTTTTTTTTCACTCGGAAGAAGTGAAACTTTAAATCTTAAAAACCAGTGATGGGGTTTCTTGAGTTTTTTGGAGGATTGTTAAGATTAGTGTATTTTGAATAAATTTGGGAAATTTCAAGTGTGTTGCAGTTGTTTTTATAATTTTTTTGCACTCGTGCAAATTAAAAAATCTGAAGACCTGTGTGGAGTTTTTTGAGTTCTTGAAAGATTATTGTATTTTAGGTAAATTTAGAAAGTTTTAAGTATTTTACAGCTGTTTTTATATTTTTTCGCGTCAACAAAAATTATAATAATGTTAATTAATTAATTATAATTTTTCATAAATTTACACGAAAAATCGCAAAGGCAATGGACGCAATGTGTTTGAATTTTATATGAAATCACTCTTGAATTAATATTGAGTGATTTTGTAAAGTTTCAAGTGGATGAAAATTGTTTTTATATTTTTTTCGCGTCGACGAATTTGTTACAATATTTTTCTAAATTGTATCTGCTTTCACATTGAAATATTCTAAAATTTAGAAACAATGCATTTCTAATTTTTCGGAAATGTGGAATCACATGTGTTGTCAGTTGTTTTGGAAAGTTTCAAGTCGATGGCAATTGTTTTTATATTTTTTTCGCGTCGACAAATTTGTTGCAATTTTTTTAATATCATCTTCGTTCACATTGAAATATTTTAAAATTTAGAAACAATGCATTTCCAATTTTTAGGGAAATCTAGAATCACATGTGTTGTCAGTTGTAATTTACTGAATAATTTTGCAACAGTAATCGTTTTTTTTTTCTCAAAAAGTATATTATATGCTAAGTGGTTCTACCATCAAAATGTTCCACGAGCCGCCTCTGAATTTGATAACCGTATTGGCTTATAAATGTCACGTGGTAAAAGAGTACAATATTCTTCATAATATATGTAGGTAATCGAGAAATGAAAGTCAGTATAGCATATTGTAATTTACTTTTAAATAAAAAATTGGTCCCAAAATACGGAAAGCAGGTATAAAGGACGGCCCTTTCCGAAAGTCATAAATTACTCTTGCTTCCCGATGACAACCTAAATTGCACCACCCGTTGGGTATTGTGGTAAATGCTGATGTTATGGAGTAACTTTTTTTTGCCGGTTTTGTCGGTGGAGACAATGTTAGTAGGTCCCACACCCGATATATAATTGCTGCATATGCAAATACATAGAAAAATGAACTTTTTTTGTTGTTTTCGCTTTGCTCCCTTTTGGATGCTCAAAGAAATTCGGCACTATATTACCACCATCAAATAATCAATCAATTGCAATATGGCATTCATATATCAAAGTCATTACATAACAAACAGGAGGGGCACCCGAATAATCGAACAACCTAAGAAAATCGAATCCCAAATCTAGTTGGCCAATAAAAATTAAAAAAAAAAAACACTAGTATAATTTTGGACTACTAAAATTAACTTTAGTCCAATCCAAAACTTTAAAGCAGGTCTCTGATACTTTTCACCAATCCTGTTTATTACACTTATAGTCCCAATAGGATTAACGTAAAAGTCAAAATGTGTACTTTCACATTTCCAACTAAATCTACTTTAATGGATAAATTTGAGCAGATTAAAGAATAATTTATGTGCAGCAGTTCTTCACACTACACAGCCTTCATAACCGGTTTGTCATAGATGAAAAAAAGGGGGAATTAAGTCCTTCATTATAACAACAAAGACAGGTAAAAATTTTTTGACCATCTGCCTGGAGGAAATTAATAGGCACCCTAGGGCAACCCTCCAGACACACCCTGTTCCAAGGGGCGGCAGGTAAAAGGCGAAGAACCGACAGATGGTTCGCGCCGCAAGGTCGACAATCTTAATATCTTTCGCAAACCACTGGCATTACAGGTTATGTTAATGCCATGTGACTCAGGTCATTTCTATATATAGAAATACTGCAAGACCGATTACGTAATGGCCACTTCCTAATAAAAACGGCCCACACTCGCGCGCCGCACACATGCGACCAATCAGGCAGGAATTAGGGCCGGAAATTTCTGGAAAACTCGTCCGTGCCGCCGGGCCTTCCGCGAGGACGCGAAAGCGTTCCCGAGGTACCGGAAAATCGGCACGAACGGTTCGGAACGAGCGACATGTGCGCTCGTATTCGTGGAAACCTACTTTCTAGAGCAGGTTTCTATATAAATCCGAACCGTAAAAGAAGTGAAATATGCGCGGGTACGGTGGTCACGGCAATAAATTATGGATTGTGTGCGAAGATTTATTCCCGGGAAAAATCGCCTCGGGTTTAACGAACCCGTCGGTCACGGCTCGAGAGGCCGTCGTTCGAGCGTTGAGAATCTTCCGGTCGTAATTGAAGAACCAAGGCGGCTTCAATTACGGCCGCGGAGAGTGCCGTAGGTTTTCTGTTTGAATAAGTCCGTGGTTAATTGAATAAAACGGTAATTTGGTTCCGTGGTGGAGTAATTGTTGGAAGAATGCAAACCGAAACCATTTTGGATTTACTTTTAGTTCTTGGTCATTCAAACACATTCAAATTGATTTAAAGAAATATCGGGAACTTTTCAATAAAAAAAGCACTTTGTTGGTATCACACAGCACAAAGTGTATTTTATTAAAAAGTTCACAGAGCAATGGCTTCCGCGATCAACCATTAACCTCTTCAGGGACAAATTAATTGTGAAGTTGGGTAAAGTAAAACGCTTGTTTTGTTCCATAAAAGTTAAACTTTGAAAATGATCCTAACCGATCGAAACACGTGTCAGGCAACTGAAAATGAAATTATGGAACAAAACAAGCGTTTTACTTTACCCAACTTGAAAATATGGTTCCATCAAGAAAGTAGCACAAGTATTCAATAAATTAATTGTGAAGTTTCAAATCCTTTAAGAAACAATTGATATCTCACCAGTAGAACCGGACAGGAGGTTTCTGCATGGAAACGTGCAACTGTAGCAGCTTTCAGAGCTTGACATGAGATAGCAGTATTGAGCTAAATCAAATTTGTTTGAAATGTGTTCGTCATTTCTTAAATGTAGACAAATGTGTTTCTGTCCCTGAAGAGGTTAAGAAAAGTATCGTTATGTGTAAGTAGAAGTTTATCAGAAGAATGTTTCATGAATAGTTTGGATCCAATCAAATTAGTTATTTGTAACAACATTTATTAAATGGACTCTGCCGTTTCCACAGTGAACGAGGGTATCTGTTAACTTTGTGTATTATTCATAAATACAATAGGTTAATAAACATAAATACAAGTTTCATGCATAATCGATGTGGCAACAAATAAACAATTTCATGGCTTGAAGCTTTGAACTGCATGGTATTTGTTAAGCATTCTACCAATGGTATAAAAATTAAATAGAGTGCCTAGAGGCCATGTTCTAAATGGTGCCCACCAATGCCAACCTTGAAAAATTACTAGCTTTGAAAAGTCAATATAACCAGTGCTTGATTTCTAAAGTCTTAGGTACCGGAACGGATGACTCATATATTAACATAATTACAAGAACAGAAAATTATATTTATCTTCAGACGAACTGATCGCAAAATTTGCACTAGGTATGGATTACAAATCGTTAGAAAATATGGTGATAAAACGAAATAGGGTTATGCAAAATACTTACAAGTACCCGGTTAAACCACTTTATGAATACTTAAAAGATAGCGCTAGGTAGCATCATTAAACAATGTATAATCTGCTATATATTTTTAAGTGAATGTTAGTACATATGTATACCGGGTGTGGCACTTAAGACGCCTCGGACCATAGCTCCTTTACGATAAAAGCTATCGAAAAAAATCTAAGAACAAAGTGGTGCATAGTTACCGTCGCTATGTTTTAAAAATATTTCTAATCATCAGTGGCGTGCCGTACTCCAGTGGCGTACCAAACTTATGTTTTTTTAAATGGAATGCCCTATTTTTTATTGCATATTTGGAAAGTGCTCGACGAGTACTTATTTTTTTATCTAACATGTTATACCCTTCACTTTAGCGGTTTCGCTGTTATAACCCCTTCTTTCAAAATTGCGCCCCATTTTTGAGATTTTTTTATAGAGAAACTAATTGACGCCGGCGCCTAAATTTTGAATTGAGGTACAGGTTAAGACCTCGTATACCTTCACATAATTTTTTTTCGGGTAATTTATGGCAAAAAAATAATTTTTGATTGATCTTCGCATGTTGTCATTTTTTCCGAAAATTTCAAATGGCACCCCCCTAAAAAAATTACGGCGTTGTACAGCCAAAACTCTAAATTTTTCATTGGTGTAAAAAAAAATACACATTGCATAACAAAATTTCGGAGAAAAAAGGAATTTCATCGCAAATGTCGGGAAACGTTTTCCGTTCCCAAGTGTGCCATGAGAAAACAAAAGATTGGTAATTGTCAAAGTAAATTATTAGACGTCAGTAGCAGCCATAAGTCATTTTTGATAAACGTTCTAAAAATGTTCCGAACTCAAGAGGAAATGGTTGACATGATATTTATTCTTGGAGAATGTAACAAGAATTGTTTCTTGGCATCACGAGTGTACGCTGCGAGATATCCGCACAGGGCACATCCAAATGAACGTGCGTTTCAAAAAGTGTTGGAGAGATTTACTACTACGGGAAGTGTGAAACGGCCAAGGAGAGTTAGAAAGAAGGCAGTTATTACCGAAAATAATGAACTGCGGTATATCACCAGAAGTTGCGGTTATGCCTCCAGCAGGAAGGTCGTCATTTCGAACATTTAGTTTAAGTTGTTAAATTTTCTTAATCTGCATTTTTCATATCATGTTGAATAAATAGGTACATACTATTATGTTGACCGTATTTGTGTATTTGTTTTGGTACTTTGACAATTACCAATCTTTTGTTTTCTCATGGAACACTTGGGAACGGAAAACGTTTCCCGACATTTGCGATGAAATTCCTTTTTTCTCCGAAATTTTGTTATGCAATGTGTAATTTTTTTTACACCAATGAAAAATTTAGAGTTTTGGCTGTACAACGCCGTAATTTTTTTAGGGGGGTGCCATTTGAAATTTTCGGAAAAAATGACAACATACGAAGATCAATCAAAAATTATTTTTTTTCCATAAATTACCCGAAAAAAAATTATGTGAAGGTATACGAGGTCTTAACCTGTACCCCAATTCAAAATTTAGGCGCCGGCGTCAATTAGTTTCTCTACAAAAAAATCTCAAAAATGGGGCGCAATTTTGAAAGAAGGGGTTATAACAGCGAAACCGCTAAAGTGAAGGGTATAACATGTTAGATAAAAAAATAAGTACTCGTCGAGCACTTTCCAAATCCGCAATAAAAAATAGGGCATTCCATTTAAAAAAACATAAGTTTGGTACGCCACTGGAGTACGGCACGCCACTGATGATTAGAAATATTTTTAAAACATAGCGACGGTAACTATGCACCACTTTGTTCTTAGATTTTTTTCGATAGCTTTTATCGTAAAGGAGCTATGGTCCGAGGCGTCTTAAGTGCCACACCCGGTATATATTTTTTCACATTTCATCAAAGATTGGTAAATTTAAATTAATCAGAATCTATGTTTACACTAATTTTAAGACCATTTCATTAATTTAATTTAAGATTCACTAAGGGGTTACACGCCAGAATTGTATCAAAAAGGCTGAAAGACTTCGGTCAATGGCCATTTGTAGCTCTTTTGTAAACTGAGTTTCAATAAATTGTATTACTATTTAGTTTTTCAGGAAAGGTGTTTATACATTTTGCATTCATTTAAAAATCAAATCAAAGTAATAAAGCGTCTGTGGGCACCGAACGAGATTTTAAAAAGGGCGTGGTGCCGGGAGTTGTATGCACACCATGAACTGGCTCGAGCATAAGATTCTTTAACCTCTTCAAGGACAAATTAATTTTGAAGTTTCAAATCCTTTAAGAAACAATTGATATCTCGCCAGTAGAACCGGACAGGAGGTATCTGCATGGAAATGTGCAACTGTAGCAGCTTTCAGAGCTTGACATGAGATGGCAGTATGGAGCTAAATTAAATTTGTTTGAAATGTGTTCGTCATTTTTTAAAACGTACACAAATGTGTTTCTGTCCCTGAAGAGGTTAAGTTATGAAGACACCATGATTTTACCAGACTGGCTCAAGCATAAGTTTGACAAACAAAGAATTTAACTCTTTCAACACTGTAAACTTTATGTGGATTGGGTTTTGCTTACATTCCCAAAGTCATTGAACTAATTACAAGAATTTATGATTAACAATTGCTATAATTATCACAATCATGATTTAGATTACTTGCTTACATAACCCGCACACTAGAATACATATTTGTCACAGGTCAAATGATAAGTACACAATATACAGATTATGGGTGATACACTAGAACATATCATAGAGCGGCTCGTTGTTCTGTTACTAGTAAATGCTCTAGTCTATACTCACCTTTATACATTTGACTGGTGGCGCCACTGTGGTGGCCTGGCGTGATAGAGCCCTTACAATCATTACGGATTTTGTGCCACAAACATTACATACTCTTATATAATTGCAATATGGTAAGAATTTGGCCATCCTAACAAATTGCATTTTCAGCTGGCAGAATAGGTAAGGAATAAAACTGTACTGTAGCACAGATGAGATTACACACAGCTTTTTATGCCTCAAACTTTACCTCCTTATAAAATTGCAACACAGTAAGGATTTGGGCAACAGTGGAGTCATCATTACGGTTACAAATCACTTATAAAAGTTACGAACCGCTTGATCTCTTCCACTACACTACCCTCAGTAAGTTGTCAGATGGAAAGACGCAATGGATGCACAATGCAATATTTATTTTCTCTCATAAGTCTCACCCCGTTCATGTACGATGTAATTATTGTGATTGTAAATCGCATGTCAAATGCTGAACGTGTAGCATAGATGGTCAGCACCATCCCAGTGGTAATTACAGGAGTGTGTATCAGACGAAACTGTTGGGAATTTTTCTGATAAACACTGTTGATCGTGAACAAGTTCATCCAGCAACCGCCATCTTTGCAGTCGTACAAATTTGACTCATTTTTGTTGGAAGTAAACGTTGAAGATTGCCAATCTTGGAAGTTACCAAGAGTTATGAATTTAACCCTTTAACCCCTTCACGCCCAGGTCGCCACATGTGGCGATAAACAAAAAAATGAAATCAAAAATATTTTACAAAAAAAATTACACCTTTAGCGCCATCTATGGAATAGTTTTTTCATATTTCTATGCATAAATGAGTAAATTTATTATTGCGATTATAAATCGCATGTCAAAGGTTTGACATTTAGATTTGTTTTTGTATAAAAAAAAAAAGGTATATTTTCATAGGTCTGTTCTGAACGTGTAGCATAGATGGTCAACACCCATCCTAGTGGTAATTACAGGCGTGTGTATCAGACAAAACTGTTGGGAATTTTTCTGATAAACACTGTTGATCGCGAACTGATAAACACTGTTGATCGCGAACAAGTTCATCCAGCGACCGCCATCTTTGCAATCGTACAAATTTGACTCACTTCTGTTGGAAGTAAGCGTTGAAGATTGCCAATCGTGGAAGTTACCAAGAGTTATGAATTTAACCCTTTAACCCCTTCATGCCCAGGTCGCCACATGTGGCGACAAACAAAAAAATGAAAACAAAAATATTTTACAAAAAAAATTACGCCCTTAGCGCCATCTATGGAATATTTTCTTTCATATTTCTATGCATAAATGAGTAAACTTGTGACAGTGGAATAATATGTCGTAGAAAAAGGTAACAACAAGAAAAAAGTAATTTTTCAGGATTATCCTATAGCCCAATCAAAGCTACATGGGCGCGAAGTGGTTAACGACCATGAGCTATAGTGGCTCATGGTATACAGATGTAAAAATTTGAAAGCCACTATAGTCTTTCAAATTTTTGCATGTGTATACTATGAGCCACTATAGTAGCTCAGATTTAATTTATTTTAGTTTATCATGAATTTTATAGTCAAAATAAATAATTAAAGTAATTTCAAGTTTGTTTTTCTTTTTCTTTTTTAATTGGATTTTCTTACTTTAGTTGTTAAATTGTTTATTGAGAGAAACATGTTGTTCACGCTGTGCCTTTAGTGGCATCGGGCGGGCAATTGAAAGTTCACATGAAAATATTTTGCGCTTATAGACATTTTCCATCAATTTTTAAAATTAAAATGACTAAAAAATTTCAACGAGATTGTGTTGAATGCAAGAAGCATGGTACCAGAAAAGGTTCACATTACCAGTGATAAATGCAATGTTGGTTACGTGTTTTTTATACTTTAAAATTTTATTAAATTTTTTTAGTAGTTTTAAATAATACGTATAATATATTGTTAATTTCGGTTCATGATAAATTCTCAAAAACGTTCGATATTTCTTCTTGGTGATTAAAGGGTTAATTATATAATATTTCTGGAATATTTTTTTTTTGTGTCTGTGTTCACTGTATCTCAAAAACTAATAGAGCAATTGATATGAAACTTTGAACATCCGTCTCATTTGATAATCTGAAGAACTGAAAAGCTTTTGGTAAAATTTCGTACACCGGAAGTGGGCGTTTACCTTAACTGTTTTTTGCCAATATTTTCTTAAATATGAAAAATATCACAAAAACATTTAAACAAACTTTGATGACAACAAAGAAATGAACATTTTTTGCTTGAAAACATTTTTATTCGAGAAAAAAAATTATTATTATTTTTTCAATTTTTGGTTTATAATTATAAAACGATAATAGTTACAGCAAATTTATGTTAATAATAATTGTAGAGAATGCTAAAGTGAACAACTTATGAGGAATAAGTTTTTTTCGAAATCTCTTTAGTTTTTGAGTAAATGGAGCTTTTAAATTTGAAGTATAATTTTTCCATCTTTCATAATTTTGACGTTTCAAACGTCAGTTTCATGCGAGTCTACAAAACGCTCGATGTACATTTAACCCCTTTCTGCATACCGTACCATATATGGCACAAAGCAGTTTGCATATATTTTCAGCTTTATTTAGCGGCTAGTGGTAAAAATTTATATTTAGATATATTTTAGTGACTAATAGTTGCCTTCAAGAAAATATCTAGTTTTCATAGGCATCTGGGAATAAGAGATTTTTGACAGAATTAACATTTGCGTTATATGTACTGACAGTCGTTAAACCGCAAATTTTGTGGTCTATTTTGTAGGCCGATGTGTCACAGTTTGCCTAAATTTGGTGGTTTAAATTGTAGTCCCGTATGCAGCAAAGGGTTAAATAAAGACAGAAATTGTTTTCTATTATGTCATAAGAAATAAGGTTCCGTTACTGTATTGCTTGCCAGATATGGTACACCCTATATTTTTGTAAAAAATAAATATTAAATTTTTTTAATATTCTTCCCAATTACAGCATCTCCAAAGGTATTCAAAATTATTTTTGTTTTATAAAAATAAAAAATCATGCAGTAAGGGGTTAAAATATAATTTAAATTTAGAATAAACCATGAAAGCGTAAATATAAATGATACCATCAAGTCGGAGAAAGTAACATGATGGCCAGCCACATCACCATTTTTTGCTTTTTATAAAGCACTGCAATCAAAATGACTACAAAAACATTCCGATAAACGCATTTAAGTGCATATTTTGCTTTTTACAGAGCACTGCAATCAAATTGTCCGAAGTAACATTCAAATACCATTATTCAGCTTTAAAAAATAAACATGTTGACAGTTGATACACACGCCTACAATAACATAATTATTATTTGTTGTATAATTCAATATTCGTTGTGAAAAGTAATTGTTTACTTATGCAGTCTTATAATAGTCGCACATTATTACCGGCAAGAATCTTTCTTAATGAAATTATAAACAAAATTAAAAGGTTGCAGTCTGCAACGAAATCGATTGTAGGTATCTCTAAATGTAAGTGTTCATTGTTTCAAGACAAAAAAAAGATGATCAAATAATTATTGGAATAAAATTCGTTAATCCTGAACAAATAATGGTTGCACGGTATTATTTTTTCGTAATGAAATTCAAAACAAAATTAAAAGGTTGCAGTCAGCAACTCGATCAATTCTTGGTATCTCTAAATGTAAGTGTTGATTGTTTCAAGACAAAAAAAGATGATTAAATAATTATTGGAACAAAATTCGTTAATCCTGAATAAATAATGGTTGCACGGTATTATTTTTTTCATAGTGAATTAACGATATTCTAAACAAAAGTTAGCAGTCAGCAACTCAATCAATCATAGGTATCTCTAAATGTAAGTGTTCATTGTTTCAAGACAAAAATGATGATTAAATAATTATTGGAACAAAATTCGTTAATCCTGAATAAATAATGGTTGCACGGAATAATTTTTTTCATAATGAAATTTTAAACAAAATTAAAAGGCAGGCACAATTGCACCAATTTAATTTCCTCAAAAATATTCCCGAGATAATTTTTGTAATGAATTCCAATGCCAACTAAGCGTATTCGATAACGCGAGAGAAAACCGTTACAAAGTGAGCGTCTAACGATTTTTTCAACATCAACCGTTTGTTTATTCATCACTGGTTACATCGCAAGAATTAACAATCAATAAATTGAAGTTGAATATTAAATTAATAAGGAACCGTTTGAAAACGTGAAAACAAAAAAAAAACAGTTAAGATTTATCCGTTACTAGACGACGCGCAATTGTTTAACAATTGCTCATCGGTTTATAAATAAAAACTGAATAATGCATATTTTAAATAACACCGCGGTGACATCATTTTTAATATTTATCTGTACCAAGTCACGAATGTTCCGAAAAAAAAGTAATCGATTATCGCTAAGTAGCACAGCGACCGTTGAAAATAGGGTGCGGCCGCTGCCGGGTAGCGAGATGAAGCTATGGATTTTTGACGCGACTGTACCTAACCGTCGCCGCGTGTTCTAACGGTCGATGCGATCACCCGGTTGTGATTTATTGACCAAAATCCGCCGGCTTGATTACAAAACCAAAAAAAAATGAAGGGCGTAAAAAACAAAAGGTGAGTGAAAACCGTGTTTTGTTTGCTGCCTCGTCGATCCGAGATAAAAGCCGGCCGGTGTACAAGATGGCGATGTCGGTGAAGCCGACTCTCTCGCCCGGCCGGCGGAGGCGTCTTCTCTCCCGTCGCCTCGGTGCCGAAAATAACGAAAAGTGTTGCACTTACTTTGGCTCCAATTTGGTTTCCGCATTGGCCGGCTTGGATGTGTACGATTTCCCTCATTTTGATAGGATTTAATTTGATATATAACTACTTGTACAAAACACAAACGCTCTCAACGTTGCAGTCAATCTAAATGCATAATGGCGACGCCGCGACCGATATATATAGGGGCCCCCACCCATGCAGTGGCTGCGCGCACCACGCAATTCAAACTTTCCCGCTACCTCCTCGCCAAACCGGCGATTCTTTCCTTATACATTTAACAGCGCCAAGGACTGCCTTAATTCGACGTAATACGTTTCCAATGTCCATACACCCAAATCTAATCGCGGCAATTTCTTCCTCTAATAACCCACGTCGTTTTCACCGAGAACAAATGATAATCTAAACATGTGCAGCGCCGCCGACACGTAAGCACACATTATTTCGTTTGTTATTCAGATGCGTAATCTCGATTTCCGCAATAAATGCACCAGAGTGTAATAAGGCCATCGCGTCGGTTTTATTTCAAATGCAAAACACTCTCCTCCCTGCAATAACTCAACAGAGATGATTCAAATCAATAGAACAAAACAGTTTGTTCGTTTTAATTAGTTAGTTTCTATTAGAATAATAAAATGGTACCCTTTTAAATGTGTGTTTTTGAAATGAATTTCTATGTTTTTAAGCAATAAGATTTTCAATGTTAATTTCGGTAAATTGAAATATTATCTTATTGTTAGAGCAAAATTATAATTTTCATAAAAATAAGGGGTGCCATGAAATTTAAAAAAATGCGTCTTGTTGATTTATTGACATCTATCAAATTGACAGATTACTTCTAAGTTTTTCGTTTAACATGTAATAAATGTTTTAACCACAAATAATTATTTATTCTTCAAGTTAATATATTAAATAAAATATATTCACGCAGGCCGAAAGACCACAGGTTAGTTTAATGTTTATATTAAATATGTGTAACTTTTATTCGCTGAATATATTCACGAGAAAGAGAGACAATACATTTATTGAGATATTTTTACAAATGACTTTAACAGGCAATTATATTCACGAGAAAGAGAGACAATACATTTATTAAGACACTTTTACAAATGACTTCAACAGGCAATTGACCAGAGGTCTTTCAGTCTATACATTCACAATTATTTTAGATTCGCACAATCCACTGAAACACTGACATTTTAGTAGGCAAAATTGCAATTTGTAGACTACGGTTATAATTGATGACCAGCGGCGGCTCGTGGATTTCCGTAGGTGAGGCAAAGACAAAGATGCCGCTGTTGCTGCACTCTAATAGAAGAAGCAAATATTCCGTTGCTTTTTCGGTCAAATTTTCTTCCACCGAACATCCACGAGCCGCCGCTGTTGATGACATGACACATGTGTTCGGACAGGCTCGAAAGTGTTAAAGCAAAATTCTGAGAAGCTAAAGTCTTCCTTATTGTGGAAGACTTTAGCTTCTCAGAATTTTGCTTTAACACTTTCGAGCCTGTCCGGAAACATGTATCCCACTTACTGATCAAGTCTCACAGGACCTACTTGTCCTCATTTAATCTCTAGTTGTATAGTTATATATAATTTTAAATTCAATAAAACAATTTAATTTATTTATATATAATTTTGTTTCAGAGTTGGCTGTGAAATAAATGAGGTATGTCACATATTATTATTAGTTCAATTGATTTAGATTTAAAAATAGTATATTGTACAACGAGCATATAATGATCAAACGATTTGCTCCACTCGCTTTCGGCTCGTTCCGCAAACATCGTTCTCGTGATTAATAGCCATTATATGCGAGTTGTATACTATACTTTGTTCACGAAAATTAAAATTAAATCAAAATTACAATCAAAATCAAAAATCAAAATTAAAGTTGTAATTACAATTACAATTGAAAAAAAAATAAAATCAAAGTTAAAATTAGTATTAAAATCAGTATTAAACAGGGTAAACAATATATTATCATAAATCGCGTTCTGTGAATCAAAGTGCGAATTAGCGTGTTTAATAACATTATTAAACACGCAAATGCGTGTTTAATGAAATTAAATAAATGAGTGTTAAATGTACCCCATTAATGCTGCCCATACAATTAAATAATGCGCACATTATAACATTTTCGTGAACAATCCAACCTGTGGCTCACGCGCCCCTTTTTCCAACAATTAATAAGTGAATGAAAGAAAAAAATCTTCACAATCCTTCTTACTTACGTAATTTATTTATTAGTAGAAACCTGGAGGCGTGAGCAATGGATTGGAATTGTAGAATAGGGATGTTATACATTTAATACAATTTTTCATTGAAAAATATAACCTCAAAAATTGAGTAAAAACTAATAAAGAAAAATCAGACTCGAAAGGGTTAAGAAATCGATTGCAATAAGAATATAATTTACCTTTTAAAGAAATTATTTTGAGCCTTTCGTTAAAGTCTCTTTAAAATTCTTCAAAGCATTTTTTGAATGCACGTTTTCTTCTCGTCGGAAATTATTTTTGGCCTTTTCAGCATTTTTTTCTGAGTAATACTTTGGAAAGAAATTGCAAAAATCATGAAATGACCAAAACATTTTTTTTCGGAAAAATCATTACTCCACACGATTTTCCCGTCATTTAAAACCGTCATGAGTTTTTCAAATGTTTCTGAGACCCAACATGCATTTTTTCTTGAATGGCAAAAATGGGAAAAATCATTTTCAATCGATATAGGTCATTTAAATTTTTCTATAATTTCGCTGGAGGGCGCGGGCAATAAAGTATAGTGCAATTTATTATTGAGACCCCATTATTGAGACCCAACATTTTTTGCATGCATTTTTTTCCTGAGTAATAAAATTGCAAAAATCATGAAATGACCATAAATTTTTTTTCGGAAAAATCATTACTTCACACGCTTTTTGCCATCATTTCAAACCGTCATGAGTTTTTTCAAATTTTTCTGAAAGCAAAAATTTTTTTCATGAATTTTTTTCTTGAGTAATACAATGGAAAAAAAAATGGCAAAAATCATGAAATGACCATAAATTTTTTTTTCGGAAAAATCATTACTCCACACGCGTTTTCCCGTCATTTAAAACCGTCATGAGTTTTTTCAAATTTTTCTGAGACCCAATATTATTTGCATGCATTTTTTTCTGAGTAATACTTTGGAAAAAAAATTTAAAAAATCATGAAATGACCAAAAAATTTTTTTTTCGGAAAAATCATTACTCCACACGCTTCTTTACGTCATTAAGAACCGTCATGAGTTTTTTCAAATTTTTCTGAGACCCAATATTATTTGCATGCATTTTCTTTTCTGAGTAATATGGAAAAAATTGGCAAAACTCATTGTATGACCAAAAAATTTTTTTTCGGAAAAATCATTACTCCACACGCTTTTTCCCGCCATTTAAAACCGTCATGAGTTTTTTCAATTTTTTCTGAGACGTAATATTATTTGCATGCATTTTTTTCTTAGTAATACTATGGAAAAAATTGGCAAAAATCAAAAAATGACCAAACATTTTTTTTTTGGAGAAATCATTACTCCACACACTATTTCTCGTCTTTTAAAACCGTCATGAGTTTTTTCAAATTTTTCTGAGACCCAATATTTTTTGCAAGCATTTCTTTGAAAAAATTGAAAAAATGGGCTTCTAAAAAATCATTTCTTCACACACTTTTTCCCGTCATTTAAAACCGTCATGAGTTTTTTCAAATTTTTCTGAGACCCAACATTTTTTGCATGCATTTTTTTCCTGAGACATTGAAAAAATTGGCAAAAATCATGAAATAACCAAAAATTTTTGTTTCTAAAAAAACATTACTCCACATACTTTTCCCGTCATTTAAAACCGTCATGAGTTTTTTCAAATTTTTCTGAGACCCAATATTTTTTGCATGCATTTTTTTCCTGAGAAATACACTTTTTTCGAAAAAATCATTACTCCACACGCTTTTCCCGTCATTTAAAACCGTCATGAGTTTTTTCAAATTTTTCTGAGACCCAATATTATTCGCATTCATTTTTTTCTGAGTAATACTATGGAAAAAATTGGCAAACATCATGAAATGACCAAAATTTTTTTTTTGGAAAAATCATTACTCCCCACGCTTTCCCGACATTTAAAACCGTCATGAGTTTTTTCAAATTTTTCTGAGACCCCATACATTTTTTGTATGTATTTTTTTCCTGAGTAATACTGACAAAAATCATGAAATTACTAAAAAAAACTTTTTCTGTCCATTAATCGATGTTCACAAGAAGTTGGAATTCCTGATACGGCTCTGATAAGCTCTGAAGACATTTAAGTGTCAAATAAGATACATTGGATCATTGTCAATTTTTGCCAATTTTTGCGAAAAATCAACTTTTCCAATGAAGCACGTTTTGAAATCGGTGGCTATGCTAATAAACAAAATTGACGTATTTGGGGTGAGGAAAATCCACGACTGATTTATCAGAAAACTTTGCATCCTAGCAAGTCACTGTTTGGTGTGCATTAGGGTCAGGAGGTGTCACTGGTTCATACAAATAAAAAAAAAAACATTTTTCGCAAACCAGAGGAGTTTTTAAGGTACCCTTGGATACATGTTGATACTGTTCCCGAATTCATAACTGATGTGATGAACTTGTTTATTGGAGATGACTTGTTCACATATTTTGTAGAGGAGTCGATTTACCAAAATATAAATAAATTACCCGCTCCAGTCGTAATGCACCGGCACAAAACGCCCGACTACAATGTGTTAAGCTGTAACTATGAATGGTCTTCGATAGGTCAGGAGGTGTCACTGGTCCAAACTTCTTCAAAAATTATGCCGGTGAAGCATGGTCTTCTATATCCTGAGATGAATTGTTGTGACCTGAATTGAATTATTTTCTAAGTGGTTTCAGCAGGACGGCGCAACCTCTCACCACTCGTAAAATTAGTGAGTTGCTGCGGGGAAATTATCTGCAGAAACGGTGACGTTAATTCGCCACCAAGATTATGTGATCCGATACAGTTGGAATATTTTATATGGGGTTGCGTGAAAAAACAGGTCTTTAAGAATGACCCATTATAGATTCCTGAGCTGGACGAAATTATTCGCTTTATTGGAGAGCAATTATTGAATTGTGTTGTCTGTGGAGCTACACGAGGTAGATATTTGGCGGATATTGTGTTTCGTGTTTAACAGTGGATTTCACAAAGGTGGTAATAAATATATCTCCGGCTTAAATTGACATAACACTGGTATTATATTTTCGGCCGTGTAAACAATCCTTCAAATATAATTTGAGGTTAGGTTCGGCGATTACATTACATAATTGATTTAATAATAACTGTTTCACAATGTTTATTAACGAATTCTTTTCTATTTCGATGCTTCTCTTCTGAGGCTCCATTTCTTATTTAAACCATACCAATTCAAGAATGCATTCGGTAACTGACAGGCGCATAAAGGAAGTTTACACAGCTGAAAATATACGAAAAACCTGCCCCGAATAAATGTTTTTGAAATCCACCGTAAATGTCGCAAATTATACGTTTTCTTAAATCTTTTATACAAGAATAAAAAAAAAACGCTCAATTTGAAGGACCCTTTATCATATCATTTTTCGTCGTGGTATTAGCCACAGATAATTAATCTTTAAATTAGTAATTAAAAAATATACATTTATTTATTATTAATTATATTATTATTTAATATACTTAATCTAATTGTTTCGTAAACCTATAAAAGAGAACTGAATAACTTCAAATATTAATTATTCTTAACTAAGACACGCTCGGTTGAATAAAACGAATGAAATTCAAATGCGTCAACAATGTTACAGAAATAATAACGTTTTTAGATGTAATTTAAACTGTTCAATCATGCTTTTGTTTTTTTTTAAATGTGAATTCGTAATAAATGTTTCATTTCGGTATTCCCGGAATCTTACAGTCATGAAAACTTAATTACCTATTCATAATCAATAAGGGAGCAACCGTGTGTGTGTGCAGGGCATGGCGACTTGCATCTGACCCTGCGGGCTTTTCGTGGCTACGCCTTCTCGCAGCTGTTTTCAAAATAAAATTTTCATTTAGAACAAAATAAATAAATAACATTTCAATAAACTTAATTTATTACAGAAGTAATTAGAATTTGTATTAACCATAAAATTTCAATAATTTTGATTTATAACAAAAGTAATTGGAATTTGTATCAACAACTAGAAAAAATGAGATTGGTTTATAACGACTATTGTTTAAATCAGATTTAAAATCATTTGAAAATATGTAACTTTTTTATAGGACTTATCCACAGCATTAGCCTTTTAAATCTTTTGTGTGTTGCAATATTTGGATCACAGTTCAAGCAATCATTATGGTGTTTTGCAAAGCCAATGTTGTTCATAATTTTTGTTAATGAAATAGTACATAGTTTTATGATATGAATGAAAGCTACTTCTTAAGATAACATACAAATAGAATTGTATTTTTTAACGTGTTTTAATGAGTATTATATGACAAAACTGCGCACGTCCACTAGGGCGCTGTCGAGGGACACGAAGGAGTTCCCGGTTTATCGCCGTTACATAACTCCACCACGGTGGAAGATAATGGCGCGTAAGGGAGTGCCGCTGCACACTACCCTAATTAAGGCATTTGGGCCGTTTCCATGACAAATTAATGAATCCTAATTAATGCAACCGTCCGCAAATTTCTGTATAATAGGCCCTCAGCTTCTTCATTAAACACCGTTACTAGCTGGGGCCGTTTTTGGGTCTCGTGAAAGTGCACCGTTTCCTCGAAACGGAAAAGGCCGCCAGTGCCATCGCCCACGCCACGCTCCATTCATTCGTGTATCTAAATAAAACCACGATCACGTGGGCTGATTTCTAATTTCACATTTATCATTACAATTATTATATTAATACGTGTTTAACATCGAGACAGGTTCAAGATCATCTGGTGGAAAAAAGGTATAGTTAAAATATGTTACTACAAATGCCCGACGAAGAAATCGTCATCACGGTGCAATTGTAAGATTGATAGTGTCACTCAATCTCTCAGACATAACATAATAAAAATGCAAGTTATGTAATATTACTGGTGATGAATATAAATGGATGGACGCGGCGAGAGCTCCAAGAAACTACATTATTCCTTTTTGACAATGCCGTTTTATTAGTTTTAGTAGCCCATAGAAAATTTACGAGCTACAGAAACCGTATAATATTAACATCGGTTAAAGGGAGATTAACTTTAACCACTTCATGCAATACTTTGAAAATGAAATATTTTCAAATTCACAAATACATCTTTATTAAATACAGGGTTAATAGGCTGAAAGACTTCGGTCGATGGCCATTTGTAGCTCTTATGAGTTTCAATAAACTGTATTTATTATTATTATTATTAAATACAGGGTTCCCCATAATAGACTACCCATTTTATTTTATTAATTAATTCCCTATGAGATAACTAAATAAGTTCATCTCTGTGGGATTATGTTCTGTAGTCTTTGGGATTTAAGTTAATTATTGATCAAGTAGGCACCTGTCACAAATAAGTTTTATATTAATAATTTTGTGGAACGTTATTTTTCTACGAAAAGTTTGTTAGTTTTCATCATAATTATTTAACTTTCATGGATTACTCAGTCCAACAACGTGTGTTTTGTGTAGAAACTTACATAAGAAGCAATTCGATAGAAGAAGTTAGGCGTGCATTCCGGCGTCAGTTTAATAACAATAATAGAGGTCACGCGCCAAATTGTAAAACTGTTAAGTTATGGGTTCCTCGTTGGCGTGAAAATGGTTCTGTACAAAATTTGAAGAAGCCTGGACGTCGAAGAACAGTTCGTACACCAGAAAATATTGAACGAGTTAGAATTGCGTCCTAAAAGGTCTGCTAATCGACAAACCCTTATCCTAGGGATATCAAAGGGAAACTTAGATCGAATTCTTCAAAGGGATTTAAAATTTCATCCCTGTAAATACCAAACAGCACAGCAACTTATCAAGATAAAGAGTCAAGGTTAGCATTTTGTCAAGAATTTTTGAATTTACATCAAGGAGCAATTCACAGACTCTTAATGAGCGACGAAGCAAATTTTTATTTGAACGGCATGGTTAATAAACAGAATTTTAGATACTGGTCAAATGAAAATCCTCGTGAAATCTTTACACAGAACCTCCATAATCCAAAAGTTGTTGTGTGGTGTGGAGTAGGATCTTTTGGTATTATTGGTCCATATTTTTTTGAGGATGAAAATAACCGCGCTGTAACAGTAACATCCGAGCGCTGCGTAAACATGCTAGAGACATTCCTCATTCCAGAATTATATAGACGAGGATTACTAAACAATGCCTTACTATTCCAACAAGATGGGGCAACAGCTCATACCGCCAGAAACTCAATGCGGGTTCTGCGAGAAACGTTTAATGGACGACTCATTTCTCGATTCGGAAATTTGCCTTGGCCTTCGAGCACCCGATTTTTTCCTGTGGGGATATTTAAAAGCCAAAGTGTTTGCGAG
This sequence comes from Ocypus olens, assembly GCA_910593695.2. Classification (NCBI taxonomy): domain Eukaryota; kingdom Metazoa; phylum Arthropoda; class Insecta; order Coleoptera; family Staphylinidae; genus Ocypus; species Ocypus olens. Next base: position 15,757,161 of record OU343059.1, on the reverse strand, counting down.
TCGTCCAGGTACAATCGAGGAACTCAAAGTCAAAATTCGTGAAGAAGTTGAAAGAATAGACAAAGGTTTGCTACGCCGTGTAATGAACCACTTTTTATCGAATATTAAAAATGTGTTGAAGTTGGTGGAGGTCATTTAGAAGACGTGATTTTTAAAAGTTAGAATTAAATTAGCCAAATATTTATGTTATCATAAATCCCAAAGAGTTAGCTGTAATTTAGTATAATAAAAAGTTTGTTTTGTTAACTGAAAAAAAAATTAATGGGTAGCCTATTATGGGGAACCCAGTACTTAAATTGCGTTTTGCGTAATCTGATGGTAGTGACGTTTTAAACGTCAAAAATATGAAAGAAGAAAATGACGAGATGTACTTCAAATATACTTCTAATTCTAACAGTCAGTTTACCCTATCCCAGTGATGGCGAACCTTTTGAGGTCGGTGTTTCAAAATTTTGAAAGATCGAAACATAATTTGAGTGGCATGTCACACATCATAAAAGTAAAGACTAAAAAAAAATAGAAATATTTATATTTTTTGTATTAATTAATTATCAATTATTACTAACGTAAGTAATAAAATTTTTAATAACCAGCTCTGATCGTTATGAAATATAAATATTTGAATTTTTAATTTTTTTATCTTTGAAGACGCGTTTCACCAAAAATAGGTTTGCCATCGCTGCCCTATCCTATGAGCCATAATTTACGAAAATAAATTAACATAAATAATTTATAAGTTTTCGTTATTGATCCACACTTGTAAAACCCTCGTTGATATTCAACTCTTTGGATTGCAGTATAGTGCCCACCCACCACCCTTTATATAAATCTTAACTCAAGCTACAAAACCATGTTCGTGTAATATTTTTTTCTTTTGTAAATTCAATGGTGAAGTTTGGGGTTTAATAACAGCCACATCAGGTTTTTTTTATTTAAAGCAAAAGTAAGTCGGGAGGGTGGTGGGTGGGCTCTATTCTACAATCCAACCAGTTGAACACATAGCACAATGTTATTACAAATGAAATAATTTACAGAACACCCTCGTTGAAATTCAACTGTTTGGATTGTAGAATAGTGCCCACCCACCGCCCTTTTTATAAATTTCAACTTAAGATACAAAACTGTGTTTGTGTAATTTTTTTTTCTGTAAATTCATTGGTGATGTTGGAGCAGTGGCGGTTTCAAAGGGGGGGTAATCGGGTAATTACCCCCCCTAAGAATTTTTCGCTTATCAATTTTTATTGTTAAAAATTACCGATATTCCATATTCCAAACAAATAATATAATATATTTTACATTATTTAACTTGGATTATTGATTTTATTTCGTGATTTTTTAATTTTTTGCTAATATTTTCGAATTTCTGGTCAGAAACTTATTTTTGGTGGCAAATTGTTTTGCTTCTACCTTTCGATTTTTTGGTCTGCTTTTTTATTTTTAGATCAGGATTCTTGATTCCTTGGCCCATATTTGAGATTTCAGCATTTCCAACTTTTTTTTATTTTTCTTTATTTTGACCAAAATATTCGATTGGTTTGTAGAAATGTTGTTTTTTTTTGTTTGCAATTTTTATCTTTACGCTCGTTTTCGATGTTTTGTTTAAATTTTCACCGTTTTAGGCTATATTGTAGATTTTATTATTTTTTGGTCTAAATATTCTTTATTTTGACGAAAAAAATCGATTGGTATGTAGAAATTTTGGATTTTTTGTCTGCATTTATTATCTTTACGTCCGAAGTTTTGTTGTTTAGTCTAAATTTTCACCTTTTTAGGTTTTTACTTTTTTGGCCTATATTTTGTTTCATCCGAGTTTACACAACGCTCGATGTACATTTGAAATATGATTTCAATTGAAAATAAACCATGAAAACGTAAATATAAATGGCAATGATACCATAAAGTCGGAGAAAGTAACATGATGACCACCATCTTTTTCTGGCATAAATATTAACTTAAAACCAATATAACGGGCACAATTGGGTTCAGAAAAACAATGTCTAATAATATAAAATTAGAAAAGTATATGCAAGCATTTAAAAATTTAAAGTTGACTATCATTTGGCAATGAAATTGATTTTGAAAAAATATATAATTACCGTCATTTTATGGTATTTAAACAGCCATTGACTTTATTTTTTAGTTCATTCAAATCGGTCAATAAATAACAGTTATGGCGTTGGGCATTTTTATCGAACACACGGTATACAGCCACACACAGACACAATTATTATTTTTTTACAGAAATCGTTGACATTACCTCTAGGGACCCCAAAACGGAGATAACACAAATATATAGTGGTGGCTTTGTAACTTGCGCCAACTTCTTTAATCATTCACTTATCCTTAACAAATTCCGTCAAACCACATTCTTAAAAAAAAACATTGATTATTCAATAATCGTACGTTATTTCTTGTACTTAGGAATTTAGACATTTTTGGAATAATTTGCATTCACTGATTCATATAAACACTTGTATGACGTGCTTTATTGATGTTATCAGAACTTGCGATAAACCTTTTTCGAAATGATTAGTCACTTGCAACAATCATACTTAAAACGTTTCGATAAATCATGACCTGATTTACATATCCATATTATTGAATTGTCATTTTTAATTAGTTTATCACATTTATAGTCTTCTTTTAAATAAACGTTCGATAAATTTGATGACCTTTTTTTCACCGCTTGTCTCTCTCATAAATATTGTTTTTATTATAATTTTATTCTCTTATCGCTTACTCTACAGTACTGGTACGAAATTTTGAAATGAACTTTTAATTTTTAAAAAATATTGACTGGGCGGACGCAACATAGGAAATTGCATGTTAATTTTGAAGCGTTTAAATATTGGCTCCCCTATTTATTTTAGAGACAAAATGTATTTGACTTTTTTGTAGAGGGAAAAATTCTGATTTTATTAATAATAATAATAATAATAATAATACATTTATTAACGGTAAATCACCTTTTTACAATATAATAAAAATAAATAATAATTCAAAAATGTTCACACTTAATACTTTACGTTTCTCTACTTTGAAATAATTAAGAAAAAGTAATGTAATTTTCTAAAAATAATGACATGCCATGGAATTGAAATATATTGATCACATATCGCTTGTAATTGTTGTTGCAATTCCATGGCATGCCATTATTTTTATAAAATCACATTACTTTCTCTTAATTATTTCAAGTGTTAAGAAATTAATAAATTCAGAATGTTTCCCTCTACGAAAAAGTTAAATACATTTTGTCTCTAAAATAAATAGGGGAACGAATATTTTAACACTTCAAAATTAACATGCTATTTCTTATGTTGCGTCTGCCAAGCCAATACCCTGTATAAGAACGACTCATGAAATTTCAATTTTTTTAATTTTAGAAGAGCACTGGCTTTACGGAATATTCCACCACCAGTATAAGGGGTCGTTAAAAGCACATGGTCGAAAACAGCCCAATAGCGCTTGCCTCTATCGATTGCGAAGAGGCCCAAAAAAGAAGCTTAGGACTCGAAGAGACTAAAATTTTTGTTCGAATAAAAGTATATCCCATCTTCTGCGTAAATTTCGGTGCAATGGCTAGTATTAAATCATTTATAATATTCTAGACTAAGTGATTTTAAGATTATTTCAAACGCAATTACGTGCAGCAGTAATTTATTTGATTAGATGCGCCTGGAATGATTGAATGTGGCCGCGAGTCTAACAGTAAGCAACTCTTGTCATAGATGGATGCCCAGGAATGCCATTGTGAACATGAGTAGGCTCGACAAGTTTTTAACCACGCATATAAAACGAGCGATTCTAAAGAATTACATCGGAAAATTGTTTAATTTTTGTAGTTACTGCAATTAACCACGTGATCCTGTAACTCGGCCATTATCTATATTTATGTTTGCGTAATTTACCTTGTTATGTGGCATCGTGGACCAATTTTATTTAATATATTGTCATAAAAGTTCTGATAATTGCGAACAGCAATTTGATACTTTGCAGTTCATCAATCAGAGAAAAGTTTTTTTTTTAAATTTATAAACGGCAATTTGAAATACAAACGGACAGTTGTAAATACGTATGTCTGTACACATCCCTCCAAAAATCAATAAGTGCCGTTGGCCTGGGAGTGGCGAGGGAATCGATCCACTCTGTACACTTACAACATGCAACAACTGCCTAGAAACAGAAAGCAGACTATTTTATGCAGTAAATGTATAAAATATAGAAATTACTTCATTCGGTCATTTGCAAGTTTCGATAAAGTGTGTTTTAATATTTATTATTACTCTGTTCAATAATGATGATAAATCCAGTAGCGTAATTTTACATTATATAGAATGAGGATATATCTGACGTTACTAAATTTATATTTAAATGCACAAAAACATTTAAAATGGGATTAAACATTGAGTTGATATTAAGAAGCTAATGCTATCACCTCCTAGTTACGCCACTGTATAGTAGGGATGGACGATATTTCATATACCTGTGATTTTTCACTAGTATTGAAAAATCACAGGTTGTTACCGTTACTAATAGGCGAATTTCACTGCTTATTAAAATCACTGCTACTTAAAATCTCTGATACTTAAAATCACCGCTACTTAAAATCACTGCTACTTAAAATCACTGCTACTTAAAATCACTGCTACCTGAAATCACTGCTACTTTTAATCACAGTTACTTAAAATCACTGCTATTTAAACTGTGACTTAAACTGTGATTGGTCCTTAAAATCACAACTGTTGCCTAAAAACGTGATTGTAAGAAGACAATGGAGAATAGCATTTCTAAATATTATTTTATATTCAATACTGTATACTCCCATTTACTGTTACGCTCATGTTCAAATTTTCATTTTCATCAACTGAAAAACAAATATATACAAATAATTTCTACAAATGGTAAACCCAAAATGACTTAAAATTCATTTTAATTTAAGAATCAGTGCGAACATACATTTTGAAATAATACCATGAAACCAATTTTGAAATTGCAAACTTTATTAACTGAAAATTAAAAATAAAAACAATTCACCAAACTGCGAAAATCTCCAAATGCTCTTCCTTGGAACACGTTTTCGCGATTTTTCAACTGGCGCTTTTTTTTGACGCCGAGTGTATTTATCAATTGAAGAGTAATTTTATATAAAATTATTGGTAATATTTTAGTATTAATAATTTTCTTTTCAGTTTGTTTCGTATAAATAACCAATAATTTTTGCCGAGATATGACCTTGAAACCCTTGAAAATAAGATTTTATTTTTTTAACCACTAAAAATCTTCAAAAATCCATATCTCTATTGAAACTTGTTGAATTTTCAAGCCCCAAATTGTTTTTGAAAAAGCGACACTTCGACCGCTAAGGATCATTTTTTTTATGGAATTTTGTCTGCGCGTTTTATTTTTTTTTTTCTGAAAAGTTTTCATTCAATTACTCAAAAAAATAAAACTAAAATTTTCAAAAATCCATATCTCCAATAAAAATTGTTGAATTTACAAAAACCAAATTAATTTTGAATAAGCGATACTTAGACCATTGAGGATATTGTTTTAAGGCATTTTTTCTAAGCGTTTTATATTTTTTTCTATGATGTTTTTATTTAAGTGCTCAAAAAATTAAAACGAAAATCTTCAAAAATCCATATCTCTATTGAAAATTGTTGAATTTACAAAAATCAAATTGGTTTTGAATAAGCGATACTTCGAACATTGAGGATGATTTTTTATGTAATTTTTCCTGCGTTTTTTATAATTTTTTCTGCGATGTTTTTATTCAGGTGCTCAAAAAATTAAAACAAACATTTCCAAAAATCCATATCTCTATTGAAAATTGTTGAATTTACAAAAACCAAATTGATTTTGAATAAGCGGTACTTCGACCATTAAGGATGATTTTTTATGGATTTTTTCCTTCGTTTTTTATATTTCTTTTCTGCGATGTTTTTATTCAGGTGCTCAAAAAATTAAAACAAAAATTTCCTAAAATCCATATCTCTATTGAAAATTGTTGAATTAATAAATACCTAATTGATTTTGAATAAGCGATACTTCGACCATTGAGGATGATATTTTATGGATTTTTTCCTTCGCTTTTTATATTTTTTTCTGCGATGTTTTTGTTCAGGTGCTCAAAAAATTAAAACAACATTTTTTTTAAATCCATATTTTTATTAAAAATTGTTGATCTACAAAAACCAAATTGGTTTTGAATAAGCGATACTTCGACCATTGAGGATGATTTTTTATGGATTTTTTCCAGCGTTTTTAATATTTTTTTCTGCAATGTTTTTGTTCAGGTGCTCAAAAAATCAAAACAAAGATTTTCAAAAATCCTTATCTCTATTGAAAATTGTTGAATTTACAAAAACCAAATTGATTTTGAATAAGCGATACTTCGGATATTGAGGATGATTTGTATGGAATTTTTCCTGCGTTTTTTATATTTTTTTGCGATGTTTTTTGTGATCACAGTCACAGTTTAAAATCACTGATATTAGAAAGTAGCAGCACAGGTAGCAACGTGATTCAAAAGTAACAGCCCATCTCTACTGTATAGGCATGCAAATAAGTGACAAAAATATAGATGGTCTTCGAACTCTACATTTTTACTAGAAACCACGCCATTTCAGGGCACAAAAATGAAAAATACATTTTTTTTATAAATCCGGAACATGTGCAGACTTCCAGCATTTACAAAATGCACATTAATTATAGAGATTTTCAAATGTTTGCTACCAAATACAAGATTGGAAATTTTCTGCCCTTGGATATAAGAAGTTGTTGATTTTTCAAAATTCGAAACGAGCACTTTCATAAAATGATTCAGAAATAACTGTGCTTTTAGATCAAAAAATTTAATCAAATTATTCACGTAGTTTTCCAAATAATCACCATCAACTATTTTTAGCCCTTAAAAATATGAATGAAAAATTAAAGGGTTTTAAAAAAAAACCCACGCACACATAAGTCACCTAGTTTTCTTATGAATCATGAGCAAATCCAATATTAGCCATTTTCTGCGCTTAAATATCTGAGTCACCTAATTTTCTAAATAATCATCCTCAAATCCAATAATAGATGTTTTCTGCGCGTAAATCTCTTACAAAATTATTGATAAACGATTTTTATATTTTACAAGAATTTAAGTCACGTCGTTTTCCAAATAATCACTTCCAATCCCAAACATGGCCATTGTCTGCGCTCAAAAATCGAAAAAGCATTTATTTATTTCAAAATCAAAATAGTATATAGTGTATCAAGGGCCGTACTTCGTAACGGAGAAAGTAAAAACTGAAGTCATTTTGATTAAAAGAAAAACAGTTTTTTAATTGAATGTGAGTTTTGGGGAACTATATCCTGACTTCTCATACTTATTTGTAATTAACAAGTTTTTATTAATTTAAAAACATAATTTAATAAAAATCATAACTAGCTTAAAAATTAAAATATCTTCTAAAATTTAAGTAATTTTGAAAGGGTAATCTTTATTGAATTTCACAGAATTTTTGTGGTCATGTTTTATAATTTTTAAAAAATGTTATTTCCTGTGCTCGACAAAATTATTTCAAAAATCCGTAAATCGTTTGAAAATCGCTGAATTGGAGAATACTAATGTTATATATAAAGAAAAACAATATGCTTTTGTATTAAATGTACGTTTGCGAATTATATTATTATCGGGCTCATATTTTATTTTAAAGCAATTTTTTTCGAAAATTCATAGTTTATCTAAAAATTTGTACATTTTCAAAAAAGTGAATTTGATAAAATCGTGGCTTCTCATACTTTTTTAAGTAACGAGTTTTTGTAACTTTGAAAAAATCATAATTCACTTAAAAATGAAAATATTTTCGAAAACTAAACTCATTTTTTGAAAGGGAAATCTCTACTCAATTCCACAGAATGTTTGAGGAATTTTATCCTTTTTACTTTATCCTTTTACCTTTATCCTTTTTTACTTTCTCCGTTACGAAGTACGAGAAAGTATTGTGATCGTGATTTTTTTTTCAAATTTTTTTTTACGGAAATATCCGTTTTGGGGTCCCTATATGCCATTTCAACAATTTCTGGAAAAATATTTTGTGTGCCTGTGTGTGTATGTGTGTGTCTGTATGTGTGTCTGTGCGCGCTGTATCTCAAAAACTAATAGAGCAATTGATATGAAACTTTGAACATACGTCTTATTTGATAATCCAAAGAACTGAAATAATTTTGACGTTTTAAACGTCAGATCCATCCGAGTCTACAAACGTTCGATGTACATTTAAAATATGATTTAAATTGAAAATAAACCACGAAAGCGTAAATATAAATGATACCATCAAGTCGGAGAAAGTAACATGATGGCCACATTTATTAACGAATTTTTATAACTTAAAAAAAATCATAATTAACATAAAAATGAAAATATTTTCGAAAACTAGTCATTTTTTGAAAGGGAAATCTCTACTCAATTTCACAGAATGTTTGAGGGATTTTATCCTTTCTACTTTATCCTACTTTATCGTTTTTCTTTCTACAGAATTCGACAAAAAAATACAAAATTTATAGATCGTTTGAAAATCGAAAATACTAATGTTATTTTAAAAAAATAACATGTTTTAATATAAATACATTTTTTTTTCATTGCGGTACATTTTGTAAAATATTATTACCTGGCTCAATATTTTTCGATTTTTTTCGTAATGTAAATTTGTTTTTAAATCCATAGTTGATCTGAAAATTTGTGCATTTTCAAAAACTAAGTGGATTTCATAACAGTTTATTGTGTTAGGAGGCTTAATTCTGGCTTCTTATATTGTTTTTTTTTTATAAACGTGTTTTTGTTAATCTTAAAAGTAACAGAAGTGGTTTAAAAAATAAAATAAACCCTAAATTAAATTAATTTTGAAAGGGTTATCTTTATTGCATTTAGTAAACATATCCGAAGAACTGAAAAGCTTTTGGTAACATTTTGTACACCGGAAGTGGGTATTTACCTTAACTGTTTTTTGTTTTTTGCAAATATTTTCTTAAATATAAAAAATTTCACAAAAACATTAAAACAAACATTGAAGACAACAAAGAAATGAACATCTTTTGCTTGAAAATATTTTTCATAAAATCATTGCTATTCGAGAAAAAAATGTATTATTATTTTTTTAATTCTTGGTTTATAATTATGAAACGATAATAGTTACAGCAAATTTATGTGAATAATAATTGTAGAGAATTCTAAAATGTACAACTTCTAAAGAATATGTTTTTTTCGAAATCCCGTTAGTTTTTGAGTAAACCGAGTTTTTGAATTTGAAGTATAATTTTTCCATCTTTCATAATTTTGACGTTTTAAACGTCAGTTTCATCCGAGTCTATAGAACGCTCGACGTACATTTAAAAAATGATTTAAATTAAACAATAAACCTTGAAAACGTAAATATAAATGGCTATGATACCATCAAGTCGGAGAAAGTAACATGATGGCCACATCACCATTTTTTTTTGTATAAAAGAAACAACTTGTTTTCAAAATGTACATTTTGCGAATTATTATTACTGGGCTTGATATTTCTAGATTATTTTCGAAAGCAAAATTCTTGAAAAATCCGAAATGAAATTTGTGCAATTTAAAAAATGACAATGATTTTGATTTAACAACAGTTTATTAATTGAATATAAGTGGTGGGGAACTTAATCCTGGCTTCTAATACTTATTTTAAAATAACGAGTTTTTGTTAATTTCAAAATTTTCCTTAAGAAATGTTGATGTGGCCATCGTGTTACTTTCTCCGATTTGATGGTATCATAGTTATTTATATTTTCTCTTTCATGGTTTACTTTCAATTTAAATCATATTTTAAATGTGCATAGAGCGTTTTGTAGACTGCGACGAAATTGACGTTTAAAACGTCAGAAATTATGAAAGATTAAATTAAATAAAATTTATAATAATAATAACAATTATAGAGAATGCCGAAATGAGCAACTTTTAAAGAATAAGTCTTAAGTTTTCGAGTAGAGTAAGTAAGTATAAGTATAATTTGCCATTTTCATCTTTAATAATTTTGACGTTTCAAACGATCCAGCAGAATGCTCGATGTACATATAAATTGAAAATATAAATAATTATTATACCATAAAATCGGAGAAAGTTACATATTGGCCACATCGCCATTTTTTAATCAAATAAGATTATTTGATTAAATTATGTGTGAAAATTACGTATTCACACTTAACAGTTGGAAATAATTTTATTTAACAAAACTCGTTTTAAGGGGTTAAATTTTTTATAGCACCCTAACCCAGTCTCAGACTGAAACTCTCAGGTTCCTTCTCTGAAAACTACGCTGCCGGCCCGCAGCTGGATCAATACAATGAATGTAATAAATGCGGGCGTGAATCATCACACCCATGTTTGCACTTTCAGTTGTTTTAATGAATTACACCGGAAATTTCCAAATTTGCGATCGCCTATTACATATTGTTTTGACGATGGCCGATGATGTTCACATTCGCGGCTTTATTGGATGATTAAAGCTCGTTTTGGAGAATACTTGACAAAATATGGTTAACCAAAAAACCATATAGGTGTTTCCTACAATTCAAGTTGTTTAGCGGAAGGTACTTATAATTTAGAGAATTTATTCTATTTTAAATGTTGATTATGTCATTATTATATGCAACTTTAAGATTTATGGGAAATGCCAAATTGAAGGTCAGATATGAAAGTTCAATAAACCACATGACATTTAGTCGTTTACTAAACTAATACTCTTGAGATATTTATTCAGTCTAAAATGATTATTTTTGTTTGTTTTAAATATGACCTATTAAAATTTCAAATTGCCATTGCCATTTTGTTTCCAGCCACGATGTGTCAAATATTGAAGTGGATTATCAAAGTTAAGTTCATTCTGGATGCATTCTGAAATTTTAAAGATTACTTTGGCCGAAATTATTTTTTTGCAATTTTCATAAGCGCAGACTGCTATGTTTTTCTCTGCTTTTCAACTTTTGAGGATTGCCATCTTGTTTCCAGCCACGATGTGTCAAATATTGAAGTGGATTATCAAAGTTAGGTTCATTCTGGATGCATTCTGAAATTTTGAAGGTGATTTTGGCCGAAATGAATTTTTTACAATTTTTATAAGCGCAGACTGCAATTTTTTTCTCTGCTTTTCAACTTTTGAGGATTGCCATTTTGTTTCCAGCCAGGATGTGTCAAATATTGAATTGGATTATCAAAGTTAGGATCATTCTGGATGCATTCTGAAATTTTGAAGGTTACTTTGGCCGAAATGAAATTTTTACAATTTTTATAAGCGCAGACTGCAATTTTTTTCTCTGCTTTTCAACTTTTGAGGATTGCCATTTTGTTTCCAGCCAGGATGTGTCAAATATTGAATTGGATTATCAAAGTTAGGTTCATTCTGGATGCATTCTGAAATTTTGAAGGTTACTTTAGCCGAAATGAATTTTTTGCAATTTTTATATGCGCAGACTGCAATTTTTTCTCTGCTTTTCAACTTTTTATGGTTGCCATTTTGTTTCCAGCCAGGATGTGTCAAATATTGAAGTGGATTATCAAAGTTAGGTTAATTCTGGATGCATTCTGAAATTTTGAAGCTTACTTTAGCCGAAATGAATTTTTTGCAATTTTTATAAGCATCGACTGCATTTTTTTCCTGCTTTTCAACTTTTGATGGTTGTCATTTTGTTTCCAGCCACGATGTGTCAAATATTGAAGTGGATTATCAAAGTTAGGTTCATTCTGGATGCATTCTGAAATTTTGAAGGTTACTTTGGCTGAAATGAAATTTTTACAATTTTTATAAGCGCAGACTGCAATTTTTTTCTCTGCTTTTCAACTTTTGAGGATTGCCATTTTGTTTCCAGCCAGGATGTGTCAAATATTGAATTGGATTATCAAAGTTAGGATCATTCTGGATGCATTCTGAAATTTTGAAGGTTACTTTGGCCGAAATGAAATTTTTACAATTTTTATAAGCGCAGACTGCAATTTTTTTCTCTGCTTTTCAACTTTTGAGGATTGCCATTTTGTTTCCAGCCAGGATGTGTCAAATATTGAATTGGATTATCAAAGTTAGGTTCATTCTGGATGCATTCTGAAATTTTGAAGGTTACTTTAGCCGAAATGAATTTTTTGCAATTTTTATATGCGCAGACTGCAATTTTTTCTCTGCTTTTCAACTTTTTATGGTTGCCATTTTGTTTCCAGCCAGGATGTGTCAAATATTGAATTGGATTATCAAAGTTAGGTTCATTCTGGATGCATTCTGAAATTTTGAAGGTTACTTTAGCCGAAATGAATTTTTTGCAATTTTTATATGCGCAGACTGCAATTTTTTCTCTGCTTTTCAACTTTTTATGGTTGCCATTTTGTTTCCAGCCAGGATGTGTCAAATATTGAAGTGGATTATCAAAGTTAGGTTCATTCTGGATGCATTCTGAAATTTCGAAGGTTACTTTGGCCGAAATGAATTTTTTACAATTTTTATAAGCACCGACTGCATTTTTTTCCTGCTTTTCAACTTTTGATGGTTGCCATTTTGTTTCCAGCCACGATGTGTCAAATATTGAAGTGGATTATCAAAGTTAGGATCATTCTGGATGCATTCTGAAATTTTGAAGGTTACTTTGGCCGAAATGAAATTTTTACAATTTTTATAAGCGCAGACTGCAATTTTTTTCTCTGCTTTTCAACTTTTGAGGATTGCCATTTTGTTTCCAGCCAGGATGTGTCAAATATTGAATTGGATTATCAAAGTTAGGATCATTCTGGATGCATTCTGAAATTTTGAAGGTTACTTTGGCCGAAATGAAATTTTTGCAATTTTTATAAGCGCAGACTGCAATTTTTTTCTCACTTTTTCAACTTTTGATGGTTGCTATTTTCTTTCCAGCCACGATGTGTCAAATATTGAAGTGGATTAGCAAAGTTAGGTTCATTCTGGATGTATTCTGAAATTTTGAAGATTACTTTGGCCGAAATGAATTTTTACAATTTTACAATTTTTATAAGCGCAGGTTCATCGGCATTTTAAATAATTTAAAAAATTAGGCCTGACATCATCATCCCAATTTATCCATCAAAACTCAGGCCTTTGGTTCTTTTGCCGAAGTGGAAACAAACAAATTTCAATACACATTTTGTCACAAGGAATTTAATTTAAAATCAAAACAATTTGTGGCCATCATTTTTTTTTTCATCTGCGTTTTATATAATTTAAGAAATTAGGCCTGTCAGTACGTTAATCCCAATTTATCCATCAAAACCCAGGCCAGAAATAAACCTCGTACTACTATAACATTCATGTTAACTAGTTAATCTCCTACGGTTATGTTAAATTATTCAGCTCATACATTTAACTCTAATTACACTTAAGTCGCTGTGGGTCCGCGCTACGCGTACTTGTGTGTAATTATTATTAGTAACGCGTTGGCTTGAATTGCAATTTTTTTGCACTCATTCATTAATTAATTAAATCGTATTTGTTCTTAACCTTGTATCGGAGTAATCGCTCAAATGCCCAGTGGGCGGACTTTGTGGTCCGATCGATGCCCACTGATTTTACTCAGCCCATATGGGAGAAGTGAGTCAAGTGACATCAACATCTAAACCTGTCCCCGGCTAATTCTCCCAACAAACCAACGGCGGCTATATTTAGAAAGTACATGCAGCATAATTATGTAGTGTGATTTATATTTGGACTTATCTGAGAAATTTACCGGCGGTGCAGTGTTTACTTATCAAAATCACATCCTGATACGTGAAAGTTTATCTTTTGGTTTAATATTGCGCGTTCTGCCCAATAGCTGTCGGCCATAGTCTCTCTTATTCTGAAGACATTATTTCTGTTTGAGCTGTACGTTTTACACGAGTAATTGGACAATTTCTCTATACCAACAATATATTTATAAATTATACAGTTTTTAGAAATATTTATTTAATTTCAACATTACATATACGGTTGCCAATGAAATATTTATTCAATGGTCAGGTGTTCTGAACATTTTGTAATAAAGATTAGTGCACATTATATAACTGTATACAAACATGGTATAAATGGAAAGGCCCGAAACGATACTTCCTGCTATCTATCTCACAACATTCATACCATTTTAGTGCCAAATCTGGTTTGTGGCCTGGCCATATGCAAATTGTCCATTTGTGTTTTATAGCACTGTAAAAAAATCAACACCTGATAAAATGGTTCCGCCTGCATAAATTTATGCAGGTCATCAGCCGAAAAATAAAATGGAGATGATTCTAGTCGTTCTGTACCACGCAAAACCACCAACTCAAAATTGCACCCACTACAATATAAAAAAAAAATAAAATGTCAAATTTACATTAGAAGAAACACAGTTTTTGCGATTCACTATTCAACACGAATTTTAAACAAGTTGGCAACGATAAAATAATTTAAATAAATAAACTAGACAACGTCACTTGTTGCAGAAACATGAATAATATACTTCGTTTTTATTAAATTTAATTAAAAAATACTTTCATTTATAGTTATTATAAAATAAAGATGATTGTCTAAACGAGAGTTCCCAAACTTTTTTTCTCGTAGGCCACTTTCAAAATTTGCTGCTACATTTCTACCATATTCCCAAAACTCGTCAAAAAATGTGAAGATTGAATCTAACGATGGAAATTTACGTCGAGGCTGAGTTCTAACCCTAAATAAGGAGTTTTCAACATTAAATAAAATTTAAATAGACGCAGAAAATCTAAAATGTTTTACTATAGAGGCACAGATTCATTCTTTAGTAATAAAATCCATTACATTAAACTAGTTTTACTTGAAAAATAAGGGCGCAATTACGTATGAGCTAGACCCTTCCGCGAGATACTTTAGTTGGTGTAAAGTGACGCTATCTACAGAAAATCATTATTTTTCTGCAATAGGATTTTTAAGAGATGATTACATGTTTTGTCAGGTCTTATCGTTGCCCCGCAGGAGAAACTATTCGTTGCAGGACGAACAGCCTTCAAGCCCAACGAAGGAGTACTTAACAAAGGTTAACAAATATGTTCTACTATTCATGTGTGCTATTTTAATAATGAAATATTTTTAGTGAAAAGTAATTAGGGTAATGAAAACCAGTGGCCTATATCAAATTGCACATACGGTATGCTAATTACGTGTTTCGTCTACCTTGAAAATGGTCATGTTATTATCTACAGCAGTCTACCTTCCAAAATTGCAGACATGTAACGAATAGACGGAGAAGGGATATTCTTGCATATATGGCGCAGTGGCGTATCGGCTGAGGTTCGTGAAAGTGATACAACACTAAATTTTAATACGGGTAACAGTAAGAAAAATTTATGACGGAGAAAATAATTATGCAAATTGCAAGGGATGGGTAATGGTATGCAAATAGAACATCAATCAGCAGCAGACCCTCTTATTCAAACGAAAATGTATGTATAGTATACACATAAAATACAGTGTGTTTAAAAAAATCAATTAATCGCGGTCGACTATGAATTGAAATGCGATTGCCCCTAAATATTTGTGGTGTTTACTGACTAAATTGAATTTTTTAGAGCGAAATTTAATATTAAAAAAAAAATTTAATTTTATCACGTGAAATTTTACTTTTCCAAATTATGTTATAAAATTACGTTATAATTCGTTTCAAAATTAAATTAGAGTAAAATTTCTGAATACTCCTTAAATTCTAAAAATTTGAGGAGTGTACAGATTTTATTGATTGTCATTTAAAAATATTCGTAGTTATTCAGACAGTTGTGAAAAAAGAGTTAAATAGAAAACATTTCCTTTGTAACAATTTAGAGCCCTTAGATTTCGATTCAACTGATTAGATTATGGAATAGGAGCGCATCCGCTACTCTTCATATTGTCTTCAATTTAAAATCCAAACTCTTCTTTTTTGAATAAGATGTCCTTGCCAAGTCATGTCGATGGTAAAAAGTTTGAAATCCTCGGGGATTTACAGCCTAAGTACAAAAAGATTTGAAGAGGTAAAGTCTTGGGTAGATAATATTGATTTTTGTTCTAATGTGTTCATACGTGTAGTTGTCCATGTGTGGAAATACGGCTTGGTGTGAAAAGTATTACTTTTCGCACCAAGCCGCATTTCCAACAACTTACATATCCTTGCTTAAGATTTCTTTCAAAATTTCAGTAAGTATTGTAAATTCCGTTCATCGCATTCTGGTGTAGATAACACCAAGTAGGAATAAGAAAACAAGTATTCATTAATTTATAACAATTCAATATATAATATAATTGATAATTGCAATTAAACTGTGGACATATTCTCATGACTACAATTGTCTCCTAAGAAGCTTAATAATACGGACAATATACACCAATTAAAACAATCTGAAGATACCAGTGGCGGCTCGTGGAATACGTTGATGGTAGAGCCACTTTTACAATTTACTGTATCGTATGATACTGGCGTTTGAAACGTTAAAATTATGAAAGATGGAAATGATAAATTATACTAATTAAATACCGGCTAAAAATCTAAAATTTGCACATGAAACTCAATCACGTTAAAAAACTTTAAAATTTGAAACGAAGAAATGAAAAAACTGGACAAAGATCTAAAATATAGGCAACAATTTAAAAAAATGCTGTTCTAAAAATAAAAAATGCAAACCAAAATATTGAAAAATCAAGGAAAACAAAAATAATTTGCCACTTTCAGCCCCTAAAATAACTGCTTCACTCAAAATAAGTTGGCGACCAGAAACTCGAAAACCTCAGTTCCTGGAAGTCCCACAACAAAATTTTATAGACAAATGGTGTTCAGAATGGATTCAGACTTGAAAAACAACAAAAAAAAAATCGAAGAAAAATTAAATTTAATCGATTTTAGTCAAAAAGCAATCTAAAAGTAAAAAAAAAACGCCCATAAAAAATAATAATTCAAGTTAAAAAATCTAAAATGAAGGGTAAGAAATCAAAAACCATCAAAAAAACTTTAATATCGGCAAAAAAATAAAAAAAAGTCGCATATAAAAATCAATAATATCAATAATTTAGGTTAAAAAAATCTAAAATATAGGATAAAAAATTAAAAACTTCGATCAAAACATTCGATCCTGAAAATTGCGGACCAAAAAAATTTAAAATTTTAACAAACAAATAGAAAATTTAGTAGAGAGTTTAGGCTGAAAGATCAAAAATTTAGACCAGAATATCAAAATCGGGGCTTAGCAATAAAAAATTAAATCGAAAAGATTGAATTTGCCATTTTTAGCACTAGGGGCGATTAGCCCCAGAAAACAAAGGACAAAACTCAAAATTTGCTCTGTAGCTAATAAAAGTTGCACTCAATGTTTTGAAAAATTTAAAAAAATTAATCACTATCAGCTCTTAATTAAGGTTAAAAACTGAAATATAAGCACAAAAATTTGAAAATTTACACAAATATCAAAAATTTGTAGTTAAAGAAAATGCAGACCAAAAATCCGAAAATTTCAACATCAAAAAACAAAAAGTTTAACCAAAATAAAGAATATTTCGGGCAAAAACTCTAAAATTTGGAACGAAGAAATGAAAAATACAGATCAAATATCTAAAATAAAGGCTGGTCTAAATATAAAAAATATAAATAAAAAATTTGCCATTTTCAGCTCCCAAAATAACTCTTCAGCTCAAAATAAGTTGCCGCCCAGAAACTCGAAAACGGTAATCAAAAAGTAAACAAAAAGTAAAAAAATTCGCCCATAATAAAGAATAATTCAAGTTAAAAAATCCAAAATGAAGGGCAAGAAATCAGAAACTGTACTTGAAAATATCGGTAAAAAAAAGTTAATCATTTAGGTTAAAAAAATCTAAAATATAGGATTAAAAATTAAAAACTTCGATCCTAAAAATCAAAATTGAGGACCAAAAATTCGAAAATTTTAACTGAAAAATCGAAAATTTAGAAGAAAACTATTTTTTTTTGGAAATTTGTACAAATTATTCAAAGTTAGTCTCTCAAAATTTCAACCATCTGTTGCAAAAATGTAGAATTTGCATTTGAATTTCTGAAAAGTGCGCTTTTTTGGTCATCAAAATTTGCTTTTTAGTGCAACTATTTTTGTTGTGGTATTTTCTTTGAAAATTTGTAGACACATTTTTCAAAATTAGTCTCTCGAAATTTCAACCATCTGTTGCAATAAATGTAGAATTTGCATTTGAATTTCTGAAAAATGCGCTTTTTTGGTCATCAAAATTTGCTTTTTAGTGCAACTATTTTTGTTGTGGTAAACTTGCGATAATTTTCTTTGGAAAATCGTAAAGACGCATTATTCAAAATTAATCTCTCAAAATTTCAACCATCTGTTGCAATAAATGTGGAATTCCCATACAAATTTTTGAAAAATGCGCTTTATTGGTCATCAAAATTTGCTTTTTAGTGCAAACATTTTTATTGTGGTGAACTTGCGATTATTTTCTTTCTAAATTCGTAAAGGCACATTATTCAAAATTAGTCTGTCAAAATTTCAATTATCTGTTGCAAGTAATTTGGAATTCACATGTGAATTTCTAAAAAAAAAGTGCTTTTCGGTTATAAAATTTACCTATTTAGTGCAACCAATTTTGTTGTGGCAAACTTGCGATTGCTTTCTTTGGAAATTTGTAAAAACACATTACTCAGAAATAGTTTGTCAAAATTTTAACCATCTGTTGAAATTAATGTGGAACTTCCACGTGGTGTTACAGGTGTTGTTTAACATTTAAAAAGTTTTTTTTTAAGAATCAGTTAAAACTTCTTGCTGAGCTTGATACTACAGGTAGTGCCATGGCTCCGTGGCTCTATATAACGAGTCGCCCCTGGAAGATATACCGTGCGATAAAACAATGAATGCATCCTAATAATGTCAGTGGGCAGAAATAATCTATTACTCACTACAAATGCTTATAACAAAATTGCCGTAATTGGATAATTGGCTGTAATACAAAAAGACAATCGATACTTTATAAACAAATAGCACACTATCAAAAAAATTACAGTTGAAATCACTTATAAATAAATTGAGTAATATATAGGGCGTCCAATTATCTTTAAGGAAGGTAAAGTACTTAGTACTTTTCCGAGCTTCCAGAACGAAAAACATTTTATATAAACAAAAATACAGGTAGAAACGCCAAAGTGGCGTAATCTATTGGCAGATTCCGCCACTTTGACGATTCTACCTTTAACGGTGTTTGGAATTCTTATATTCCAATAGTAATCTCCGATTCCCCATCAGCAACTAACTACACTGATGAGATCTGAAAGTTCGAAACCGGTCTGTAGGTGTTCTGATGGGGAAACAAATTACATTGATCTTTATTCAGACAAAATGAACATAGATTTAAAACTGTGTTTGTCTATCTGGACTATCGACCATCGGTCTTTCTGCCCAATTTACATTGATTACGGCAGAAAATTGCATTTTTGCCTTTAAATAAAACCTTACAACAAATACAACGATTTCGTATGGTGCCATTAAGTACATAATGTAGCGTTGAATTTGAAACGGAATCTATTTTTATAGGAATGGTCTTTCACCAATTATAAAATGCTTTCATAGAGCCGAATTCCATCCCAGAGGTCGATTTATCTCTCGACAGTCGCTCAACTATTTAAAAGTATCAGCGGGACCGTTACATGCACGATGGTAGAATGCAATTCTACTTTTAGAACAATGCCCCTGCTAGAATGATGACCCAAATGCGCGTTTTATAGTTTCACTTAATAATCATTTAACGCGAATGTTAATTAAAATGGACGTTCATTAAATTAATCCGAATTGTAATAAAATAATAAACAAGAATTATTTCACTCAAAATATTAAATTGTAAAAGAGTGATCCCTTCAATGTGTTCCTAATATAACTTACAAGTAAAAAAACTTTTGATTTCAAAATTTAGAAAATAAGTTCAAAAATTAAATTAATGGTTGATTTTTGAAAAAAAAAGAAAAAAAAATTGTTCAGTGTTTTTCAAACATTTTTCACACGTGGCCCCCAAAAAGAAGTTCATTACATCCATGGCCCCCTTCTCTCGTTACAAAATTAAATTCAATCCATTTTTTTAAACTATATTATTTTCGCAAAATAAAATTCCCAGTGTGTAGAATGTAGATGGTACTATTATTATTATTATTTTTATTGAACGGAATAACCATT
Source organism: Ocypus olens (assembly GCA_910593695.2). Taxonomy (NCBI): domain Eukaryota; kingdom Metazoa; phylum Arthropoda; class Insecta; order Coleoptera; family Staphylinidae; genus Ocypus; species Ocypus olens. The sequence continues at coordinate 15,737,006 of OU343059.1, read as the reverse complement.
TTACAAAAATACATTTGAGTTAATCAATTAACTAAATACCACCAAAAGTTTAAAAAGCAATATTTAAAATTGACTTTATAAATATGAATCTTTGCTTTTGAAAAATTTTGACATCAAGGGAAGCACTGTTTGTAAAATCTTAATGATAAACGTACCAACACGTTTATCATTAAGGTTTTGAAACTTTTGACTCATTGGCAGAAAAAAAAAATTGTATTCAACCTTACAGAGCGTTCCCGAGGATATTTCTAAATTTGCCGGTGGGGTGTTACATTTGCGAATCATCGTTTTATCAAAGTAAGTGCATTTTTTGAAAATCCATTGAATTTTTGAAAATTTTAGATTTCCAATTGTGCAATACTCAAAAAAGAAATTTAAAAAAATATATAAAACGTGACGACTAAATTCTACAAAAATTAAATTAGACTTGCAAATCATCGTTTTATCAAACTAAATAGAGTTTTTAAAAATCCGCCAATTATTTTGCGAGTTGTGAGTTTTTGAAAATTTTAGTTTTCGAATTGTGTAATATTCGAGCACAAAATTAAAAAAAAAATATAAAGACGACTAAATTCTACAAAAATTAAATTGGATTTACAAATCATCGTTTTATCAAACTAAATAGAGTTATTAAAAATCCGCTAATTATTTCGAGAGTTGTGAATTTTTTAAAATTTTAGTTTTCGAATTATGTAATACTCGAAGAAAAAATTTAAAAAAAATATAAAACGTGTCGATTAAATTCTACAAAAATTAAACTAGATTTGCAAATCATTGTTTTATCAAATTAAGTGCAGTTTTTGAAAATCCTCCAATTATTTCGTGAGTTGTGAATTTTTGAAAATTTTAGTTTTTGAATTGTGTAATACTCGAGCACAAAATTTAAAAAAAGATATAAAACGTGACGACTAAATTCTACAAAAATTAAATTGGATTTGGAAATCATCGTTTTATCAAACTACATAGAGTTTTTGAAAATCCACCGATTATTTCGCGAGTTGTGAATTTTTGAAAATTTTAGTTTTCGAATTGTGTAATACTCGAGCACAAAATTTAAAAAAATATATAATACGTGACGACTAAATTCTTCAAAAATTAAATTGGATTTGGAAATTATCGTTTTATCAAACTACATGGAGTATTTGAAAATCCACCGATTATTTCGTGAGTTGTGAATTTTTGAAAATTTTAGTTTTCGAATTGTGTAATACTCGGCAAAAAAAATAAAAAAAAATATAAAACGTGACAACTAAATTCTACAAAAATTAAATTGGATTTGAAAATCATCGTTTTATCAAACTAAATAGAGTTTTTAAAAATCCGCTAATTATTTCGAGAGTTGTGAATTTTTGAAAATTTTAGTTTTCGAATTGTGTAATATACTAGCAAAAAATTAAAAAAAAAAACATAAATCCTGACGACTAAATTCTACAAAAATTACATTATGTTTTGCAAATCATCTTTTTATCATATTAAGCAGGGATAGCTCGTTATATATATAAAGCTAAGGAGCCATGGCACCCGTAGTTTCAAGCTCAGCAAGAATTTTTAAAACACTTTCGCCAGTTACTTTGGCCAAGGAAGATAGAAAGATTGTTCTTTCTTTCTTAAAAAAGGGGGGGGGGGTGATGTTGTATGTGGCTCTACCATCAACATGTTCCACAAGCCGCCACTGATGTTAATTGTTTATATATTTTTTCAGGCCAAATAAATGTTTTAAAATTTCTACAATCTTACGCCTTGTTCGCAAGGGATTATCTCGAAATCTAGTGAGAGGGTGTTTGTATATTTTTGCAGAAAAATAATTATGACTGCGTTTTGAGGAAATTTGAAAATTTTCAAGTCGTTGGCAATTGTTTTTATATGTTTTTCAGGTCATATAAATATTTGAAAATTTCTACAATCTTACGCTTTGTTTGCAAGGGATGTTTGTAGATTTTTGCAGAGAAATAATTATGACTGCGTTTTGAAGAAATTTTAAAAGTTCCAAGTCGATGGCAATTGTTTTCCAGGGTGTAGTGGAACAAAACGTAACATAGGATTTTCAATGTTAATTTCTTAATATTGGAATATTATCTTCCCCGATCATTTTCGAGTAAACATGTAAATCAATTTTTTGCAGAATAAAAATTTATGCATGCACTCATGCTGTTATTGATTTTTTTTTGCGTTTATAAAAAACCGAAAAAGTAATAAAATAAAAATGATCATTTTCACGAAAATAATGGTTGCCATGAAATTTAAAAAAAATGATGCGCTGTTGATCTGTTGGCTTCTGTCAAATTGATTGAATACTTCAGCAAGTTTTTTCGTTAAAAATGTATTGTATTCAAGAAAAAGTGCAAATTGTGAAGTGGTGGCAGTTTTCGCGAAGTGAGGGATATGTTTGCCATTAAATGTTCTGCATTGATTCATGCTATTATTTCTATTTTCATATATAAAAACCAAACAGATCAACTACGCACAATTTTTAAATTTCATGGCAACCATTATTTTCGTGAAAATTATCATTTTTATTTTATTATCTTTTCGGGTTTTTATGAATGCAAAAAAATAACAGCATGACTGCATGTAGAAATTTTTACTCTACAAAAAATGTATTTACATGTTTACTCTAAAATGATCAGGGAAGATAATTTTTCAATATAAAGAAATTAATATTAAAAATAAGGGAAGATAATATTCCAATATAAAGGATTTAATATTTAAAATCCTGTGTTCCGTTTTGTTCTACCACACCCTGTATATGTTTTTCAAGCCATATAAATATTTTTTAAATTTCTACAATCTTACGCTTTGTTCGCAAGATATTATCTCGAAATCTAATGATTGGGTGTTTTTGCAGAAAAATAATTATAACTGCGTTTTGACGAAATTTGAGTTCCAAGTAGATGGCAATAGTTTATATATTTTTTTCAGGCGATATAAATGTTTTAAAACTTCTAGTCTTACGCTTTATTCGCAAGAGATTATTTCGAAATCTAGGGATAAAGTGTTTGTAGAATTTTGCAGAAAAATAATTATGACCGTGTTTTGAAGAAATTTTAAAAGTCAGTCGATGACAACTAAATGTTTGAAAATGTCTACAATCTTACGCTTTGTTCATAAGGGATTCTCTCAAAATCTAGGGGTAGGACGATTGTGGATTTTTGCAGAAAATTAATTATGACTGCGGTTTGAAGACATTTGATTTTTCATTTTTTTTTTGGCCATAAAAGTCTATTTAATTTGTTTTCAACTTTATGATCTGTTCCTGGAAATATTTCAACCCTACGCTTTGTTCACGTGAGGTTAATTCGAAATCTAGGTACGAGTATTTGTACTTTTTTGCAGAATCTTATTTATAAATGTATTTTTAGTGAATTTCAAAAATTTCAATTAGTTAGCAATTATTTCAACAATTCTCTATTGTTGTTTCAAATTTTTTAAATGCATTTCTTCTGAGGAGTTTTGAGTTTGTTGCAGAATCATAATTTTGGGTGATTGGGTTTTTAAAGTTTCTTTTTTTCAAGCCAAGAAAATATTTTAAAATTTTTCGCATCAAACGCTCTGTTCTCAGGATACTATAGTACCCGTTATCCACTTTTACTTTCTCCGTTACGAAGTACGAGAAAGTATTGTGATCGTGATTTTTTTTTCAAAAAATTTTTTTACGGAAATATCCGTTTTGGGGTCCCTATATACCATTTCAACAATTTCTGGAAATTTTTTTTTGTGTCTGTTTGTGTATCTCAAAAACTAATAAAGTCTTCTTTGCTAATCCAAAGAACTGAAAAGCTTTTGGTAAAATTTCGTATACCGGAAGTGGGTGTTTACCTTAACTGTTTTTTGTTTTTTGGCAATATTTGCTTAATTATTAAAAATATTACAAAAACATTTAAACAAACATTGAAGACAACAAAGAAATGCACATCTTTTACTTGAAAATATTTTTCATAAAATCATTGCTATTCGAGAAAAAAATTATTATTATTTTTCTAATTTTTGGTTTATAATTATGAAACGATAATAGTTACAGCAAATTTATTTGAATAATAATTGTAGATAATGCCAAAATGAACAACTTCTAAAGAATACGTTTTTTCGAAATCTCGTTAGTTTTTGAGTAAACCGAGTTTTTGAATTTGAAATATAATGTTTCCAACTTTCATAATTTTGACGTTTTAAACGTTAGTACGCTCGATGTACATTTAAAATATGATTTCAATTGAAAATAAACCATGAAAACGTAAATATAAATGATACCATCAAGTCGGAGAAAGTAACATGATGGCCACATCACCAACTGCCATGGTTTTCAAGAAAATTGAAATTTTATCATTTTGAGCATTTGATTTAATTAACAACACCAATGGAGAGAGGCGAGACGCCACTAACTTTTTATTTATGTTAAATTTAAATTTTGCTATTACAGCGGCATTTGTTACGAAATAGAAATAATGTTTTAAGTAATGTATTTTTTTTCGTACAATCCGATTCTGTAATAAAAAAGTGAGGGTTCCTATTGAAAAACCACAAAATGCACTTTTTTGAAATGCCCATAACTTTGTGCCGAATCGTCGTAGAAACTTCGTTTTTTGAGTCCTTCACAGGTAATTGAACACATTTCAATGCCCTTTTAGTGGATCGCGTCGACACGTTTTTTCCAACTCGGTACACGTTGCCAAAGTTGGACGGTTTTGGCCCAATAACGTGTTTTTTGTTTTGGGGGTTCGAAAGGGATCGTCCCAATCTGGGTTTACCCTCTTAAAGTAGAGCGGAAATTGATTTTTTTCTCAAAATCCCAAAAGAATCATCAAATTTGGTTGAAAAGTCGCTGAGTTATATGCGAAAAACCTCAAAAAACACTTTTTTCAAACACCCATAATCGTCGTAGAAACTTCTTTCTTTGAGTCCTGCATAGGGAATTGATCAAATTTTAATGCCCTTATGGTGGATCGAGTCGACAAAATTTTTCCAACTCGTAGACATCGTCAAAGTTGGACGGTTTCCTGAAAAAATATTTTTTTTCACAGGGGCGCTAGAGGGGGGCGGAAGTGGTTACGCGTAAGTTCACATGCATGACTTTAAAGAAGACACTTCAAAGTTTTTCGCACTCAAAGATTCATCAAAATCGATTGAAAATACGCCGAGTTATGGCGGTTTGAAAATGGTCGAAATTTCACGAATTTTAAGTGTTTCATTTTTTTTCCTTCAGTAAATATACCTTTTTATCCGCAACATGTGGCAGCAATGAAAAACAATTGTTTTGTTTTTAATGGATTTCATATTTGACACGTATTTCCACGGTGATTTCAATAGTGTATTTTAAAACATAATAAATTTCGAATATTACTTGCACATCTCCAGGAATAAGGGATGTTGCCAAGGATGCGATAAACAAACTATTTCCAAGTAAGTGGCAACCAATTTAAGCTTGTAGTATGCTACGCACTTGCTTAAATGTTTATAGAAACTTAAGTTATGTTTACACTTGTTTCTCGTTTCTCGTGTGGTATTGATCTACGCCTATTAAAAATCCGCACCGAATAAAAACGCCGACAGAAGAGGCTCTTTTTCTCCGCGAAGAGTTATGGCGGTTTGAAAATGGTCGAAATTTCGCGAATTTCAAGTGTTTAATTTTTTCCACCAGTATAGTAAGTAGCATGTATTAAACTCCAACTTTCCGACCAATTTTGCCATATTTTTAGACTTTTATTTTAATACAGATTTGAGAAAATAAAAACCGAATTTAACGTATTAATTTCCGTACAGTCATAGAAATCGATTAAACAACTGTCACGTTTTGGAAATACGATATACGCGGCATTAAATTAGTTCGTGAATTGATTAAATAATAGCGGAGCAAGCTAGTCATCAAATAAAAGGAAAATGAGTCACTTTCGTGTTCGGAGGGTGGAAATTAATTCTGGAATGGCTGGCTCGCTGACTCACTACCAGGGCGTGACCTCAGGCACTGTCAACAATCCATGACTGCCCTATAGGAATCGCGACATTATCGATTCACGTTGCAACTACAATGTAATATTTTAATAACACAATGTATGTTTTGGTGCAACTGACTACACACACACAAAAACTTCTTACATGATGGGTTTATAGGTTTGCAAGTAATCTTTAATCACGTATTCAGGTCTGTATACTATTGCACAAACATTTTATGGCTAATACTACACTTTGATCTTGGTCGTAGGCCATGAAGTGATAATTTATGGCTAATACCAGACGGGCATTAAATTACACCATAAATCATCTATACGTAACAATAGTTGTAACCTTCGGAGTAACGTAGGTTAATGGTCCTCACGAAATAATAATGAAAATCTAATATGCATACTGATTAAGTCATTGACTAGTTTTGGATAAAAATAAAAATCACTATAACTCTGTTTGATGGCCAATGATAATGGACAGGGCCGTGCGAAGGGGGGGGCGAAGGGGGCGCCCGCCCCGGGCGCCAAAATTAGGGGCGCCAAAATCGCTATTACATCGGAATGACGGAAAATTCATAAAAGTGTTAATTAATGTATTTTTATTATTTATCACACGTCAGCATATCTAAAATTTCTTCTTATTTTACCTTAAATTTCTTGATTACATACTAAAGGGGAATAAATAAATAAAACTAAATTATTTCTAATGGCTCCCTTGTCACATACTAAAATGTTATATAATATTCTTAGAAATGTTCTTTTGTGAAAATATCGTTAATTAACACTCCGTCGACAAGACATACCTATAATCCAGATGCTGTGACATTTTTTGTCCGAACTGATTGCCCGGTTGGCTATTCCAAGCTACGCGCGGTCAGGTCGGCTGATCGTCAATCTGACTTCATATTTTCCAGATTTCCGTAGCCTATTTTTTTTAAATCATACAAGTCAAGGAATCGATAGAATCTCCGAAGCTCTAGACAATTTTAGAATTAGAATAATTGTTTTTTTTGCAGCAATATAAGTAACACTTTCCGCAACATTTTTTTTTTTTTTTTGGATAGAAGGGCGCCAATTTTACTTTCGCCCCGGGCGCAGTTTTCTCTTCGCACGGCCCTGATAATGGATACCAAGGCCAGGCGTAAGCTACATCGAAATAAAAAAATGGTGATGTGGCCATCATATTACTTTCTCCGATTTGATACTTATATTTGTAGATTCATGATTTATTTTCAATTTAAATAATATTTTAAATCGAGCGTTTCACATGATCGAATGATTGCAACGTCATAATTATAAAAGCTACAAATGACAAATTATGTTTCAAATTCAAAAAATCATTACCGTAAGTTTACTGAAAAACTAAAAATAATGCTAAAAAAAGTCTTGAAATGGATTTCTAAAAATAGTCCTGCTTATTTAAAAAGTCGTAAAAACCTAATTAAAGTCCTGAACAAGAAAGTCTTGAAAAAAGTCTTTCAAAAAGACCAGAAATAAAGTCCTGATAAAAAATGTCTTGAAAAAAGTTTTGGAGGAACAGTTTTGGAAATAAAGTCTTGAAAAAAGAGTCATGATAAAGCCGTGAAAAAATTCCTGAAAAATAGTCTTCATACAAAATACTAGAAATAAATGTCCCGAAAAAGTCCTGAAGAAAGTTCAGAAAAAGGGTCCTGATGAATTATCATAAAAAAATTGTCCTGTAAAAACAGTCTTGAAAAATTGCCCCGAAATGACATCTTTGAAAAATAAACAAAAAAGAATCTGAAAAAAAGCATTGTAAAAAGATCTGAAGAAATTTTCCTGAAAAAGAAATCCCAAAAAGAGTCTTGAAAAAAATCCCGAAAAAAGTCCTGCAAAAAGGTCTTCATATAAAACACCAGAAATAAATGTCAGAAAATCCCGAAAGAAAAAGAGTCCTAGGAAAGTCCTAAAATAAGTCCTAAAAAAAGTCCCGAAAAAGAGTCCTGATAAAATATCCTTAAAAATTGTCCTGTAATAAAAATCTTGAAAAGGCGTTATGAAAATAATAAATGAAAATTTCCTTTAAAATATCATTCAAATAGTCTTGAAAAAGTTCTGAAGAAATTGTTCTGAAAAAATCCCAAAAAAAGTCTTGAAAGTCCCGAACAAAAAATCCTGAAAATGTATCCAAAAAAAATTTCCTGAAATATAATACTGAAAAAAATCCTGTAAAGAGGGCTTGAAAAAAAATTCCCGAAAAAATAATTCTGAAAAAATGTAAGGAAGAAAATTCTGAAAATAATCTTGAAAAGAAGTCTTTAACAAGAGGTTCTTAAAAAAGTCCCAAAGGAACAGTTCTGGAGATCTTGAAAAACGAGTCCTGATAAAAGCCGTGAAAAAAAAAATCCTGAAAAATGGTCTTCATACAAAATACTAGAAATAAGAGCCCAAAAAAGTTTTGAAGAAAGTTCCGAAAAAGGGTCCTGATGAATTATCATAAAAAAATTGTCCTGTAAAAACAGTCTTGAAAAATTGCCCCGAAATGACATCTTTGAAAAATAAACAAAAAAGAATCTGAAAAAAAGCATTGTAAAAAGATCTGAAGAAATTTTCCTGAAAAAGAAATCCCAAAAAGAGTCTTGAAAAAAATCCCGAAAAAAGTCTTGCAAAAAGGCCTAAAATAAGTCCTTAACAAAATTCCTGAAATAATAAGTTTTGAAAAAGTCTTGAAAAAAATACTAAATATATCTTAAAAATGTCCAAAAAAAGGTCATTAAAAAAAAATTCTAAAAATTGTCATGTAGAAAATTCTGAAAAAAAATCCCGAAAATAAGTCCTCAACAAAGGATTCTTGAGAGAGTCCCGAAAATGTCCCTAGAAAAAAATATCCTGTTAATAAAATTTTGGAACGAAATCCTAAAAATAAAGGTCCTGAAAGAAAAAGTCTTAAAAAGTCCCGAAAAAGAATCCTCCACGAAACGTCTTTTAAAAATGTCTTTAAAACAGACCTGATAAAAGTTCTGAAAACATTGCCCTGAAGTCCCAAAAAGGCGAAAAGGGCAAAAAACTGTTCAAAGTTTTGTGGTCATTTCTGTATTAGTTTTTGAGATACAGCGCGCACTTTACACACAGACAGACTGTTATATATCATGTTACTTTCTCCGACTTTATATTTACGTTTTCATGGGTTTATTTTTAATGAAATCCTATTTTAAATGTACTTCGAGCATTGTGTAAACTCGGATGAAACTGACGTTTAAAACGTCAAAATTATAAAAGATGGAAAAATTATACTTCAAATTTAAAAACTCAGTTTACTCAAAAACTAAAGGGATTTCGAAAAAAACTTATTCTTTGTAAGTTGTTTATTTTAGCATTCGCTACAATTATTATTAACATAAATTTGCTATAACTATTATCGTTTCAAAATTATAAACCAGAAATGAAAAAAAAATTAATACATTTTTTTCTCGAATAACAATGATTTCATGAAAAATATTTTCAAACAAAAGATGTTCATTTGTTTGTTGTCTTCAATATTTGTTCATATGTTTTTGTGATATTTTTTTGTATTTAAGAAGATATTGGCAAAAAACTAAAAACGGTTAAGGTAAACACCCACTTCCGGTATACGAAATTTTTCCAAAAGCTTTTCAGTCCTTCGGATTATCAAATAAGACTTATGTTCAAAGTTTCATATCAATTGCTCTACTAGTTTTTGAGATACTGCGCGCACAGACACACACACACACACAGACACAAATTTTTTTTTTCCAGAAATTGTTGAAATGGCATCTAGGGACCCCAAAACGGATATTTCCGTAAAAAAAAATTTTGAAAAAAAAATCACGATCACAATACTTTCTCGTACTTCGTAACGGAGAAAGTAAAAAAAGTCATTGACTATCTACAGATGCGTTTTGAGATTTGCTTAGTAAAATTTTACCTATGACTTAAATACTGCATTAAAAACGTATACTTTTAATCCGATGATATTAATATTTTATTAGTAACACGATTTATCCAATGACTTTTCATTCTAAAAGACATAATGAAAAACTGATGGATACACAATATTTGCTACACTGGGGCAGGGCAATTAAGAAAATTTCTAAATTTATTTTAGTTTAAGGTGTTATTCTTCTTCTTCTTCTTCTTCTTCTTCTTCTTCTTCTGACACTAATTGTATGTTATAATCGTGCACTAATTTAATGTCATGTCGATTATTACTGCACAAAATGATCTACAATGTGTAATTGCTCCATATAACGATGGCGTAATGGCGTAGAGAGGAGTTCATTTTAAAACGCTGCATTAAGTTTGTCTTCAGAAATATTTTCTACGTCGCTATCTGTACAAAAAAAAAACTGAAAAATACAATAAATACAGGATTACTCTGTTGCCTTGAAAACTTGCAACAAATGGGTATTTTGATTTTTATGTGAGTTTAACACAAATTAATAATTGTATAGATCCGAGAAAAGTATTTTTATTCCTATAATGAATGAATTTCACCTGCAAGAAAAAAATCGTTCTTTCCTCTTTAGTTATACAACAGCCTGAAAGTCTCGTGCGAGCTTGCAGCTCTTGGGCGATTGCGCAGGCTCGGAAGTTCAGTAACTGATCAATACGTGGCGTTGATATGTTAATATTCTTAGAGGTATTGAATACAAAAATAAATGCATCCGTTTTTTATTCTATTTTTAACATTGAAGTTTTTTCGATGTAGACAATTAGGCAATGCATATGTTTTCAATTTTTATAAAATGCCCGATTTTCTTACTCATTTTACAAAACGGATTTTTAATCCATTTTTAAATAATATACATTATTGCCCATTTTTCGAGCGGCACCATGGGGATTTCAGTTATCTTAAGAGATACGAGGTTGGTTAAATTAGGGCAAAGTTGTGTATTATAACGTTGATTAATAATCTGTTGAGAAATTTGAGTTACCTTTTTTGTTTTAAAAAAATCGCGAAAAAATTTCAATTTTCATTTTTAATTTTGTATTCGAAAACTATTACTATTACGCATTTTGCACACAGACATTATTAGAGCACTTTTTAATGGAGGATCTAAATATGTTATTAGATTTATTGTAGCTTTCAAGATGGCGGAGAAACAATAGACAACTTTTGTTTTTCTTATGGGCGCCATATTGGATTTTTGCATTTTCTAATGCAAGATTTTTTTCTGTTTACCATGATATATCACACATTATGTTTTAATTTTACATTTGAGCCAAAATTTGAAATGTATTTTTTTTTTTTTGAAGAAAAATTAAATTTAATCGTTTTTCGGCATTTCCAGCCGATGTTAGAACGATCCATCAAAAAAGAAATTTGTCTCGATTTCTGTAAGTCTCACGAAAAATTTTCATGAACAAAAAGTGTATAGAATGGGATTCTAGACTTGAAAAAAAACAAAAATACGTTTTTTAAGAAAAATTAAATTTAATCGTTTTTCGGCATTTCCAGCAGTTGTACGAACGATCTACGTAAAAAGAAATTTTGCTTGTCTCACTTTCTGTAAGTCTTACAAATAATTTAAGAACAAATGGTGTTCAGAATAGTCTCCAGACTTGAAAAACAAACAAAAATAAATTTTTGAAGAAAAATTAAATTTAATCGTTTTTCGGCAAGATAGGGGATACTTGGGACAATCATATACTATACATTTAGCCACTTGATATTTTATACAAGTTCAATTCAAAATCATAAATTGATTTAATTTTTTTACAGAATTCAAATTTTTATGCCTTAAAACTTTATCAGCCATTTTCTTTTTAATTGGTGTCATTAAATTATATTTTTCTTCTATTTTATGTAATATAAAATACATTCGGATTTTCACTCAAATTTTCGATAGTTTACTCATAAAAAAATGAAAAATATGGTGCCTAGACACATAAAAAAATGCATAACTCGCGAACGATTAGAAAAATTAAAAAAATACTGAGAATAACTGTTGTAAAAGGGCCTTTTGCGGAGAGGATAGAATAGTTTTAAATTGTCCAGGATGTACAGGAAAGGCTTTGAGAAGGGCTTTCCGGTGGTGTAATCAGATTTCCGATCGGAGAAAAAAAAATGTTGTACCCCGCTGCTCAATTTCGCTTCTCCCTTCCGTATACATCGTCATCAAACTAAAAATCGGATCGAAAAACTTTATTGGGATCTTAGATATGGATTAAATCGACGACTGATTTGCCGTCGTCAGATTTTTAATTTTCGAAAAAAAAAAATCGCAAAATTCTTGGAAAAATTCCCGGAAAACAATCGAAAATTGGCCGTAGATCGTAAACGGTGTACCCCACGAAAAATATGGCCCCTACCTTTTCGACGCAAAATAATTTTTTTTCGCGTGGGATTAAAAATGGGAGCTATAGAATTTTTTATTGAAGTTGGGGGTGGTTTTCTTTGAATAACTCTTCAAGGGTTGGAGATATCGAAAATTCGTAAGAGATATAAAATATAGAGGAGCCTTCGTTCTACAAAACTCTATAAATTAAAGTTGCTACTGTAAAGGGGGCGCGGCCCTGCTCGCTGAAGCACGAAAAAAGCGACCTCTGCAGAGAAAGGATTGCAGCTCGCGAACGGAGAGGAGCACTTCCAACACAGAAGTGGCCGTTGTGCCCCCATGTATTTGGGATTTTTTGAGCCGTATCCGAACGTTCCAACTCGAAAACCCAAAAAGCCTTAGCATTTGGCGTAAACCTCTGCATCGCAAAACATCGATTTTCAAAAATTCACCCCCGAGTGAGTGAGTTGGAACCTAGAGGACATTTTCGGCTTTCAGGAAAAAAATAAATATTGTAAACATTTTTTTTGTAGAGTTGGCAACACTTTTTTGAGGGGGTTGAAATTTTAATAGTATTTGTCTTGAATTATTTTTTATTCTTTATAAAAATTTCAAATCGATATCTATGAGTTCTAGAAAATTTTAATGGTATATTTCTTGAATTATTTGTGATTTTTCATGAAAATCTCAAATAGCCATCTATAAGCGCTTTGAAAATATTGTAAAAAAACGTGATTTTGGGCCTTACGTGTTTAGTATATATTAATAATATCAATAGATACACCCTGTATTTACATAATTTCTTAAAAATTTGTTGTTAACTTCTTAAAACACAAATTTTTCAATAAAGGGTGTATCTATCGGTATATTGATAAATCTGTAAGGGGTAGAAACATTTCATCTGTCTCACTATACGCAATTCTGTACCTAGAAAAAAAAACGCATTATTTTCTGTTTAATTGATCGGTTTGTATACATGCGAATTTATCGCGTAAATATGCCATAACTATAAGTCTAATAGGATTTTTATTTTAATACCACCTTCCAAAATTAGTGTTTTATCGACCCCGCCGGCATCGTATAAATTTATTGCACAGCGACAAAAAAAATATTTTTCTCCACGACCACTGTAGAATTTATGCATTCTGCAATCAATTTTGATCATAGAACGTTCACATTCTCACTCTTGTTATGGAACAAAACACTATGCGCTTATGCGTTTTGCATGTAATTCATTCCATAACAAGGGATAGAATGAATATTCTCACACTGTTCCGAATAAAACAATTAGCCTTGGATATCACAATTGTCAAAATACTATAAACATAACCACAAACGTGATAATAAAACGGAAGTTCTTTGTGTTCATTATTTTATTAGTCTATTTTATCTGGTCGAGGAGAAAGTATAGTCTGATACTCGGTAAGAATGGAAATTCAGATGCTCGTGGTTCCTCGCGCTCGCCTCGCGGCTCGCGCTCGAAATATTCCACTCGCATCGAATTTCCATTCTAACCTTGTTACAGAATATACTATTCTGTTTAACCACGCGGAAATACTTCACCGATCGATGCAGTCCACAAACCGATAGATCGAATCTATTGTGAGCCGACGACGACGCCAACACGAGAAGTTTTTCTTTTTATTCCTTATTATGGCTGGGTGCACGTCCTCAATTTACGTGCACCAGTTCGTTAACCATCAGACCTTCATAAATCATTCATACTTTACCGCGCAGCTTATAATTTAATATGTAACTAAATACGGCTTCATCCGAAACTTAATTAATTTAAGGGAGGTGATATTTTGAGGTTTTTGTGGAAACACGTAGTGACATCTATTATAAGTAATTTCAAATTTCATGCTTACTGGCATGATTTTTAAATTGTTTTTAACCGCATTTAAAAATGTAACTTCCGAATGAACGCTGTTGTGTTTAAGTAGGATTGTGTAGTAATTGAAGGAGAGTATATTTTAGAAATTTTATGGATGTTAGCATCTGTTTAAAGTTACTTCAGAATGTTTGATTCTTGTTGCAAAGGTTTTTAATTTTTTTTTAGTCGAATATCAAAAATGTAACTTTTGAAGTAACAGGGTGCTCTTCGGAACGGTGTGAGAATATTCATTCTATTACTTGTTACGGAACGAAATATATGCAAAATGTTTTGTTCCATAACAAGAGTGAGAAAGTGTACGTTCTCTGATCAAAATTGATTTCAGAATCCTTAAATTCTACAATGGTCCTGGAAAAAGATTATTGCTTCTTTGACATTTTTTTTTCTCCTCCAATTTTGAAGACGTATGTACAGTCAGAGAAAATACAAATGCGAAACTCGCTCGGCGAGGGAATGCTGCCGCATGTCGGTGCTTAGTTCGGTCGAAACCAGTCAGTCCCTGCTTAAAATCCATTTCTGAGGCAATAAAATTCACAAGCCTAGTTTACTTCTCGCCCTTAAGTGATCGACTGACGGAAAATTTTATTTCGTTATATGATTTCTATCAGTTAATGCCATATCTGTGATTTTTTCATCTTCCAATTTTTGGTGCGTCATCTTCAAAAATTCGAATAACAAATGTTTATTTTGATATTTTTTTAATATATTCAACAATTGAATAGTAATTTTGTATAAAATTATTGGTAATATTTTAGTAGTAATTTTCGTATAAATATGTTACCCCATTTTTGCCAAGATATGACCTTGAAACCCTCGAAAAATAAGATTATTATATTTTTTACCCAAATAAAAGTTTATTTAGGGTATTATTTTTTTAAAGTTTAACCTTTTTTTTTCGCCCTTTCTAACCTTGAAAAAATTTACTTAATTTGGGATAACAATATTTATGATTTTTTTCAGATTTTTATAGTGCTTAAAAACAAAAACCCATTTTTCGAGGGTTTCATGGTCATATCTTGACAAAAAATTGGGTTAATATAATAATAATTTTACATAAAATGTTGATAAATACTCAAAAAGTATCATAAAAATATTAGTTATTCGAATTTTTGAAGTTGTCGCACCAAACGTTGAAAGATGAAAAAATCACATGGATGGTATTTATTGATAGCAATCATATGACGAAATAAAATTTTAAATTACACTTTTTCAAGACTTTTAAGCATTTTTTTCGGGCCAATTTTTGTAGTACTCTTAAAACTCTGGCATTTTTTCAAGACAATTTTTTCTAGTACTCTTTTTGGCATTTTTTTTCAGTTCACTTTTTCAAGACTTTTTAGCATTTTTTTGGGACAATTTTCTTTGGACTCTTGAGACTCTGTGGCATTTTTTCCAAGACAATTTTTTCCAGTACTTTTTTTGGCATTTTATTCAGGACAATTTTTTCCAGTACTCTTTTTGGAATTTTATTCAGGACAATTTTTTCCAGTACTCTTTTTGCATTTTTTTTTAGTTCACTTGTTCAAGACTTTTTAGCATTTTTTGGGGACAATTTTTTTAGTACTCTTAAGACTCTGGCATTTTTTCCAAGACAATTTTTTCCAGTACTCTTTTTGGCATTTTATTCAGGACAATTTTTTCCAGTACTCTTTTTGGAATTTTATTCAGGACAATTTTTTCCAGTACTCTTTTTGGCATTTTATTCAGGACAATTTTTTCCAGTACTCTTTTTGGAATTTTATTCAGGACAATGTTTTCCAGTACTCTTTTTGGAATTTTATTCAGGACAATTTTTTCCAGTACTCTTTTTGGAATTTTATTCAGGACAATTTTTTCCAGTACTCTTTTTGCATTTTTTTTTAGTTCACTTTTTCAAGACTTTTTAGCATTTTTTGGGGACAATTTTTTTAGTACTCTTAAGACTCTGGCATTTTTTCCAAGACAATTTTTTCCAGTACTTTTTTTGGCATTTTATTCAGGACAATTTTTTCCAGTACTCTTTTTGGCATTTTATTCAGGACAATTTTTTCCAGTACTCTTTTTGGCATTTTTTCAGTTCACTTTTTCAAGACTTTTTAGCATTTTTTTGGGACAATTTTTTCTGGACTTTTGAGACTCTGTGGCATTTTTTCCAAGACAATTTTTTCCAGTACTTTTTTTGGCATTTTATTCAGGACAATTTTTTCCAGTACTCTTTTTGGAATTTTATTCAGGACAATTTTTTCCAGTACTCTTTTTGCATTTTTTTTAGTTCACTTTTTCAAGACTTTTTAGCATTTTTTGGGGACAATTTTTTTTTAGTACTCTTAAGACTGGCATTTTTTCCAAGACAATTTTTTCCAGTACTCTTTTTGGCATTTTCTTTAAACACATTTTTTCAGTGCTCAATTGGCATTTTTTTCAGAGCAATTTTTTCAGTACTCTTTTTCAAGACTACTATGGCATTTTTTTTTCAAGGCAATTTTCTTCAGTATTCTTTTCCAAAACTCTTTTTGGCATTTTTTTTCAAGACAATCTTTTTAGTACTCTTTCTCAAGACAAAATCGTTACTTCTGCAGCAGGCTCTCTATAGCATAACATAATTCAAAAATTATATAATTACGTAACACCAAGAATAAGAGTCTCTTTTAACCAAGTTATTTTAAGTTGTTTCGCGAATACATGTCTGAATTTAACTTTATGTATTTTATACCTGACGTGTCCAATATTGTAAAGGCAATATAATGATCTAATAAAATTGTATTTTATTCTATTCTATTTTTAAGACTCTTTTAGGCATTTTTTTAGACAATTTTTTCCGGTACTCTTTCAAGACTACTTTTTTTTCAGGACAATTTTTTTTCAGTACAATTTTTTTAGTACTCTTTTCGGTATTTTTTTAGACAATTTTTTATAGTACTCTTTTTGGCATTTTTTATTCTGGACAATTTTTTTTAGTAATCTTTTTCAAGACTACTTTTGGCATTTTTTTTTTCAAGACAATTTTTTTCAGTACTTTCAAGACTCTTTTTGGCATTTTTACTTTCTCCGCTACGAAGTATGGTGATCGTGAAAAAAATTTCAAAATTTTTTTTTTGACGGAAATATCCGTTTTGGGATCCTTAGATGCCATTTTAACAATTTCTGGAAAAAAAATTGTGCTGTGTGTCTATGTGTGTGCGTGTGTCTGTCTATCAGTCTGTGCGCGCTGTATCTCAAAAACGAATGAAGCAATTGATATGAAACTTTAAACATAAGTCTTATTTGATAATCTGAATAACTGAAAAGCTTTTGGTAAAATTTCATACACCCGAAGTGGGTGTATACCTTAACTGTTTTTTGTTTTTTCCCAATATTTTTTGAAATATGAAAAATGTCACAAAATCATTTAAACAAATATTGAAGACAACATATAAATTAATATCTTTTGTTAGAAAATATTTTTCATAAAATCATTGTTATTCGAGAAAAAAAAATATTAATTTGTTTTTCATTTTTGGTTTATAATTATGAAACGATAATAGTTACAGTAAATTTAT
This sequence comes from Ocypus olens, assembly GCA_910593695.2. NCBI lineage: Eukaryota > Metazoa > Arthropoda > Insecta > Coleoptera > Staphylinidae > Ocypus > Ocypus olens. The sequence goes on along the minus strand of OU343059.1, from coordinate 15,719,401 downwards.
GAATAATAAAATGGACAACTTATAAAGAATTAGTTTTTTTCGAAATCTCGTTGGTTTTTAAGTAAACTGAGTTTTTGAATTTGAAGTATAATTTTTCCATCTTTCATAACTTTGAGGTTTCTAACGTCAGTTTCATCCAAGTCGACAAAACGCTCGATGCACCTTTAAGTTGAAAATAAACCATGAAAGCGTAAATATAAATTATACTACCAAGTCGGAGAAAGTAACATGATGGCCACATCACCATTTTTTTTTCAGGACAATTTTTTCCAGTACTCTTTTTGGAATTTTTTTCGGGACAATTTTTTTCAGTACTCTTTTTCAAGACTACTTTTGGCATTTTTGTGGGCAAATTTTATTTTTTTTTATTTTCAAACATTTTTTTAATATTGTAAATAACGTTCAATGACCTTGAAAAAAATCACCTAATTTGGTATTTGGGTCAATAATATATGTGATTTTTTCAGATTTTTTAAATAATTTTTTAGTGGTTAAAAAAATTATATTTGAAAGAATCTTATTTTGGGGCTTCCCGGGTCATGTAGGGTTTTTTTTTATATACGGCTATTTTGGTTTAGGGCACATCTAATAATATTTTCATATTTATTTAAAAATCCGTGTCGGGTGGCATTTTGACCATCTTATATCGGGATACCCTTTTATTACCTCATAAATGGATTTTAAACAGGAACGGGATTCGACCGAACTAAGCACCGACATGCGGCAGCATTCCCTCGCCGAGCGAGTTTCGCATTTGTATTTTCTCTGACTGTACAAACCACTACTTGAAATACCCTTTCAGCATAAGTTAGTACTCGAAAATAATAAGAATAAATTAAACTTTGTCCGTTCTGGAGGAGCTGTGCCTCGACAAATATAAGTGAAACACCACTAAATATCTATCCCACATTAGTGTGCGGTAAATTACATTTTTTGTTTGTTTTAAGATTTGGCCAGATTACTTTCACAATTGGCCTCGTGTTAATACCATTAAAATCAACATTCTTTACTAAAATATTTGATTCGAATCAGTCATTTGTCAGGACATCTGTTAGTGCATTTCATTAATCATTCAACTTGCTTATTTTTACGTGTGGAACTGATTTGTTTATCTAGGTCAATTCCGAACCGAGTATAACTATTGACAAGTGTGTACTACGCTAAGCCTTCCATTCACGAAACCGCCCATTCATTATTATAAATTATTTTTAGAAGCAATTATAAGCCATAACAATATATTTTAAATAAAAATGGTGAATTGCTTAAATAGAGCACAGCATGTGTTCCTCTTCTTGAATAGTAGCAGCTTGATAATATTGGAATAATTGAAAACAAGCCAGTTCTACTAGTCATAATCACCAGCTGTTGTTTTTAAAACAAACATTTATACTGTAATTTTGCAAAACTCGTTCCTTTACGCAATAATCGTCACCTCACCATTCAAGGATATGTTTAACCAGAAAATCAGCTCGCTCTTGTCTAAATGAAATAATATCGGCTTGTCGTAGGTGTTGGGATAGTAGTAATTGCCATAATAGGAGGTGTTATCCCACATACTGCTGGCATAGTAAATACCATGTCTGCAGCTACTGGGTGTGTGAGTCATGTTATGTCACGGTGACGTCATCGGGGAGGTTCCCCAGCGCGGTTCACGGAGAGCCGCAATGTAGTCAATATTTTGGTACGGATGAACATCTGGCCCTGCACTGCCCTTCGCAGGGCGCGAATGTCAAAGGAAAATTGCTTTTCTTCCAAAAATACGATCCACTCCAATGAAACCTACGGTCGATGTAAAAAAAAATCAAGATATCGTATTTAATCAGGTCGCGTGCCCGGAAAATTCTGATTTATTCATTTTCTTGTTCGCTCGTGAAAATCGGTTTCTTGCTAAAGCGAAAGAGCCATGCATTCAATATTTAACAATTACATCATATATGGTAATTCGGTTCGTTGTGGAAGCTCATTTTTACAAATGCACGTGGATTACATGAGTAGAATTTTTTTTAGGTGAGTGAGTTGCGTGAGTCATCTAATTAGAATCGATTATGTGATTTAACAATAACTTGAGCATGAATTTCATTCAATGAGTTGATGTATGTAATTGTATATAATTGATTTGGGATAATTTTAAGTGGGGGTAATTGTTTATAAATAATTTCTAACTTAACATCTGTTCGCCATGACCATAGAGTATCAGTTGAGGATAACTCCTTTCAACGATAAATTAAAATAGTTATTAAGATAATTGAAAGAAATTCTTACTTGTGAATTATTTTATTGACCAGGGATTCGGTATATCCGTTGTTGATGGCAATATGTGTAGGAGTCGAGTTTCAAATTTTAATTGTAAAGGTTTTAGTTGGAGTTTTATCGTTTAGTTGAAACTTGTTATTATTTTTTGTTTATAGAGATGACGGGAGTAGTTGAAAATTACAGAATCTATGTAAGCAGATTTTCATTAAAGTCTAATAATGAAAAGATCGAGGAAATGAATGCTTCCACAGTTTCTACAGTGAAAAATATTAAAGGGTGTTTAGAGTTCAATAAATTCAATAAATTTTATTGAATTTATTTAATGCTTTCTGCAACAAGTAAGGTTGTTTCTAATTTATTTATAGAGTTCAAATTTAAAAATCATACACTTTGTTGGTACCCCACAAAAACTTCGTGGCATGACGAATCTGGTGGGCGAATTTTTCGAGCATCCATGTGTCTAGGATTTTCAAAAGACGTCGAAGTGATTGCCAGCCAAAATGAGCAAGATACTGATAAACTGTTAATTTAAAAGTGTTGTGCCCATGAGAACTTTTGATCAGCATCACCCGAAGAAGCATCTTCTACAATTACGAGCAATTTGATCGAAACGCATTTTACATTGGTTTTGTGCGGGATCTTTTATTGAGATGCGTCACTGCTGTTTTCGAAAAATTTGACATTTTTTTTATTGTGAAAGGAGTGGCAGCTTACTAACTGGCCAAGTAGTGAGCGTCTAAAAAAAACAATTTTGTGAAAGAATACAAATTTTACGCGAAGGTTGATGAGTTTTTACGATTTTAATAAAGCCCCAACTCAACAACAATGCATAGAATCGCTTCTTTAAACTTTGGGTAATGAACCACCATCAGAAACGACTGATTACAATTGGTTTACAGAATTCCGTCTTGGCCGTGCAGTGTCAGCGACCAAAATCGGTTGTTAGTTCAAAAAAATCGATGCTGTGCGGAAGCTGATTGAAGAAGATCGGCATGTGACTTACAGTGAGATAGAGGCATCCTTAGGCATATCGAGAGCTGGTGTGCATTCGATTTTGCATGAACATTTAGTTGTAAAAAAGATCTGTTCGCGATAGATTGCGCATAATTTGAGCAAAGCTCAAAAACGGCTCGTGTTACTTGGTGTAAGGAAATTGTTACTGCGGGAACTGCAAAATCCGTACACAATGTCGTAACAGGTGACGAAACTTGGATGTATTCGTATGAACAGGAATCTAAGCAACACTCGACCTCAAGAAGCTGTTGAAGCCTTGCAGAAACATGTTTTTTTGAGATACCAACTCTATAGTAGAAGAAATATCGTGTTCATCTTCATTAAAAAAAAAAAACTCAAGTGTGCCATGATTTTTTATTTTAAAAAATTTAAGATGGCACACATCTTAGGAATTGACATACAAAACGCCAGATCTTTCTAAAAGTCACAATTATTCCATGGTCGCAATGGTTTACAGCAACCAGCAAAACACGTTTCTAGTTGAAAGTTATTTTTTCTTAATTCCCTACGACTTCTCTGCGTCATTTGTCACATCAAATGAATTTATCGGTAGCAACATGCCACAAGTAACATAAGCTCAATATGTGTTACCAACTTAAATTTAAAAAAAATAAAAAATCATGGCACACTTGAGGTTTTTTTTAAATGAACATACTATATATCGAGAATTGCTTTGAACGCATGCAGCTGAAATCAGTTTAAAAACTTTAAATTATATCTAAAATTAACATATTTGTATGCCCTATTAAAACAATTAATATATGTTAATTGGAAATAAAATATCAACACTCAAAATTTCGACTATGGAAAACAAAATTGCATTCGGTGAATCAAAATTTAAGACTCGATGTGGATTAAACATATATTTCAAATCCCAGCTAAAAACAAAATTACTAAAAAACTATTGGAAACAAAATTGCGTTCGGCGTTTGAAAATTTTACTAAAATTCATTGAGAGGTTTTAAGAAAATTTGAAAAACCTCATAGAAAGTGCGCATTTTGCAAAGCCACGAATTTCGCATCAAATTACAAAAAAAAACTAGTGATAGTCCATCTTTGGGATTTTCGTTAGTTTCTTAGGTACATATGTCTATAATGTTTCCTGAAAATTTCAATAAAACTCATTGAGGGGTTTTCAGGAAAATTGAAAAAATTTCGTAGAAAGGGTGCATTTTGAAAAACCACAAAATTTCAGGTAAAATTCCGAAAAAACTAGTGATGGCCCAATTTTGTTTTTTTTTTATTTGTTTCATAGACACATATGTCTAAAATGTTTCCTAAAAAAATTTAGGGGGAGTAAAGCCACAAAATTTCAATTAAAATTCCGAGAAAACTAGTGAAACAAAATATGTCTAGAATGTTTTCTGAAAATTTTAATAGAAACTATTGAGGGGGTTTCAGGCAAATTGAAAAATCTCGTAGAAAGTGCGCATTTCATAAAGCCACAAAATTTCAGGTAAAATTCTGAAAAATGGTGATGTGGCCATCATGTTACTTTCTCCGACTTGATGGTATCATTTATATTTACGCTTTCATGGTTTATTTTCAATTGAAATACTATTTTAAATGTACATCGAGCGTTGTGGAAACTCGGATGAAACTGACGTTTAAAACGTCAAAATTATGAAAGATGGAAAAATTATACTTCAAATTCAAAAACTCAGTTTACTCAAAAACTAAGGGGATTTCGAAAAAAAACTGATCCTTTATAAGTTGTTAATTTTAGCATTCTCTACAATTATTATTCACATAAATTTGCTGTAACTATTATAGTTTTATAATTAGATACCAAAAATTTTAAAAAATAATAATAATTTCTCGAATAAAAATGATTTTATGAAAAATGTTTTCAAGCAAAAGATGTTCATTTCTTTGTTGTCTTCAAAGTTTGTTTAAATGTTTTTGTGATATTTTTCATGTTTAAGAAAATATTGGCAAAAAACAAAAAACAGTTAAGGTAAACGCCCACTTCCGGTGTACAAAATTTTACCAAAAGCTTTTCAGTTCTTCAGATTATCAAATAAGACGGATGTTCAAAGTTTCACATCAATTGCTTTATTAGTTTTTGAGATACAGCGCGCACAGACAGACACACCACACAGACACACACACACACACATAGACACAACATTTTTTTTTTTGCAGAAATTGTTGAAATGGCATTTAGGGATCCCAAAATGGATATTTCCGTAAAAAAAAATTTGGAAAAAAATCACGATCACAATACTTTCTCATACTTCGTAACGGAGAAAGTAAAAAACTAGTGAGAGCCCAATTTTATTTTTTTTATTTGTTTCACAGACACATATATCTAGAATGTTTCGTGAAAATGTTAATAAAAACTATTGAGGGAGTTTCAGGAAAATTGAAAAAATCTTGTAGAAAGTGCGCATTTTGTAAAGCCACAAATTTTCACGTAAAATTCTGAAAGAACTGGCGGTAGCGCAATTTTATTTTTTTCATTTGTTTCATAGATATATATGTCTAGAATGTTTCCTGAAAATTTTAATAGAAACTATTGAGAGGGTTTCAGGAAAAAATCTTGTAGAAAGTGCGCAAATCGTAAAGCCACAAAATTTCATATAAAATTTCAGAAAAAGTTGTGATGGCCCAATTTTGTTTTTTCCATTTGTTTCATAGACACATATGTCTGAAATCTCTCGTGAAAATTTTAATAAAAACGATTGGGGGGGTTTCAGAAAAATTGAAAAAATCTCGTAGAAAGTGCACATTTCGTAAAGCCATAAAATTTCAGGTAAAATTCCGAAAAACTAGTGATAGCCCAATTTTGGGTTTTTCATTTGTTTCACTGATCCATATGTCTAGAATGTTTCTCAAAAATGTTAATAAAAACTATTGCCTGTTTTTCAGGGAAATTGAATAAAAAACTTGTAGAAAGTGCGCATTTTGCAAAGCTACAAATTTTTACCTAAAATTCCGAAAAAAGTAGTGATACCTCAATTTTGTTTTTTTCGTTTATTTCATAAGTGCATACGCCTGGAATGTTTCCTGAAGTTTTTAATAAAATTTATTTTATGAAATACATTATTTTATTAACAACATATTTGCAGTTCTTTGCTAGCTTCAATATTTTTATAAAGTTTTTTCGTATTAAAGGAAATGTCAGCTAGGTATGCTAGGTATTCTTTATTGGTGCTAAATTAACAAATAATGTCTTACACAAGTCATACAATAATTAAACATAAAAAAAAACAGCTAAAAACCAAGGAGCGCTTAGAGTAAATCCACCCTCGGTCTTCAAACTTTCACCAAACGCTTTAGGATTCTTCAGATTATAGTTGCTTTTGAAAATCTCTATAAGTTTTTGATACACTGCTGCTGGAATGCCAGTCGACCTTTTTCCTTATTTTTTAGGGCATTACAAGTGATCTATTGCTAGGGATCAGAAAAGTTTTGTTTTCTACTGAAGTTGCTTGGCCTTCTTCAATTTTAATCGAGAAAGTTGTATTTAGATATTCGACTGCCGATTTATGAAAATCTTTGAAATGCATGTGGACTACACTAAAAGATCTCCGATGGCGGCGTGCCGCTGCTCTCATCTATATTTTTTTACGACGCGTTTTCTTTCTTCTTCCTATTTGGGTAAAACCCCAATACGAATGGTCACTTATCATAAACTTTTGCTCGTAGATAGCCTTGGAAAATAGGTAAATGAGAAGCGTTAAAATAATCTGATTCTTATTTTGCCCTGTACAGTAGTCACTCCAGATCACCATACATTTTCTTTTTGGAAAATTTGGATGAGAAATGACTTTCAGCAGACAAGACGCCATTTCATTTGTTTCTTTGCCACGTTGATCTATGTACGTTGTTTGACTTATTTTTTTTTTGACAAGTACTTGCACTCTCTTTAAAAATAAGTTGAACTCAATTAATGTATTTTTTTTTAATTTATAAATTTTCGGTTTTTGTAATTTGTTAAAAAAGTGTAACTGTAAATAAATAAAATAAATTCCGCTTTTCGCCAATGCTTCGCCGAATATATTTATAATCATTTTTATTGTCCATGAATGAGGCATACAATTGTACTAATATTTTAGACATGTCAACTTGGAGAAATTAACCTTTTCAGCCCTGCATTTTTAAATTTGAAAAAAACATTTTTTTGTTAATTATTATTGATGGGGAGCTTCTTAAGACCATAAATATCAAATTTGTACTGATTTGATTAATTTGTATAGGAATTAATTAGTGAGGCTTTGTTGAAGTGACATCTAGTGATAAACAGCAAAAATAAGGATTGTCATAGTAAGTAGAGACATGTAAATGCTGCGGTGGCAATTGCCACCACCAGGGCCGAAAGGGTTAAGGTATATGTTATTATTAATTACACTTTTCACTAGTAAAATCGTATAAATTATAAAATATATTATCTAAGGGAAACAATTTAATTTTGTTCCTAAATATAAATTTGGAGATGTCTTGATATCTTTAGAAAAATTGTTATACAGTGCAGATACAAATTCACCAGGCGATTTTTTTGGTATATTTTGACGAATTATCTTTCGTTATTATCAGTTTCGATATTGCAGTATACAACAAATATTTTGCCTGTTAAATTTTATAAAGACGAAACACACTAGTGGAAAAAAATGAAACACTTGAAATTCGTGAAATTTCGACCATTTTCAAACCGCTATAACTCGGCGTATTTTCAATCGATTTTGATGAATCTTTGAGGGCGAAAAACTTTGAAGTGTCTTCTTTAAAGTCATGCATGCGAACTTAAGCGTAACCTCTTCCGCCCCCTCTAGCACCCCTGTGAAAAAAATGTTTTTTCAGGAAACCACGTCAAACCTTGACAATGTGATAAATAAATTAGAGGCAACCTCACTTGCAGAAGTTGCAGAAGCATTAAATAAATTTAAATTATTATTATATTCATATATTCAGGTTATATTTCGTTTTATTAAATTTATTTGACAATGTGTACGGAGTTGAAAAAAAATTGTGGACTCGATCCACCATGAAAGTATTAAAATTTGAACAATTCCCTATGCAGGACTCAAAGAACGACGTTCCTACGATGATTTGGCACCAAGTTATGAGTGAAAAAAATAGCATTTTGAGGTTTTTCGCACATAACTCAGCGACTTTTCAACCAAATTGGATGATTCTTTCGGGAAAAAATCCCATTTTTTGCTCTACTTTAAAGGGGTAAACTCAGATTGGGATGATCCCTTTTCAAAACCTTCAATCCCCAAACAAACAACACGTTTTTGGGCCAAAAAGCGTCCAACTTTGGCAACGTGTACCGAAGTTGGAAAGGGCATTGAAATGTGTTAAATTACCTGTGCAGGACTAGAAAAACGAAGTTCTACGAATGCACTTTTTTTTCAATGTGAATATTCAGGTAACTTTGAAGTAAACAACTTTCGACGTTTTTTTACCACTATTTAAATGGACAAATGACAATGGACTACCACATAGTTACGGTCGCAACAATCATCTTTACGTGAATATTCAGGTTATATTTCGTCTTTATTAAATTTATTTAATGCTTCTGTAACAAGTGACGTTGTCTCTAATTTATTTATTTTGCTCATTTAAAAATAATTAGATTATTAAAGTAACACAAGGTTTTAAATTATTAGAATTATTATTTCATTCATTTAAATGTAATTTGTTTTATTATCGACTACTCAAGGGTCAAAAATCTTATTACCTCATTGACACACATTTTACTGTTATATTTTACCGTTACTATAGCATTTACATCGATTCAAATGCAGTCATTAATTGAACTCATTAGACTTATGTATATTTTAACTGAATTAGATAACGTGCGTAGGTTGAAGCGATGGGAAAGGCAATCGAGAATAATGGTATCTCGGTGTGTTTCTCTAAAACGAGAACAACAAGATGCCACACTGACCAAATACGATCGGCAATCTTTCGATTGTGTCTCCCCCACGCGGGTCGAGAGTGTGAAAATGGGCGTAAAATATGGACTGGTAATTTGTAATGATGGAAATTAGAATTAGAATTACATTAGCCAACGAAGAAGAAGCGTCAAAAAATAAAAAAATATGGACTGATAATTTGTAATGATGGAAATTAGAGTTAGAATTATATTAGCCAACGAAGAAGAAGCGTCAAAAGGCAATTAAAAGATTTTTATAAAAAAAAATTCGGAGTGTTTCAAAGAGAAATTAATCGCAGTTGCTTATGAATTGAAATGCGCATGTCCTGGCCGCCATTTTATAGACATAACCTCCTCTACATAAATTATAATTTAGTCTCAAATTTTACAGACATAACCTTAAAGCCCCAAACTCTTCCAGTTAAATTAGAAATTAGCATCTCATTTTACACACTTATTAAGATAAGTTTGTCTGTTGAGAATTTGTAACCTAAACTAGTACAGAAAAAATAAAATATATTGGGAAGTAGAATAGCAGTCACTCTACAATCCAAATATCTGATAAATATGGATCTCAACCTACTTGAGGTTTTTTTTTTAATGAACATGCGATATATTGTAATTGATCCAGCAGTAATGGTTGATAATTATTAGATAAATTCGGTATTGGCAACCGTTATCTGTTAACGGGAAGTAATAAAACCATATCTAAATTGCATCAAGCATTTTAGATTTTTAGATACGATTAATCTAAAAATTGTACGTATCCATATACAGGTATGTATCTCAACAATAAATTAATATTACTCAGTTCGCGGTTCTTTCTAAGAACTGCATGACTAAGTAAATATCTTATCAGGTTATCTCGTGTACACCGTAAACATTATCTTAAAGTTAAATAAGCCTTTTAGCTTTGATATTTCGTTTATTTTTAAAGGAGAATCGACTCGACTGACCTACGTAAAGACTGACCTTGAATTTTTGCGAGTATCTTAATCAATATGCTAATAACTTCCAATCTAATTTTAGGTTTAAATACGTATGCTACTCCGAATATTCTATTGATTTAGTCTGCAGAGCACTGTTATTATAAAGAGTAATAAAAGATTATATAATTTTGTAATTTGATATATAGCGGAAATAATTATTTCGTTAGCTAACGAACAATCGATTATGTGTTGAAAATTTACAGCGTTATAAAATGATGGGAGTAATGGCACAGCATTCATCATGAGGTATTTGATTATTTGATCCCAAATCAACTTTATAGACGTTGTAGGGACAGCAACAGGGTTGGTGTGTGCGAACTGTGTGCTCGGTACTTCGTCCTTATTAAAGTGTTTTCTCTTAATTAAGTTCTAATCCTAATCCCATGAAGATATGGACATAATTACTGCACAGCGATCTGTAAAGCTTCAAATCAAAATATCAGGTAACCTATACAAAATTAAACAGTCAAGACGTCAAAATAATAATTTTTTGATGTCAGACATTACAGGTTATGAAATACATATGGAGTCCAACAAAATATTGCTTCAGTGAAAGTTGATGCTTGGAGCTAAAATATTTTTAAAATGAGGACAAGCACTGTCTCTGTGCCTGTTTTTAAATTTAAAATGAGAATATTAAAATCAATAATAAAGTCTAGCCGCGCTATGAAGGCATCTGAGATGCTAACTGTAACCTTTTAAAAACCACTGATGTATAAAAAAAAGTGGATAGTGCACCAATAGCTAGCAAGTAAACTGTAAACATCTGTGAGTGCAAAGCACTTCTGATGAAGGCGGCCCTTCCGACCTTTCGTTATTACCTCAGACGCCTTCGTAACGCGGCCAGAGTATATCTTCCCAATCTAACCGTTGGAGAGTAGCCTTTTCTATACCAAGAAGCATTACTAAAGACCTTAGCCTTTCCTGTACTATAGGATTAAAAAAAAAACTATTCGTTTTAAAACAAAGAAATGTTGAGAAAATTCTTAACAATTTTTCAGTATCAGGCAAAGAAGATGCAATGTTGTTATTTTTAACGAACTGATCCATATGTCTGGTTCTTTAACATCAATGTCATTGAGGTAAACTTTAACCCTATCCCATAATCCAAACAGCTGAAGATTTCGGAGGTTTGAAACAATAATAAATAACAGAAAGTTTTTATTTCTGTAAATTATACCATTTGTAATAACCCTAGGTTAATGTTTCACTGTTTGGATTGTAGGAAAGGGCCCACCCATCACGCTCTGAACTTTAATCCAACCTTCAAAACTCTGTTTACTGAATATTTCTTTGAAATTATTGGCAGATGTTGGAATATAGATTCAAATAAATAAGCAGAGTTTGTAACTACAGTAAAAGTTAATCGCACCGTGGTGGGTGGGCCCCGGTGGTGGGTGGGCTCCGGTGGCGGGTGGGCCCTATCCCATAATCTAAACAGTATCGTAGATTTTTGCTTTTTTTACCTATATTTTGTATTTTCGATTTTATCGGTTTAAATTTTTGGTCTTTTGGCGGAAATTTTCTTTATTTTGACTTTATTTTTTTTATTTTTTTGGTCCACCACTTAGATTTTTTAGGTACGAATTTTAGATTTTTAGTCTTTAGATATTGATTGACTGAAATGTTCGATTTGTTCGTTAAAATTTTTATTATTTTGGTCCACCAGTTAGATTTTTAGGTACGAATTTTACATTTTTTGTCTAAATTTTTTATTTTTTGTCACATATTTTAGATTTTCTTAACTAGAATTAATGATTTTATTGTGCGGTTTTGTAATTTTCTTTGCTATTATTTTTGAATTTCTCGTCGGAACTTATTTTAAGCTAAAAAGTGTTATTTTTAGACCAGGATTTTTAATTTTTTGCCAATATTTTAGTTCTTCGGCTGTTTAGTTTAGGATTTTTGATTTTTTTTTTGCTGATATTTTAGATCTTCGACTATTTCGTTCCAAATTTTTGATTTTTTGGCCAAAATGTTCGATTCATTTGTTGAAATTTTGGATTTCTTGGTTTGCATTTTTTTATTTTTGGCCTGAGTTTTCGACCTTTTGGCCTAAATTTAGACAAAACGTCGAAAACTCGGGCCTAAAGATGAATAATGCAGACTAAAATATCCAAAATTTCAACAAACAAATCGAATATTTTGGCCAAAAAATCAAAAATTTGGAACAAAATATCAGCAAAAAAAAATCAAAAATCCTTGAAAACACAGGCAAAAGAAAAATAATTTTCAACGAACAAAACTCGAAAATTCTCGCATATAAATCAATAATTCATTAAAGTCAACAAAGAAATGAACATCTTTTGCTTGAAAATATTTTTCATAAAATCATTGCTATTCGAGAAAAAAATATTAATTTTTTTTAAATTTTTGATTTATAATTATGAAACGATAATACTTACAACAAATTTATGTTAATAATAATTATAGATAATGCTAAAATGAACAATTTATAAAGAATAAGTTTTTGTATAAATCTCTTTAGTTTTTGAGTAAACTCAGTTTTTGAATTTGAAGTATAATTTTTCCATCTTTCATAATTTTGACGTTTTAAACGTCAGTTTCATCCGAGTTTACACAACGCTCGATGTGCATTTAAAATATGATTTCAATTGAAAATAAACCATGAAAACGTAAATATAAATGGCTATGATACCATCAAGTCGGAGAAATTAACATGATGGCCACATCACCATTTTTCCTTTTTTGATGTATATTTTCTGTATTTTCGATTTTATCGGTTTAAATTTTTGGTCTTTTGGCGGAAATTTTCTTTATTTTGACTTAAATTTTAGATTTGTTTGTTAAAAATTTTATTTTTTTGATCCACCGCTTAGATTTTTAGATACTAATTTTAGATTTTTGGTCTTTAGATATTGGTTGACTTAAATGTTCAATTTGTTTGTAAAAATTTAAATTTTTTTGGTCCACTCTTAGATTTTTAGGTACGAATTTTACATTTTTGTTCTTATTTTTTTATTTTTTGTCACATATTTTAGATTTTCTTAACTAGAATTAATGAGTTTATTGTGCGGTTTTGTAATTTTTTTTTTGCTATTATTTCCGAATTTCTCGTCGGAACTTATTTTAAGCTAAAAAGTGTTATTTTTAGATCAGGATTTTTGATTTTTGGCCAATATTTTAGATCTTCGGCTGTTTTGTTCCAATTTTTTATTTTTTGGCCAAAATATTCGATTCGTTTGTTGAAATTTTGGATTTCTTGGTTTGCATTTTTTTTTATTTTTGGCCCGAGTTTTCGACCTTTAGTCCTATATTTAGACAAAACGTCGATAGCTCGGGCCTGAAGGTTAAAATATGCAAAATTTCTATAAACAAATCGAATATTTTGGCCAAAAAATAAAAAACTTGGAACAAAATAGTCGAAGATCTAAAATATCAGCCAAAAAAATCAAAAATCCTGGTCTAAAAATAAAAATCCTTGAAAACACAGGCAAAAGAAAAATAATTTTCAACGAACAAAACTCGAAAATTCTCGCATATAAATCAATAATTCATTAAAGTCAACAAAGAAATGAACATCTTTTGCTTGAAAATATTTTTCATAAAATCATTGTTATTCGAGAAAAAAAATTATTAATTTTTTTAAATTTTTGGTTTATAATTATGAAACGATAATACTTACAACAAATTTATGTTAATAATAATTATAGAGAATGCCAAAATGAACAACTTCTAAATTATAAGTTTTTTTTCTAAATCTCTTTAGTTTTTGAGTAAACTAAGTTTTTGAATTTGAAATATAATTTTCCCATCTTTCATAATTTGGACGTTTTAAACGTCAGTTTCATCCGAGTTTACGCAACGCCCGATATACATTTAAAATATGATTTCAATTGAAAATAAACCATGAAAACGTAAATATAAATGGCTATGATACCATCAAGTCGGAGAAAGTAACATAATGGCCACATCACCATTTTTACTTTTTTGCTCTTTTTTTTCTGTATTTTCGATTTTATCGGTTTAAATTTTTGGTCTTTTGGCGGAAATTTTCTTTATTCGACTTAAATTTTCGATTTGTTTGTTAAAAATTTCATTGTTTTGGTCCACCACTTAGATTTTTAGGTACGAATTTTATATTTTTGGTCTTTAGATATTGGTTGACTTAAATGTTCAATTTGTTTGTAAAAATTTCAATTTTTTTGGTCCACTCTTAGATTTTTAGGTACGAATTTTACATTTTTGTTCTTATTTTTTTATTTTTTGTCACATATTTTAGATGTTCTTAACTAGAATTAATGAGTTTATTCTGCGGTTTTGTAATTTTTTTTTGCTGTTATTTCCGAATTTCTCGTCGGAACTTATTATAAGCTAAAAAGTGTTATTTTTAGACCAGGATTTTTGATTTTTGGCCAATATTTTAGATCTTCGGCTGTTTTGTTCCAATTTTTTATTTTTTGGCCATAATGTTCGATTCGTTTGTTGAAATTTTGGATTTCTTGGTTTGCATTTTTTTTATTTTTGGCCCGAGTTTTCGATCTTTTGGCCTAAATTTAGACAAAACGTCGAAAACTAGGACCTGAAGATGAATAATGCAGACTAAAATATTTAACATTTCAACAAACAAATCGAATATTTTGGCCAAAAAATAAAAAAAAATTGAACAAAATAGCCGAAGATCTAAAATATCTGCCAAAAAAGTGAAGAATCCTGGTCTAAAAATAAAAATCCTTGAAAATACAGGCAAAAGAAAAATAATTTTGGCCTAAATTTAGACAAAACATCGAAAACTCGGGCCTGAAGATGAAAAATGCAGACTAAAATATCCAAAATTTCAACAAACAAATCGAATATTTTGGCCAAAAAATCAAAAATTTGGAAGAAAATAGCCGAAGATCTTTAATCAAAAATCTTGGTCTAAAAATAAAAATGCATACCAGAAACCTTGAAAATACAGGCAAAAGAAAAATAATTTTCAACAAACTAAACTCGAAAATTCTCGCATATAAATCAATAATTCTTTATTTTGGCCTACATTTTTGATTAGTTTATTACAATTTTCAATATTTCCGCATTTTCATGCCCGACGTTTTGATCAATTTTTTTTTTGTCCTACATTTTAGATTTTTTAACCTGAATGATTGAGTTTAAAAGTTTTTGATTTTGTCCTTTGTTTTAGATTTTGCAACCTAAATTTTTGAATTTTTTAAAAGTGCTATTTTTAGAACATGATTTTTGATTTTTGGCCATTATTTTAAATCTTGGGTGTTTTGTTTCAATTTTTTGATTGGCCAAAATATTTGAACATTTTCAAGAGGGGAGTAATTGAACACTTGAAATGAAATAATTTGTCTAAATTTTCATAATTTTCGTAGCCACATGTGATTTTTTATAAAATAAACCGATTTGGATATTTTCTTATTTTTAATTCTTTTTTATTACTTAAGTATATGATTGTGATGGATTTTCGAATGCAGGAAAATGCCCTCTATCCGAATTGAACAAAAAATAGATATGTTGTCGTTCAAAAAGTTGACTGTCGCAACCTTGACAGTTGTCATCATATTTTGAATTTGGTGACTTTCTTGCCGTTTACTAATACTTTACTCTCAAAATAAAAAAGTTAGAAATGGATAGAACACCAAACTGAATTACCCTGTATATATAAAAAAAATATGCGACTTGATATAACTACTTGTGTTGCCAACACAACAAAATAAGTGCACGACGAACACAACACTGAGTCATTTATTTATTTTTCGGTTTTGCAAAAGTGTTACAAGATCATGCTCGGCTCCGAAATGTAATCAGAAAATTCTCTATAAATAAAAACCGGTTAAGGAGGCATTTCGCCGAATGGCAATAAACAACGATCCAGCTTAAATCCAAAAATGGCGTAGATGATAAATTTCACTCTTACATACGGGCGCACGGAAATTTCACAACTCTCTACACCACTACCATAATAGGAGCATGTCTTATCCATACATTATCTCCGTTTTTTTTTTTAATCTTTGGAAACGGTAGTGCATCAAGCTGCGCGTGTAAATAAGTTTTATGGTAAATAGGTGCGAGACAATGGAATTTTAATTGTGGCGTGTTATTGGGTTGAAAGCGAAGTAACCCAGAAACCACGGATGATGGTTTGTTTCATCTGGGTAATAGGAAGTGTTACGAATGTATGAGATTTATCTAAATATTGGAATGTGATTTTTATGGGAATTAAAATATTTACACCTATTATAGTGTCGTTCATTGTGAAAAGGAGGTCGATACTAGTTTCAGAGATGTTTTTGTCAAAAATATCGAAAATATGTTTTTTTACGATTCATGTAGACTATAGAACAATCCAAGAAGTAAGTCTATATTTAAGTTGAAAATACCGTTTTTGTGATTTATCATTTCAATCAATTTTGAATTATGAAAGAATTATATGTGTAATTTTTATCAAAATTGCACAAAGTAATATATTCAAATTGCCCATCATTATCTAGCAAGTGTAAATTTGGCGAATTATAGAAGCGTTAATTGTTAATTTCCGATTTCGTTGTAATTATCCAATTTTAGGAAATTAATTACCCACTGTTCATTTTAGTTTTTTTTTAACATATTCGTTGATTTCAGAATGGCAATTTGTTCAATTTGCGGTTTAATTTATAGGAATACGAGGAGTGTAGGTGTCGCGTGCAATTTCTTGACCATATGTTATTCAGCCCACATATTGAAACTCGAAAAATAGCACCGGCTGGTGCCATTTATGGTCAGACTGGAGAACTGACTGACTGACGCCCTTAAATACGCGTGGAAAGAACACATGCTGATGTTATGATGTTAACGAGAGGATTTGCTGTCGCTCATCTTTTGCAAGTGATTAATGTAGGCCATCTTGAAATTATTCTCATGTCCGCATAAAATGGTTGCGTGTAACAATATTTCTGATTTTTTGTAACTTTCATATTCCATCGTACGAGGCTTTGGAAATTTAACTGAACTTAAAAAAATGGTGATGTGGCCATTATGTTACTTTCTCCGACTTGATGGTATCGTAGCCATTTATATTTACGTTTTCATGGTTAATTTTCAATTGAAATCATATTTTAAATGTACATCGAGCGTTGCGTAAACTCGGATGAAACTGACGTTTAAAACGTCAAAATTATGAAAGATGGAAAAATTATACTTCAAATACAAAAACTCAGTTTACTCAAAAACTAAAGGGATTTCGAAAAAAACTTATTCTTTATAAGTTGTTCGTCCACGGAAATCAATCAAACGACGAATTGTATTTTGTAACCTTATCTACATCTCCTTAACCTCTTAGGCACGGCTGAATTTTGCACGAGGCTGTTTCTCTGTACGGCAGAGTTCAATTTGAAAATCGCATCCGCGAAAGACACTACAGTGGTGCATAGTGTAATACTTTAAGAATTTAAAACTTATTTTTGCTTAAAAAACGGAAAATTATTTTTTATCTTATCTATATCTCTTTAATGACTACCGAAAGGAAAAAAAATGAAAAATTTGAAGATTTAAAACGTTGAGTTGTGGTAAGTTATTTTTAAGTTATTTTATTTCTGTTTATTTTGTGTAATGGTTTGTTAGTTGACCTAAGTTACTCTTTATTTTGACGTGTCTCGCATTGTAAATACAATGCAAAAGACCAACTCTTATCTTATCTTAAAGAATTTGCAAAATCTTTCCTTTCGTTCAAGAATTATCCTCAAAAAACTACAAATTTATTTTTTTCTGTTTTATCTGCATCTACTCGGCGAGTACAACACTTTGCTGAAAGAATTTGTCAAATTTGGTCATCCGTTCACAAGTTATCTTAAATAAATGACTTTTTTGTGGTCCTGTACATTTATTCGATGAGTAGAAATACTTTTCAGGAGGAATTTTTAAAATCGACCATTTTGTTGAAGAGCTATTTTCTCAAAACCACAGAACTATTGAGCAATTATTTTTTTTATATACACATACTTTACTGAAAGATTTTTCAATATAGGTTTATCCGTTCAAGAGTTGTCCTTAAAGACCAGAAAACAATTATATGACAAATTTAATTTTTTGGTCTTAACTGCATCTATTCGACTTTGCTGGAAGAATTTTCCAAATTCGATCATCCGTTCAAGAGTTATCCTCAAAAACCAGAAATCAATTAAAGGAAACATTTAATTTTTTGGTCTTATCTGCATCCATTCGACGAGTACAACACTTTGCTGGAAGAATTTGCCAAATTTGGTCATACGTTGAAGAGTTATCCTGTGAAACCCGAAAAAACAATTGAACAAATTTAATTTTTTGGTCCTTTTTTCATTTTATTCAAATTTAGATATAGTACATGACAAATTATAACAAAGTACATCACAACAAAATCAAATTCTACAGCTAATTGAATACGTCACAGAAAACAAGAACAAAATCATTTGCAATTGATATAATCCTCTACTGAGTAATATTCTTTTTCCATCAGTCGAGACATTTTTTCTACATCTTCCGGACGAATATAAGACTTTGCCGAAAGAATTTTACAAATCTCGTCCTCGGTTCAAAAGTAAAATGTTGAAAATTAAAAAAATGCAATTTTTGCATTTTGTGTTAATGTCAAGAAAAAATTTCGTAACCCGTAATAAAATTACATAAAATTTGCCATATTTTGAAGTTTAAATCATCACAATTGAACAATACGTGCGGCAGCAGTGCAATTTAAAAAAATCAAAATCTTGAAAATTTCAAAACTGCAATTTTGCATTTCGTGTTAATTTCACGAGAAAATATTGTAATCCGTTTTAAAATAACAGTAAATTCGCCATATTTTGTCGTTTAAATAATTAAAATCGGACTACGCATTCGGCAGGTGTAAAATTCCAAAAATTAAAATCGCGTTTTTTTTAATTCTGGAAATTAAAAAAATTGCAATTTTTTACATTTTGCGTTAATTTCGCGAGAAAATATATGAATCCATTTTAAAATAACACTAAATTCGACAAATTTTGAAGTTTAAATAATTATAATCGGACAACGCGTTCGGCAGGTGTGCAATTTCAAAAATCGAAATTTTGATTTTAAAAAGTGAGATTTTTGCATTTTGTGTTAATTTCACAAAAATGTTTTGTAATCCATTTTAACATTACACTAAATTTGCCACATTTCGACGTGTTTAAATCATCAAAATCGGACGACGCATTCGGCAGGTGTGCAATTTCAAATATCAAAATCGCGACAAAAATTTTAAATTTAACGATGGCTACTTTGATCTGTCGAAAATAATAATTTTGAGCTACAAAAAATGACAATTTTCAACCTCCAAAAACTACAATCTTGAAATGCCAAAATTGATCATTTTCAACAACCAAAAACTTATATTTTCAACTGCCAAAAACCACAATTCCCTACTGTCTAAAATGACAAATTTTCAATTGCAATCAATTACCGTTTCAACTGTCAAAAACTGTAATTTTTATCTGCTTACAATGACCATCTGCTTACTGGCAGAAATGACAATTTTTTTGGCTATTTTCAACTGCCAAAAGTAATTTGAGCTACCAAAAATGACAATTTTCAACCCCCAAAAACTACAATCTTAAAATGCCAAAATTGATCATTTTCAGCAACCAAAAACTTAAATTTTCAACTGCTAAAAATGGCAATTTACAACTGCCAAAAACCACAATTTCCAACTGTCAAAAATGACACTTTTCTGAAAGAATTTTTAATATCTGCCATTTTGTTCAAGAGTTATGCTTTTAAAACCGCAAAAAATTGAACGACGAATTTAATGTTTTATCTTATCTGCATCAATTCAGTGAGCACAATACTTTGCCGGAAGAATTTTCAAAATCAGATTATCCGTTACACCAATTATCCTCAAAAAAAGAACGACGGGTAACACTTTGCTGAATGAATTTTTAAAATGTGGCCATCCTTTCAAACAATTGAACGACGAATTTATTTTTTGTTTTTATCTGCTTCTATTCGATGAGTGAACAACACATTGCACCAAGAATTTTCAAAATCTGGTGTTCTAGAGTTTTTTTTTTGCATATAACATTTTTTATGCTAAATAACTTTAGTCGTAAATAGTGCTTAGATCGACTGGAAACGCCTAAAAACGAGTAAAAATTAGTTTTTAGCCACTCGGTGTATGAGAGCGGAAGCACCAGTTTATTTATCTTTTTTTTATTACCCCCCCTAGACTAGTTGGTTGGAAACGCCCTTGGTCATCATTCATATCTTTAATAAGAATCTTTAAACCATAACGAGCTTTGTTAAGTTTATATAATACAGTGACATGATGCTTAGAGTTTTATCAACAATACCTTTGTTTTTGTAAATTTATACATGAGTGATCCCCAAGATATTTTATTACATTGCTTTATTTCTGATACAATTATTTCTTCTTAATTTGCAGAAATAAATTGCATTATTATTCTACTTTAAAACTTCTTGTGATAATGTTGTCAAGTCGTCCTGATTTTTATTTTTATTTTTTAAATTTCTTATTTATTTTGACTTAAGCCAATATACACACTGCATACCTAAATTAAAATACCAATGCAGCGGGATCGCCTTATTAAGTAGATAATTAAAATGAATTTTAAAAGTTAGATACATTAGTTATAAAATGATTTACAGTAAATACCACAAATTGAATACACTGGAACGTTAGGAGATTTGTTTATTTTATGAAATAATTACAGTAATCGTGAAAGAGGTGGAATTATACACATTATATATTATTTCCTCCGCATTCTAAAGCGAGTTGTATGCTAATTAGAACGGATGCTCTCACATTCACGTCGAGTTCTAGAAATCCTTTAAAAGGCTCGCCATTTTTAACTACTCGTATGTACGTACTTCTATTTTTGGTCATAGGTTATAATTTGCGGTTTCGTGTAATAAAACATCTCCTTTCTTTTATTCCAACGCAACATAACGTTCATGATATAATAATTGATGTTGACCTATGATTCACGGTAAAAAAAACTGGTAATAACACATTATTATTTTTGAATTTGATATGGTACTTAAACGGTACTATAATAATAATATAATATAATAATAGGTATTTATTTTTTTAATGAACACTACAAATGAATGAATTCAGAGAAATTAAATCGTTCCTTATGTATGATTTGATTAATCTTTTTTTTCAGATTCCTTTGAAGAAAGCAAAATAGATCCTGCACAATATCCTGCAAGAAATGATGCCTTCATAGGAAGCCCAATTCAAAATTGGCGCATTACGGCAGAACCCTTTTTGTCGGACCAATCGAGTTTGATATAGACGCCACAAAAGAGGAAGTAATGTATAAATACATTTGAGGTAACCTCACGCTATTTCGTTTTATTAAATTTAAATTTATTGAATGTAATAGATGTAATATAGTGTAGAAATTCGAAGAACACAGACTGGGATCTCTGAAGAGAGTCCATAGGTTTGGGGACTGATCATCTCTACCTCGACAGAAGAGCTAGAAGCAGCTGCGGCTCTTCTCTTAAATTGCACCTTAAAGGCGTTGTTCGCCAAAGAGGAGATCTCCTTCCAGAGATGCGATTTGAATCACCTAAAGAAGCAATCCAGGAAAACTTTCAACAACAGGCAACTGGGATGCCTGCAGACTGAGAAAGTCGAAAAGGAAAACATGGAGGACCTTCTGTAAGGGAGACAACCCCAACGGCAAAGCTCCATAAGGTCGTATCTAAAGACCACTTCAATGGTATAGAGCTAAGCAGAGGGCCTCAAGGAAAGTGAATGCACACTTTCCAATTTTATAATCTGCAGACTCACATCTTAATCTGCAGAAGGAAGCTTATCCCAAGCAACTAGAGAACGCAAAAGAAAGGCTGCTAAACTCATTACCACAGCAAAAATTAAATGGGCAGTCAAAAGCTTCAAACCCTTCAAAACACCAGGCCTAGATGCCATTTTTCCAGCATTGCTGCAACACGGGCTAGGCATAATAGTCCCATACCTGCAGGCAATACACAAAGCCAGCTTTATGCTGGGTTACATACCAATGGAATATTTATCCCCAAAGTGGCCCGAAGACCACCTGATAAGGCTAATTTTGTAAGTCGCACCTCCCAATTAGCCTCAGTTAATTCCTGCTGAAAACAACAACATCATGTGCGGTACTCTTTAAACCCGCTTCATATCATTGCTTATCAGCCTGGAAAATATACTGTGGCTCACAATAGACATAGAAGCATCACTTCGACACAAGGATATTGCACCAGACATTTTCGTCTTGAGGGGGCGTTCGACAACACAACCTTCAAACCCGTGGAAACAGGAGCAATGAAGAAGGGAATTGATGTACCCACTAGTAGATGGATCAAAGCCATACTTGAAAACCGAAAAATCACTGAAGATATAGCAAGTGGATCGGAAACGGTAACCACGTCGAAAGAGCGCCCGCAACGCGGGATTCTATCGCCCTTGCTTTGGTGTATCGTGGTAGATGAACTCCTCATGACCTTAACAGTTAAGGCTATGCCGACGACATAGCAGTTATCATACAGGGCAGATACCTTTAACCTTTAGGGACCATATAAATAATATTTGCTCTGAAAGCTTTAAATGTATTGGTTTTATTCGACGGAACTGTCAGAATTTTAAGAATACGAGTGCAGTATTACAATTGTATTTTGCGTATATTCGTAGTAAGTTGGAATATGGATCAGTCATCTGGTCTCCAGCATCTCATCTTTACATAGATAGAATTGAAAGGGTACAAAGAAAATTTTTGAAATACTTGTACTATAAGAAATTCTCATGTTATCCAGATGATTCAGTGACATATAATGATTTATTATCAATATTTAATATACAAACCTTGAAAGCTCGAAGAAATATAAACTCAGTATTATATTTATACAGTACGTTTTTACTTTCTCCGTTACGAAGTACGAGAAAGTATTGTGATCGTGATTTTTTTTCAAAAATTTTTTTTACGGAAATATCCGTTTTGGGGTCCCTAGATGCTATTTCAACAATTTCTGGAAAAAAATTGTTTGTGTCTGTGTGTGTGTGTGTCTGTCTGTGTGCGCTGTATCTCAAAAATCAATAGAGCAATTGATATGAAACTTTGAACATACGTCTTATTTGATAATCCGAAGAACTGAAAAGCTTTTGGTAAAATTTCGTACACCGGAAGTAGGTGTTTACCTTAACTGTTTTTTGTTTTTTGCCAATATTTTCTTAAATATAAAAAATATCACAAAAACATTTAAACAAACATCGAAGACAACAAAGAAATTAATAGGTTTTGCTTGAAAATATTTTTCATAAAATCATTAATATTCGAGAAACAAATTTATTATTTTTTTTTAATTTTTGGTTTATAATTATGAAACGATAATAGTTACAGCAATTTTATATGAATAATAATTGTAGAGAATGAGTTTTTGAATTTGAAGTATAATTTTTCCTTCTTTCATGATTTTGACGTTTTAAACGTCAGTTTTATCCGAGTTTACGCAACGCTCGATGTACATTTAAAATATGATTTCAATTGAAAATAAACCCATGAAAACGTAAATATAAAGTTGGAGAAAGTAACATGATGGCCACATCACCATTTTTTCTCTACATAACAGTCTGCTTTGAGCGCTGTGTCTCAAAAACTAATACAGAAATGACCATGAAACTTGAACATAAGTGTTATTTGAGAAACCGAAAAACTGTAAAGCTTTTGGTAAAATTTCGTATTTCCGAATATTTACCTTAACAGTTTTTTGTTCTTTTAGCCTTTTTGAGACATCAGGACAAAGTTTTCAGAACTCTTTTAAATACATTTTTAAAAGCCCTTTCCTCGGGGATTCTTTTTCAGAATATGTTAAGACTTATTTTTTAGGACCTTTATTTTCAGGATTTCTTTTCAAAATTTTATTTTAGGATTTTTTTTTCAGGAATTTTTTCTCGGGACGTTTTTGGGACTTTCTTAGAACCCTTTGTTGAGGACTTATTTTCGGGATTTTTTTCAGAAAAAAAAAGCCATTGAGAAAACAGGTTTCGCGGTAGCCACTGCTACTCGGATTTGGATTGTCAGAAATCAAAAACAAATAAGAACAATTTATCGAAAAATTCCTTTGTTCGATCCCTGGCCTATTATATCTCAAATATACGTGCCAAGTTTGAAAGAAATCGGTGCAGTAGTTTTCGAGATGTCGTGGTCACCGAATTTGAAAATGCGGTTTTGAGAAAAACGCATTTAAAGTTTCAATACTTCGTTCGACCATACGACCGGAGAGTACTTTTCGGGGAATATCGATTTTGATGAATCTTTGAGGGTGAAAAACTTTGAAGTGTATTCTTTAAAGTCATGCATGCGAACTTAAGCGTACTCCCTTCCGTCCCCGTTAGCACCCCTGTAAAAAAAAAAAATTCAGGAAACCATGTCCAACTTTGACGATTTGAACTCTTTGTTGAGGACTTATTTTCGGGATTTTTTTCAGAAAAAAATTTTCAGAATTTTCTTCAAAACATTTTTTAGAATTTTTTTTCTCATAACCATTTTTGGACCTTTGCAAGGTTTTTTTTAGATATTTTTGGCATTTTTTTTAAGACTACTTTCTAAACTTTTTATTTCAGGAATTTTGTTCAGGACTTATTTCAGGCCTTTTTGCAGGACTCTGGGATTTTTTCAGGACAATGTCTTCAGATCCTTTTAAGGACCATTTTAAGGACTTTTTACAATGCTTTCTTTTCAGATTTTTTTTTTGTTTATGTTTTAAAGATGTTATTTTCGGGGCAATTTTTCAGGGACTGTTTTTTCTGGATAATTTTTTTATGATATTTCATCAGGGCTCTTTTTCTGAACCATCTTCAGGATTTATTTTAGGACTCTTCTTCGGGACATTTATTTCTGGTATTTTGTATGAAGACTATTTTTCGGGAGGTTTTTTCACGGCTTTTATCAGGACTTTTTTTAAAACTTTATTTCTAGGACTGTTCCTCCAGATCTTTCTTAAGAACCTCTTGTTTGGGACTTCGTTTTGGGATTCTTCTCAGAATTTTCTTTATTGCATTTTTCAGTATTATTTTTTCGGGAATTTTTTTTCAAACCTTCTTTACAGGACTTTTTTCAGTACTATAATTCAGGACATTTTTTATGGGATTAATTTTCAGGACTTCTCGTTCCGGATTTTTTTTCAAGACTCTTTTTGGGGTTTCTTCAGAACTTTTTCAGGTGTTTTTTAATACTCTTTTCACAGGGTTTTTTTTAGAAATGTTTTTTTAGGATTCTTTTACGATGTTATCTCCATAACTCTTTTTCAAAACTGTTATTACAGGACTTTTTTTCTGGATATTTTATCAGGACTTATTTTTAGAACTTTTTCAAGACATTCTTCAGGACTTATTTTAGGTCTATCCTTCGGGACTTTTTTGGGACTCTTTTTGGATGACTTGCAGGATTTTTTAAACGACATTTATTTCTGGTGTTTTATACGAAGACTTAATTTTTCAGGATTTTTTTTGCAATACTTTTTTCAGGACCTTTTTCACGACTCTTTTTCACAACTTTTTAACAGGAACCTTTTTTCAAGACTTTATTTCCAATACTGTTTTTCCAGGAAATTTTTTTGTAAGAACTCTTTTTTAGGACATTCTTTCAGGACTTTATTTCTGGTCTTTTTGAAGGACCTGTTTTTTAAGATATTTTTTGTCAGGACTCTTTTTTCAGGGCTTTTTCTCAGGACTTTTTACAAGACATTCTTGTCAGGACTTTTATTGGGTTTTTTTAGTACTTTTTATATTAGATCTACTTTAAGAAATCTTTTACAGGACTTTCTTGTTCAGGGCGTTTATTCGGTTTTTTTTAGGACTTTTAAATCAGGACTATTTTAAGAAAACTTTTTCAGGATTTTCTTTTTCAGGGCTTTTATTAGGTTTTTTAGGACTATTTTTAGAAATCCCTTTCGAGACTTTCTTGTTCAGGACTTTTAAGAGATTTTTTTTACGACTTTTTAATCGGGACCATTTTTAGAAATCTTTTTGAGGACTTTTTTTTAGTTTTTCAGTAAACTTACGGTAAAGATTTGGAATTTGTAACATAATTTGTCATTTTTACCTTTCATATATTTGACGTTTCAAACGTCATCATCATTCGATCATGTGAAACGCTCGATTTAAAATATGATTTAAATTGAAAATAATGAATGAATCTATAAATATAAATAACTATTAAACCATCAAATCGGAGAAAGTAACATGATGGCCACATCACCATTTTTTTTTATCGTGGGCCATAGGATTTTAGATGTTAAAAATTATACCTTGTTTTAATGCATATTTCAACATATAATTTTAAAGCAAATTTTAGTTAGTAATAAATCAATTACTTTTCCACATGATGCGCTTAATTAGATTACCTTAAACATGTTTTATTCCATTAAAAAATGAAATTAATTCACTAATCAATCTAACATTTCAGAAATTCAAGGTACTTTGATTATGTTTGCTTAGTTATTTATTTTAAATAATTTCATTTTTAATTGAATAAAACATGTTTAAATTATTCTGACTAGCGCATCATGTAGAAAAATAATTGATTTATATTACTAACTAAAATTTCCTTCAAAATTTTATGATAAAATATACATTAATACAAGGTATAATTTTTAGCATATAAAATCCTATGGCCCACGATAAAAAAAATACCCTGTATAAAATGATCAACGGAATTATTGACGATCCAAACTATTTATTTTTAATCAACATACATGTATCGTACATTGGATGTAGGAATCCTCATATATTTCAGTCCGTCAGAAGTCGAACCACGTTTTATTTAAACTCTCCATTGACAACGATGATCAGGTTATATAATAGCGTACATCATTCGTGTGACATATTTAGTGATACATACAAAATGTTTAAAACCAAACTGTTGGCAATATTTGCTCCTTAGTTCATTCTATTTATTTATTTAATTAGGTAATTAATCAATGTTAAAGGTATACGCATGTATACAATAGTATTTTGTATTGTTCAGTTTAATTTCATTTAGAACTGTTGATAATTTTAGTTAAATTAAGTTAATTAAGTCTAAACTATCTATAATTATTTTTAGTTTTTAATTCTATTAGAGTTATTTATTTTTTATTTGTTAATTGTAAAATTTCCCTGTAATTGGAATATTTTTTTGTTCTGTTGGGAAATAAACCTATTATTATTATTATTATTATACGAAAACATAGTATCGTCCCTAAAGATGCACCATAATTATATTTTATTAAATAAACGCCATTAAATCATCCAAAGAGCAATATAATAATCAAATTTTAAGTTATCTCAACAAAATAATTAAGAACTGCAAATCTTACAACTCAAGGATTAATAAAGGAACTATCTATATACAGAAATTACAACGAGCCCAAACGACGATTTCAGACAAGAAATGAGAAAGTTATTAGACACAGTACATAGAAGAAAGTATGAATTATTCAAGAGATAATACAAAAAGATTGTACAAAATATAGATAATACGGCATGTAAGAAATAAGAAGAAAAGTCCGTGGGGCCAAGGATAGGTGGCACAGAGAAAATGCGTGGAAATAGAAGAAATAGCAAAAACGCCATGGCTTCAATTTTCACGAGAACATCAAAGAACTAACCGGTAAAAGAAGATCAAATAAAAACACAAGAATTGATAGATCATTCCTTAGGAAATATAAAAATTGAATGAGTACATACAGGAGATAAAAAAGGAGAAGAATAAGCAGATGTGAAAGAAAAAGAAGACTTAGGTCCAACGATAACGAAATAATGTATCATTTCTTCTACATACCCCTAAGTATATTGCGCTTTAACTTCTAATTAGAGTCCTGCGCGGGCCGTTTTTTTGAGGCCCGGCCCGCTGGTGTATATTTGAAGGTCAGCCCGACCCGGCCCGAAATCGTTCTTTAATTTTTACTTTCTCCGTTACGAAGTACGAGAAAGTATTGTGATCGTGAAAAAAATTTCAATTTTTCAATCAATTTTTGGGTCCCTAGAATCCATTTCAACAATTTCTGGATTTATTTTTGTGTCTGTGTATGTGTGGGTGTGTCTGTGCGGATATGTCTGTGCGCACTGTATCTCAAAAACACATAGAGCAATTGATATGAAACTTTGAACATAAGTCTTATTTGATAATCCAAAGAACTGAAAAGCTTTTGGTAAAATTACATATATCGGAAGTTTTTTTGTTTTTTCTCAATATTTTTTTTTAATATGAAAAATATCACAAAAATATTTAAACAAATATTGAAGGCAACAAATAAATGAACATCTTTTGTTTAAAAATATTTTTTATAAAAACATTGTTATTCGACAAAAAACATATGATTTTTTTTTTCATTTTTAGTTTATAATTATAAAACGATAAGCAAATTTATGTTAATGATAATTGTAGAGAATGCCAAAATGAACAAGTTTTTTTCGAAATCACTTTGGTTTTCGAGTAAATCGGCTGATTAGAATTTGAAGTATAATTTGTCGCAATTTTCACGTTTTAAACGTCACTTTCATCCGATCCTACAAAACGCTCGACGTACATTTAAAATATGATTTAAATTAAAAATTAACGCCAACTATAAAATGTCACTTGTTTAAGGGATTAAAATTGCGATTTTAATTTTTTCAAATTGTATTGTCAAACGCTTTGTCTGATTTTGACGATTCGAACGTCAAAATTTGGAAAATTTAGTGTTATAAATAAGTGACTACAATTCTTTTTTCGTGAAATTAACACGACTGCAAAATGTCACTTTTTTAAGGTTTGCGATTTTAATTTTTTTTAATTGCTCTGCAGTCAAGCGCTTAGTCGGATTTTGACGATACTTACGTCAAAATTTGGAAAATTAATTGTAATAACAAACTGACTACAATTTTTCTGGCGTGAAATTAACACAACTGCAAAATTTCACTTTTTTAAAGGTTTAAAATTGCGATTTTGATTTTTTTAAATTGCACAACAGTTAAACGCTTTGCCTAAATTTTGACAATTCAAAACACCTAACAACTAACTATAATTTTTTAATTTTTTTTTTTCGTGTAATTAACACAAATTGCCAAATTTCATTTTTTTAAGACTTAAAATTGCGATTTTGATTTTTTTTTTAAATTGCACAACTGTCAAACGCTTCTCCAGATTGTGTTGACTAGCACGTCAAATTATTGAAAATTTAATGTAATTTTAAGTTAGATTTCAAAATCGTGAATTTGAGTTTTGAAATTGCCCAACTGTCAAACACATTGTCAGATTTTGATAATTCAAACGTCAAAATATGGCAAATATAGTTTAATTTTAAAACTGATTATACATTTTTTTTGCGAACTTAGTACTAACTGCAAAAATTGCACTTTCTTTAAGTTAGATTTCAAAATCGTCAATTTGAGTTTTGAAATTGCACAGCTACTAAACGCATTGTCTAATTTTGATGATTCAAACGTCAAAATATAACAGATTTGGAGTTATTTTAAAACTGATTATAATTTTTTTCGCGAAGTTAGCACAAATTGCAAAAAATTGCACTTATTTTAAAGTTACATTTAAAAATCGTGAATTTGAGTTTTGAAATTACACAACTGCCAAATGCACCGTCCAATTTTGATGGACCAAACGTCAAAATGTGTCAAATTTAGTGTAATTTTAAAACTAATTATAATTTTTTTTCGCGAGCATGAAAGTGTAAATATAAATGGCTGATACCATCAAATCGTTTCTCCGTTACGAAGTACGAGAAAGTATTATTGCGATCGTGAATTTTTTTTTTAATTTTTACTTTCTCCGTTACGAAGTACGAGAAAGTATTGTGATCGTGAAAAAAAAATTTTTTACGGAAATATTCGTTTGCCACCAACCCCAAATTTTACAAATTCATTCAGAATCCATTCTGCTTTAAGATTTCATCAACACGTGGAAACACCTCATCCTTCTATTTTGAAATAATCCCATTTGTACGGACCGGAGTTAATTTCTGGAGTTGTGCATTTTCCCACTTGTTTAAAAAATAGAAAAACAATTGCCACCAACGCCAAATTTTACAAATTCATTCAGAATCCATTCCTCTTTAAGATTTCATCAACATGTGGAAACACCTCATCCTGAAATTTTGAAATAATCCCGTTTGTATGGACCGGAGTTACTTTTTGGAGTTATGCATTTTCCCACTTGTTTAAAAAATGAAAAACAATTGCCACCAACCCCAAATTTTACAAATTCATTCAGAATCTATTCCTCTTTAAGATTTCATCAACACGTGAAAACACCTCATCCTGACATTTTGAAATAATCCCATTTGTACGGACCGGTGTTACTTTTTGGAGTTATGCATTTTCCCACTCGTTTAAAAAATAGAAAAACAATTGCCACCAACCCCAAATTTTACAAATTCATTCAGAATCTATTCCTCTTTAAGATTTCATCAACACGTGGAAACACCTCATCCTGAAATTTTGAAATAACCCCATTTGTACGGACCGGAGTTAATTTTTGGAGTTGTGCATTTTCCCACTTGTTTAAAAAATAGAAAAACAATTGCCACCAACGCCAAATTTTACAAATTCATTCAGAATCCATTCCTCTTTAAGATTTCATCAACACGTGGAAACACCTCATCCTTAAATTTTGATATAATCCCATTTGTACGGACCGGAGTTCATTTTTTGAGTTGTGCATTTTCCCACTCATTTAAAAAATAGAAAAACAAATGCCACCAACCCCAAATTTTACAATTTCATTCAGAATCCATTCCTCTGTAAGATTTCATCAACACGTGAAAACACCTCATCCTGAAATTTTGATATAATCCCATTTGTACGGACCGGAGTTCATTTTTGGAATTGTGCATTTTCCCACTTGTTTAAAAAATAGAAAAACAATTGCCACCAACCCCAAATTTTACAAATTCATTCAGAATCCATTGCTCTTTAAGATTTCATCAACACGTGGAAGCACCTCATCCTTAAATTTTGATATAATAAAATTTGTACGGAAAAAGGAGGAGGAAGTTATATTGGATAAGTGGCTCTATCATCAACATGTTCTACGAGCCGCCACTGAGTATACAAATGATGTGGCATATTTCTTCAAACAAACAATTGATTTGTATGTAAAATTACGTCCTGAATCCGAAAAAGAAAACAAATTTAAAATTTAAAAATTGATGTCATTTCCTATAAAGCCGAAAGAACAACAACATTAAAGTCAAATTTGCTTTTGGTATAACATTACCAGATTGCAAATTGATATCCCAATAAAAAAACTGTCGGGGTGAGCCTGTTTTGTATTACACCCGGTATATTGAAGTCTATGCAAGATCACTAAAAGTTGTGGCAACAATTCCAAGATTCCCAATTAATTGGGCAACAAAAAAGGTTAACGGATACAATGTTTAACCTTAATCCGGAATCTATATATAGCAAGTAGATCTTGTAATGCACATAGTGAAATTAGAAGGTAGTTTATCGTCAGGTGTTGATTTCCTGCTATTACAAGTGACACATTTAGAAATCGAACGAGATCTTGCTTAAAATGGGAACATTGGATCGTGTCTGAGTTAAGCACTTTTTATGTTAAATGCAATCAGTTTGCACCGAAAGAGTTTACTAGATGTAAATTGAAACGCTACCTTGTTAATCGTGGATAATTTTAATTTTATTATACAGGGTGTCCCAATTTGCATAGCACAGTATGGCTAACTTTTTTATTATTAATGAATAATAAATAAATTATACGATTTATAGGCTGAAAGACCTCTGGTCATTTGTTAAAGTGTCTCAATAAATTATACGATTTTATGTGCTTATTCATATCGTTGAAAAAAAAGGTTTTGAAAACTGAAAATCACCTTTTTTGAAATCCCAAGTACACGATTAGAAAGGATGTATATAAAATATTCATATAAAAGTAATTGAGCAGAAGAGCCTAATTTATAAATTATATCAAAATAAAATTCAAGATGGCGTTACCCCGAGCACTCGAGACGTTTGGGGGTAAAGTTTTACGCAGAGTGAGAGAACGTGACAACAATTGAATTTAAGTTGCGCAACACCCCTCGAGTGTTTGGTACAACTCTACCAAGCAGTGGCGGCTCGTGGAATATGTTGATGGTAGAGCCACTTCCTCAATACCCCCCCCCCCTCCTTTTTAAAGAAAAAAAGAACGATTTATCTTCCTAGACCAAAGTAAGTGTTTTAAGAATTAATTAAAAATTCTTGCTGAGCTTGAAACTACTACAGGTAGTGCCATGGCTCCTTGGCTCTACATCACGAGCCGCCTCTGACTATGATTATTACTTTCTATTTAAAACACATTGTATAAACTGATCAATAATAAAGCTCCTGCATTGCTTACAATTGACTCCCATCAATTGTTTTTTTCTTCTTTTCTTTAGAGGATAATTCTTGAATGGATGACTAGATTTCGAAAAAAATTCAGGTTTTGTGTGGATAAGATACAGAAATTAAATTCGCCCTTCAGTTGTTTTTCAATTGTTTGTTTTTCTCGGATGACCCTTGAACCAGCGGCGGCTCGTGGATGTTCAGCGAGGAGGCTACGGAAGAAAATTTGACCAAAACAGCAGCGTAATATTTTCTTCCTCTATACGAGTGAGTAGTGCAGCATGAGCGACATCTCTGTTGTAGCCTCCTCTGTAAAGATCCACGAGCCGCCGCTGCCTTAAACGTATGATGAATGAAGCCAAGTACTGTATTTAGCAAATAAGTTTAGATCAGATAAAAAAAACTAAATTGGACATTTCATTGTTTGATGCAAAAAATTTCTACAATATTTGAAAATTAAATAATTCCTTAACATCCCGGAGACTATATTTTCCAGATAAATAAGTAAATTAATTTCATCTATCATCGTTAGTGGCTGAATGGTCAAACCTATGCCAAAAAGCAAAAAAAAATTGATCTAAAAATAAACTCCATTTTAAAATTAATACCCACGAAAACTAAAAATATAAAATCAAATAAATAACCTGAAATGAATACAAAACCCTTGAAAATACAGGTCAAAAAATTCAAAAATGTGGGTGGCAAAATCTAAAATAAAGGACAAAAATAAAAAACTTTGCCCCCCCCCCCAAAAAAAAATCCGCAAACAAATAAAAAAATTTCCTCGTAAAAATAAATAATTCAGGTTAAAAAATCTAAAATGAAGGACAAAAAATTAAAAATTTTAACCAAAACGGAAAATCGAAAATGCAGACATATCGAAAATTTCAACAAACCAATCAAAAACGTAGGCCAAAATAAAGAATTATTGATTTATAAAGTCAGGCCGTGCTATGAAGGCATTTGAGGTGATCAACTTGGACAGCCCTCATGTGCCTGTTATGCGTCTCAAATGCCTGAGGTTCTCAATAATAAGCGAACACGAGATGTTGGCTAGCATGCACATTTATCTCCAAAGTTATCTGTAACCTTGTAGGAACCACTGCCGACCCTTCTTTATCTTCTCAGACGCCTTCATAGCGCGGCCAGAGTATATGCGAGATTTTTTTTTCCGGTATGTTCAAATTTTCGATTTTTTTTTCGACTGCATTTTTCATCTTTGGGCCCGAGTTTTCGGTATTTTGCCTAAATTTAGGACAAAAGGTCAAAAACTCAGGTCTAAAAATAAAAAAATGCAGACCCAGAAATCCAAAATTTCAACAAAAAAAATCGAATATTTTGGCCAAAACATCAAAATTTTGGAACAAATCTAAAAAATCGGCAAAAAAATAAAAATTACCTCTAAAAATAAAAATGCAGACCGAAAAATTGAAAATAGAAGAAAAATAATTTGCTACTTTCAGCTGCCTAAAATAAGTTTCTGACCAAAAGTTCGAAAATAATAGCCAAAAAATAAAAAATAAATACGAAATGAAATCAATAATCCAAGTTAAAAAATCTAAAATGCAGGATAAAAAAATAGATCAAAAATCTAAAATATACGATACAAAATTTAGACCAAAAATCTAAAATTTAGGTCTAAAAATAAAACCCGTGGACCAAGAAAAGAAAAAATTAAACAAACAAATAAAAGAAAATTAATAAAAATTTAGGGCAAAAGAAACAAAAAATAAAAATCTACAATTTTGGCCAAAAATTTGAATACATCGAAACTCGGACCTAAAGATAATAAATGTAGATTAAATAAAAAATTAAAAATGCGGACCAAAAAATCGAAAATTTTAACAATAAAATCGAAAAGTTAGGTCAAAATAAAGAAAAATTTAGATGAAAAGATTAAAAAATAATAATAAAAACCTGTCATGTTGGTCAGAAAGTCGAACATTTAGACAGTATATCGAAAACTCGGGCCTAAAGATAATAAATGCAGACTAAAAAAATCGAAAATTTCAACAAACAAAACTCGAAAATACCGGAAAAATATTAAAAAAAAAACTCGCACACAAATCAAATATTCAGGTTATAGATATTTTAACCAAAATTAATTAAAAATTCGGCCCGCAAAATCAAAAATGTGGACCAAAAATTTTAAGAACTAATTCGAAAATTTAGGTCAAAATAAAGAATAGTTAGGGCAAATAAAAAAAAATGAAAATACAGGTCAAAAATTAAAAATTCGGCGGGAAAAATCAAAAATGCGGACCAAAGCGTCGAAAATTGCAACAATTAAATCGAATATTTAGGTCAAAATAAAGAATATTAAGGAAATGTGATCAAAAAATCGAAAATACAGGCTTAATAATAAAAAATGAAGAATATTTTAGTAAGAAAATTGTAAATCAGTCTCAAAAATCGCTATATTACTCAAAATAATTTTCCATTTTGTTTAATTGCAAAAAAATTTTGAGTTTGAAACTACAGGTGGTGCCATGGCTCCGTAGCTCTACATAACGAGCCGCCCCTGCTACCAAGTATTTTATTTTTAATAAATGCTACCTATATTTAATTCTAACATAGTTTACATTCTTTTCAACGATGCTAAACAAACTTAATTATAATCCAGTTTAAACTACGCTCACAAAAGTGCACAGCATTCAAATCTGTGGCGTAAATAATAAGTTGCCCATCCTTTCGTACTCGATTTGGAATACACTGTACATAAAAAATGTTTATTGCCAAAAGCTACATTATAAAAATGGTGATGTGGCCATCATGTTACTTTCTCCGACTTGATGGTATCATTTATATTTACGCTTTCGTGATTTATTTTCAATTTAAATCATATTTAACGAACGTTTTGTAGACTCGGATGAAACTGACGTTTAAAACGTCAAAATTATGAAAGATGGAAAAATTATACTTCAAATTCAAAAACTCAAAAAGGGATTTCGAAAAAAACTTATTCTTTATAAGTTGTTCATTTTAGCATTGTCTACAATTATTATTAACTTAAATTTGCTGTAACTATTATCGTTTTATAATTATAAACCAAAACTTTGTTTGTGTGTCTGCTGTGTGCGCTGTATCTCAAAAACTAATACAGAAATTGATATGAAACTTTCAACATACGTCTTATTTGTTAATCTGAAGAACTGAAAAGCTTCTGGTAAAATTTCGTACACCGGAAGTGGGTGTTTACCTTAACTGTTTTTTGTTTTTTGCCAATATTTTCTTAAATATGAAAAATATCACAAAAACATTTAAACAAACATTGAAGACAACAAAGAAATGAACATATTTTGCTTGAAAACATTTTTCATAAAATCATTGCTATTCGAGAAAAAAATTTATTAATTTTTTTTAAATTTTTGGTTTATAATTATGAAACGATAATAGTTACAGTAAATTTGTGGGAATAATAATTGTGGAGAATACCAAAATGAACAACTTCTAAAGAATAAGTTTTTTTCGAAATCTCGTTAGTTTTTGAGTAAACCGAGTTTTTGAATTTGAAGTATAATTTTTCCATCTTTCATAATTTTGACGTTTTAAACGTCAGTTTCATCCGAGTTTACGCAACGCTCGTACATTTAAAATATGATTTCAATAAATCATGAAAACGTAAATATAAATGGCTATGATACCATCAAGTCAGAGAAAGTAACATGATGGCCACATCACCATTTTTTTTTTCAGAAATTGTTGAAATGGCATCTCGGGACCCCAAAACGGATCTTTCCGTAAAAAAAATTTTTGAAAAAAAAATCACGATTACTTCGTAACGGAGAAAGTAAAAAATAATTCAATGATTACTTTTGGTTCTGACAACAGATTATAGATCTAAATTCTTTTGAAGATTTTATCAGCACTTGAACGAAACTGTGACTAACAAAAACTAGTATTAATTTATAAATGTAATAAATAATACACGATTAGTTGCGAACGGTAACAGAGTGTAGTCTTCATAACTAACTGTGTTATTAATTTAAGATATAATTTATTTTTAGCAACAATTTGCATATACGGGATACTGCTATCTATTATTAGAGGCCATTCGCATTTAAAGCGGTACTTTTATTTTGAATTCAAACGCTATAAATGAAAACGCAAGTGCATTGACGGATGGACGGTAATCACGTCTAGTTGGCCGTTTTGCATTCTGCACATTTGGTCGCTGTTTAATTGCACACCGAGTGATTTCTATTCGAGACATCATAGATCATCGATAATTAGATACATATTTAATTAGTTAGTCTTAAACGAGCAGACAAAATTCAATAAAAAAACATCCTCAATGGCCGAAGTATAGCTAATTCAAAATCAATTCGGTTTTTGTAAATCCAACAATTTTTAATGGAGATATGGATTTCTGAAAATTTTAGTTTTTTTTTTTTGAGCATTTAAATGAAAACATCACAGCAAAAATATAAAACGCGCAGACAAAAAATCATCCTCAATGGCCAAAGTATAGCTAATTCAAAATCAATTCGGTTTTTGTAAATTCAACAATTTTTAATAGAGATATGGATTTTTGAAGATTTTCGTTTTAATTTTTTGAGCACTTGAATGAAAACATCGCAGAAAAAAATATAAAATGCGTAGAAAAAATTCTTTCAAACAATATCCACAGTGGTCGAAGTATCGCTTATTCAAAATCAATTTGGTTTTAGTAAATTCAATTAGAGAACACAATAGGAGAACATGTTTAATCACGTTGATGTATAGACTTGGAAATATCTACTGATAAATTACTTTCGTTATCGATGAAAATCTTATTATTGGTTGGACAAATGTCCAATGAATTATATTATTTTGAGTGAATTCCATTTAAACATAAGATAGGGAGGGATGTTTGCAAATTTTTACAGTATCATGGAGTAATATGTTGTTTTAGTAGCTGTAGAAAATTTTAAGTCTCTGGCAATTGTTTTTATATATTTTTAAGCGCTCGAGAAAAAGTGGAACTTTGATAATTACAAATTTGCTTCTCGAGGAATTATCTCGAAATGTAGTTAAGGGATGTTTGCATTTTTTTACAGTATTGTGGAGTAATACGTTGTTTCAGAAACTGTGGAAAATTTCAAGTGTATGGCAATTCTTTTTATATTTTTTAAGCGCTCGAGAAAAAGTGCAGCTTTAGATAATTAAAAATTTTGTTCTCGATGAATTATTTCGAAATGTAGGTAAGGGATGTTTACAGATTTTTGCAGTATCGTGGAGTAATACGTTGTTTCAGTAGCTGTAGAAAATTTCAAAAAATTCCTTAAAAAGGTTCCGAAATAAGTCTAGAAAGAGGTCTTGAAAAAATGTCCTAAAAAAAAATCGGAAAAATGACCCTAAAAGAGTTTGAGAAAAAACCATCAAAATAGAGTCTTCAAAAAATCTCTTGAAAAAATTCTTTAAAAAAATACCTAAAAAATAGTCTGAAAAAAATTATTTTAAAATCGGCCCTGAAAAAAAAATCTTGAAGAAGTTATGAAAAAGTTGAAATTTGTCCTGAAAGAGAGCGTGAAAAAAGTTTTGAAAAAGATCACGAAATAAAGTTTTGAAATATCTTTAAAAAAATCTTGAAAAAGAGTAAATGTAATTAAAAGAATCTTACAAAAAGTAATCTTGAGCTCTTGAAGCATTTTCTGAAAAGGTTTTGGTTTTTGAAAATCTTTCGAGTTTTGCGCGAGTTGTTAATTTTTGTGAAAATGTTTGTTTGTAAACGCGAAAAATAAAATAAAAATAAATATGAATCGCGAGTTGAAAAATTATACCAAAATTAAATTCAGTTTCCCCCTGAAATTATTTCGATTTTTGAAAATCTTTTGAAAATTTTCGTTCTCATTTGATTTCGACGCAAATTTAAATGCCAAAGATTGCTCGATTGATGGATGCTGAATACGGATTTTTTTTGTTTTTTGTTTATTTGATGCGAGGAGAGAAACTCTTTTATAGACTCCCCTGTAGTGGGGTGGTGTTGGACTCCTCCCCCTGAAGGGCGCGGAGTGTACCAACTAAAAACTCTCCTCGATGGACTGGTTACGATACGAGAATTTATATGGAGATGCCCAAAAGACTTTATGCGTAGACGCCGGAAACTTAAAATTAATTACTGCAGAGGTGTTCAATTCAGGCGTTCTTTTTAATGCGAGCATTCATGAAACACTGGATATACCTAACTCCTTGCAGGTGACAACTATGTTTTCAATCTAGGATTACGATCACCAAGAGTCGATACTTAACCCTCGTAAGAGTTACAGTGACTGTTTCGTGCAGGCAAAATAGTTGCCGTTCATAAAACTCCTCTGTAATTACCAAAATTACGATCCGATCCGTCGCCTCACAAATAATAATATCAAGTTTAAATTACTGCACAACATTTAATCATTGAAGCAAAAATAAAACCAAAACCTGAACGTTGACCATCGTTGAATAATTTTCGCGAAACGCAAGACCGAATAATTCATTCCAGCAAAAGCAATGAAGAATACATTCCTTTTATGAGGGCAAGATAATAAATAACACCACAAAGAGCATTCAATAATCAACAAAGGAAATTTAAGACAGAACCAATGTGTTTTTTTATACACCGAATGAAACTGACGTTTAAAACGTCAAAATTATGAAATATGAAAACGACAAATTACACTTCAAATTCTAATAGTCATCAATATCACACTCGCCAAAACAACCACAAGTCGCTTCGGCGATGCTTCATCTGCAAAGCGCGAACGGCCGAAAAGGATGCGGCTTTGATGAGAGCGAAACGTGTTCAAACATGTCTCGTGAGGAAATTCGGGATATCGCGCAATATAAATTTCAACATTTAAACACTCAACACCTTTCTTATTACAGTTATGCATGCGCTCGCATCGGAAATTACTGCAAAGGTGTTTTGAAATTCAAGGCGGACTCGAGAAATTCTTCACCGACATTCAGGCGAAGATTCCCCTGATCATGTCAAACATCCGGAAACACTATATATACCTAACTCCTTACAGGCAACAACTACCGTTTCGAGCTAGAATTACGATTACCAAGAGTTGATACTTCACCCTCGTAAGAGCTACAGCGGCGTGCTTCCGCGCCGGTAAAAGATCACCTCGAGCTGCCGTTCAAAAAAAAAATAATTACAATTTCCGATCCGTTACATCGCAAACAATAATAACAAATTAAAATTACTGAATACGATTTGAAAACAAAAAAAAAGTCGCGCTATATCTCAATCAAAACTAATACAGGAATCGCCAGAAAAATTTGAACATGGGTATTACTTGACAATCCGAAGAAATGAAAAGGTTTTCGTAAAATTTCGAGTTTGGGAACGTTTTTTTTTTCTAGATTAGAATTTGAAGTGTAATTTGTTATTTTCATCTTTTACAATTTATTTTTTCAACTTCTAACTCTTCAACATCATTGAATAATTTTCGCGAAACGCAAGACCGAATAATTCATTCCAGCAAAAGCAATGAAGAATACATTCCTTTTATGAGGGCAAGATAATAAATAACACCACAAAGAGCATTCAATAATCAACAAAGGAAATTTAAGACAGAACCAATGTGTTTTTTTATACACCGAATGAAACTGACGATTAAAACGTCAAAATTATGAAATATGAAAACGACAAATTACACTTCAAATTCTAATAGTCATCAATATCACACTCGCCAAAACAACCACAAGTCGCTTCGGCGATGCTTCATCTGCAAAACGCGAACGGCCGAAAAGGATGCGGCTTTGATGAGAGCGAAACGTGTTCAAACAGGTCTCGTGAGGAAATTCAGGATATCGCGCAACATAAATTTCAACATTTAAACACTCAACACCTTTCTTATTACAGTTATGCATGCGCTCGCATCGGAAATTACTGCAAAGGTGTTTTGAAATCCAAAGCGGACTCGAGAAATTCTTCACCGACATTCAGGCGAAGATTCCCCTGATCATGTCAAACATCCGGAAACACTATATATACCTAACTCCTTACAGGCAACAACTACCGTTTCGAGCTAGAATTACGATTACCAAGAGTTGATACTTCACCCTCGTAAGAGTTACAGCGGCGTGCTTCCGCGCCGGTAAAAGATCACCTCGAGCTGCCCTTAAAAAAAAATAATTACAATTTCCGATCCGTTACATCGTAAACAATAATAACAAATCAAAATTACTGAATACGATTTGAAAACAAAAAAAAAGTCGCGCTATATCTCAATCAAAACTAATACAGGAATCGCCACGAAACTTTGAACATGGGTATTACTTAACAATCCAAAGAAATGAAAAGCTTTTCCTAAAATTTCGTGTTTGGGAACGTTTTTTTTTTTTCGAGATTAGAATTTGAAGTGTAATTTGTCATTTTCATCTTTTACAATTTTTTTTTTTTTTGCAATTTTCATTGATTTCCTAATATTTTTTTTAACACATCATTAATTAATAATAGTAGTAGTATAGTTTATTTCCAGTGCAAATGATAAGTACATTCAATAGGATGAACGATGTATTAATATACCATGTATATATATAAAATATAATGTAAATATAAATGGGTCAATAACATATTTAATACAATATCAATTGACGTTCTGCTTGCCCTTATATACCAATCAAGTTACCTTAGGATAGAAAAACGACTAGGGCGACATCTATCGGCGAAAATTTACAACAGTTTGAAATTATTTACACATATCGGCGATAGATGTCGCCCTAATTGTTTTTCTATCCTAACGGTTACCTGATTCGTTTATATACAAATATAATCGAAATTACACAAATGATTATATAGAAATAAATTATTGCACTATAACACTTTTAAATATAATGAATTTATCAACAATTGTCAACAAATTATTAATAAGTTTAACGGCAAGGTGAACATTGATTTTTTTCTCCGAACGCGAGAAACTAAATATCAATTAAAAATGTTTAATGGTTGCCTACAATTATACACGTGCAATGCCATTACATTCAAATTTGAAACGAGGAAAAGTAGTGGTGGCTCTGTGCGAATCTTTTGTCAAATATATTTTGTAAGTTTGGAAATAGATTTAGATAATAGTCCCAATTCCATAAATACTCATTGAACTAAAAAAATATAAAAACAATTGCCAAAACTAGGTAATTTTTAAAATATTCTAAAAATTCATTATACATTATAGTTCTATCGAAATCTTAAAAAATCCCTTCTTCAGATTTAGAACTGATCACTGGAAAACCGAGCTTATAATAATTTAAAATTTCAATTTTCTTTCACTGGAAAAAAAAATATAAAAACCATTGCCACAATTAGGTAACTTTTAAAATACACTCAAAATTGATCATACGGTATAGTTCTGATAAAATTAAAAAAAATCCCTTTACTAGAATTAAAGATAATCACCCGAATCCCGAGCAAATTGGAAAATTATTTTGAACAATTGAGTGATTTTTGAGAACATTTTCTTACTAGAATATCCTACATTTTTTATTATTAAGCCTGTATCTTCGATTTTTTTTTGGCAAAATTTTTGATCATTCTTTCTTTTGACCTAAATTTTCAATTTCATTGTTAAAAAAAAATTTCGACTATTTGGTCCGTATTTTTTATTTCCCCCGACGAATCTTTATTTTTTAAATGTTTGACCTGTATTTTCGATATTTTTGGCCAAAATATTTTAACTTTTGGCCTAAATATTCTTTATTTTGACCTAAATTTGCGATTTCTTTGTTTAAATTTTCCGCCAAATTTTTAATTTCTAGATTTTTGACCTGTATTTTTGATTCTTTCTGATCCGTTGACCTAAATATTCTTTATTTTTACATCAATTTTCGATGTAATTGTTGAAATTTTCTTTTTTTTTGGGCCAGATTTTTGATTTTTCGAGCCGAATTTTTAATTTTTATATTTTTGACCTGTATTTTTAATTTTTTTTTTGGTCTAAATTTTTGATCTTTTGCTCTAAATATTCTTTATTCTAAGTTTTCGATTTGATTGTTAAAATTTTTGATTTTTCGGTCCGCATTTTTCAATATTCAATATTACACTTTATAGATACATTCGTCAATTTCGATAAAATAATATATCAGACTTAAGCCTGACTTATAATATAATAAATAAATAATAAAATATACAATATATAAAAGAAATTGAAAATAGGTAGTGTCATATGCACAATAAATTATTTTTATTAATAAAAACTAAACTGATTGTAGTTTCAAATTTTTGATCTGATTTTGGTTCAAATATCTATAACCTGAATTATTTATTTATATGCGAGATTTTTTTTATTTTTTCCGGTATTTTTGAGTTTTGTTTGTTGAAATTTTCGATATTTTAGTCTGCATTTATTATCTTTAGACCCGAGTTTTCGATGTACTGTCTAAATTTTCGACTTTCTGGCCAACATTACAGATTTTTATTATATAGAATAAAACACTTTTTTACTTTGTTTGTATAACACTTATTTATAAATATATTTTTACTTTGTTTGTATAACACTTATTTATATTTATAAATAAGTGTTATACAAACAAAGTAAAAAAGTGTTTTATTCTATATAAAAAGCATGTATAACGAAGTAGAAGCTTCCTACATAACAAATAAGATTTTTATTAATCTTTTTAATCTTTTGACCTAAATTTTCCTGTATTTTGTCTTAACTTTTCGATATTACTGTTAAAATTTTCGATTTTTTTTATCCGCATTTTTGATTTTTCATTTAGTTTGAATTTATTATCTTAAGTACCGAATTTTCAGTGTACTGTCCAAATTTTTGACTTCCTGGCCAACATTACAGATGTGTATTATTTTTTAAAATATTTTGACCTTCATTTTTTCTTTATTTTGACCTAACTTTTCGATTTTATCGTTTTATCTCTATTTTTGATTTTTTGTTTAGTCTGCATTTATTTAGCATATTTAGACCGAGTTTTTGATGTTTTGTCTAAATTTACGACTTTTTCGCCAACATTGTGGATTCTTTTTAAATCTTTTGCCCTAAATTTTTCTTTATTTTGTTTTTATAATTCTGTTAAAATATGTCTTTCCTTGCTCCATCATTTTTATTTTTAGGTCAGAATTTTAGATTTTCGGTCTCAATTTTTCATCGTATATTTTAGAATTTTGGTCTATTTTTTATCCTATATTTTAGATTGTTTAACTTGGTTCATTGATTTTATTTCGTGAATTTTTTTATTTTTTGCTATTATTTTCGAATTTCTGGTCAGAAACTTATTTTTGGCGGCTGAAAGTGGCAAATTATTTTTTGTCTGCGTTTTTTATTTTTACATCGGGATTCTTGATTCTTTGGTCCATATTTAGGATTTCTGTATTTTCAATTTTTCTGTTTCATTTTTTTAAATAATAATAATAAATACAGTTTATTGAAACTCATAAGAGCTACAAATGGCCATCGACCGAAGTCTTTCAGCCTATTTCATTTTTTTTATTTTTCTTTATTTTCATCAAAATATTCGATTGGTTTGTACGCCCGTTTTCGATGTTTTGTTTAAACTTTCACCGTTTTAGGCTATATTGTAGATTTTTTTTATTTTTTGGTCTAAATATTCTTTATTTTAACGAAAAAATTCGATTGGTTTGTAGAAATTTTCGATTTTTTGTCTGCATTTTTTATCTTTACGCCCGAGTTTTTGATGATTTGTCTAAATCTTCACCTTGGCCTATATTTTGTATTTTCGATTATTTTGGTTTCAATTTTTGGTCTTTTGGCCGAAATTTTCTTTATTTCGACATCAATTTTTTGGTCTACCACTTTGATTTTTGTGTACGAATTTTAGATTTTTAGTCTTATTTTT
This sequence comes from Ocypus olens, assembly GCA_910593695.2. Taxonomy (NCBI): domain Eukaryota; kingdom Metazoa; phylum Arthropoda; class Insecta; order Coleoptera; family Staphylinidae; genus Ocypus; species Ocypus olens. The sequence continues at coordinate 15,675,186 of OU343059.1, read as the reverse complement.
TTATTTTTGTCCCATGTTTTAGATTTTCTTAACTTGAATTATTGATTTTATTTTTCGAATTTTCTTTTGCTATTATTTTCAAATTTCTCGTTGGAACTTATTTTAAGCCAAAAAGACTTATGTTTGGAGCTGAAAATGGCAAATTATTTTTCTTTTGCTTGTATTTTCAATTTTTTGGTCTGCATTTTTACTTTTAAACCAGGATTTTTGATTTTTTGGCCGATATTTTAGATCTGCGGCTGTTTTGTTCCAAATTTTTGATTTTTTGACTAAAATATTCGATTGGTCTATGAAGATAAAATAAGATAAATGGTTCTTTATTTCTTCAAAAAAGGAGGGGGTATATTGTATAAGTGGCTCTACCATCAACATGTTCCACGAGCCGCCACTGACTTGAAGTCCGGGCTTCGGCCGGGCCGTATTTTTCAAACTCCGGGCCGGGCCGGGCCGGGCTTTTCGGTGGATAATTTAACCCGGGCCGGGCCGGGCCGGGCTTTTCGGTGGATAATTTAACCCGGGCCGGGCCGGGCCGGGCTTGGATAAATTTAATTTTATTATATTTTGGAAAGCAACAACTAAGTAAATTTAAAAAAAAAATGTTATTAACACGAATTCAATGTATTTTAAGAATTTTAAGGAATACATGGGTCCAGTAATTTTATTTATTTAATTCAACATTTTTCGGGGACGGGCCGGGCCGGGCTTTGAATATTCAGCTCCGGGCTGGGCCGGACCGGGCCCGCAGCACATTTTCGTTTAATCGGGCCGGGCCGGGCCGGGTTTTAAATTTTCACTCTCGGGCCGGGCCGGGCTTTCGAAAACCCTCTTCTGCAGGGCTCCGATATCAGCTGACCTTTTTCATTTTGATTGATTATTGGTTATTAGAATTAAATCCCATTAGATTATCAGCACCAATTAAAAGTAATTCCTTAATTGATTAATGCATCTAAATTGTGTTCGCAGAAGTTAGTACTAAGCGAGATAAGTACTTATATCTGTATTATTTGAAGTGAGACAAGACATTAATGTATTCATTAAATTGCATAAATTATGGAACCGTGTATTATTTATAGGTCGAGATTACGTCAGCAGTTTAAATAGGTTTATAACAATCTCGTGCCATTAACGAATGTGTAGACTTAAGTGTAAGGTGAAGAATGATGACCCTCTTATCATTTCAATTATATATCATATAATTATATTAATTATATTAGTAATTATGTTAATAATACAGTCATGAGTCATTCAGCTTTTATTTGGGTACTTGGAAATCAAATGCATTTAATTTATTTATTCGGTTCCAATATTTTATTCTCAGATAAACTCATCACGAATAATAATCAACCTTTGCTCTCGATGTGATCACTAGAGAATGAGGAAGAATTTCAAGTCATTGTTTTCAGAAACTGCTCTGGTATGTTGTTAGTCACATTGCAATAATAAAAAGAAAACTGTTGCAGATCTTGTGTGTAAGTTTCGAGACGCACGAAAAAATGTGGTAATAATAAGTCACTTGGAGTCGAATAAACAAAACTTTGGCGTTTTCTGGTCAATACGTAAAATTAATAAGAAATGAGTATGCTACATGGACTGAGAAAGAAAAAACTCTACAAGATACATCTTATTTCGTTCGCGGTTATCCTACATGCCGGAAAATGTACGTCTTTATCCACGATTTAAAATGTAATGAGTGTAAGTATTTCGTCGACCATCTTGACAAAGAAGGTTTGTACCCGAGAAGACATGGCCTGGCGAGGAAAACGTAATAACAATACTGTAACAGAGGATCCTTTTTTTTGTAACATGCATGATCTGGATAATTCTGATCGGTCTCGCTTATTCAAATGGAAGTAATTTAGACACTACTTCGGGAATTAGGCGGTGGCGGATAAACATACACAGGAGTTGGCCCGACGGTAAGGGTGACTATAGTGAAAGTAGAATGTTAATCATCTTCAAGTATTTGGTATGGAATACGTACAAAAATTCGCCGAATAAGTTGCTACATCTCTTCCAAAGTTTAAGAACTGCGTTCCGACGATTTTGGACAAAAAAAAATTGGACGCAGTTCTTTCTATGATCTGTGGAGTAAGTGTTAGTCTTAAATAACACAAATGAGAACAGCTAATTTACTTTACTCCTTCTAATATTGAATATAATTTGGGTGTGCATATATACATCATTTTTGCAATGTATTTTTCTAAAAAATCTGTATCCCTCAGTTGGACTAATACAGTCGTTATGTAAAGCCGAGGAGCCATGGCACTACCACTAATTTCTAGCTCACCAAGCATTTTTAAATTATTCTAAATCCGAAGACTTTCCTTCGCTGAATTTCAAAATAATTGTATAAGAACACAAATTGTTGTTCAATTGCCCAGAGCTTAAAAAAATATAAAAACAATTGCCACAAACGTGAAAATTTCCAGATTTATTGAAAATTCGTTCTTCTATAAGATTCCTCAAAAATCCGAAGACTTGCCTTCACCGTATTGCACGAGAACACAAATTGTTGAAATTCTGAAGTTGTTCATTTGCTTTGAGCTCAAAAAAATATAAAAACAATCGCCACAAACGTGAAAATTTCCAGATTTATTGAAAATCCATTCTTCTATAAGATTACTTAAAAATCTGCAAACTTTGCTTCACAGGATTTCAAAATAATTGTACAGGAACACAAATTGTTGTTCAATTGCCCAGAGCTCAAAAAAATATAAAAACAATTGCCACAAACGTAAAAATTTCCAGATTTATTGAAAATTCATTCTTCTATAGGATTCCTCAAAAATCCGAAGACTTGTCTTCACCGGATTGCACGAGAACACAAATAGTTGAAATTCTGAAGTTGTTCATTTGCCTTGAGCTAAAAAAATATATAAAAACAATTGCCACAAACGGGAAAATTTCCAGATTTATTGAAAATTCATTCTTCTATAAGATTACTTAAAAATCTGCAAACTTTGCTTCACTGGATTTCAAAATAATTGTACAAGAACACAAATTGTTGTTCAATTGCCCAGAGCTCAAAAAAATATAAAAACAATTGCCACAAACGTAAAAATTTCCAGATTTATTGAAAATTCATTCTTCTATAGGATTCCTCAAAAATCCGAAGACTTGCCTTCACCGGATTGCACGAGAACAAAAATTGTTGAAATTCTGAAGTTGTTCATTTGCCTGGAGCTCAAAAAAATATAAAAACAATTGCCACAAACGTGAAAATTTCCAGATTTATTGAAAATTCATTCTTCTATAAGATTACTTAAAAATCTGCAAACTTTGCTTCACTGGATTTCAAAATAATTGTACAAGAACACAAATTGTTGTTCAATTGCCCAGAGCTTAGGAAAATATAAAAACAATTGCCACAAACGTGAAAATTTCCAGATTTATTCAAAATTCATTCTTCTATAAGATTCCTCAAAAATCCGAAAACTTGCCTTCACCGGATTGCACGAGAAAACAAATTGTTGAAATTTTGAAGTTGATTTGCCTAGAGCTCAAAAAAATTTAAAAACAATTGCCACAAACGTGAAAATTTCCAGATTTATCGAAAATTCATTCTTCTATAAGATTCCTCAAAAATCCGAAGACTCGCCTTCACCAGATTGCACGAGAAAACAAATTGTTAAAATTCTGAAGTTGTTCAATTGCCTGGAGCTTTTCGTTTTTATTTGATTTATTTAAAGCTTCTGTAAAGGTTTTCAATTTCAATCATCGTTAGTTTTTTCCTTAAAAAGAGGAATTATATTGTAGCCTAAGTGGCTCTACCATCAAAATGTTCCACCAGCCGCCACTGTAGCAGTAAAACCATTTTAAAGCAAAAATTCATTTTCGCTAGTGAAATATTTCGTTATATCACCAATTTAGTTTGGTTTGGTTAAGATTGCAATTGCACTTTAACAATGTTCTCATTTATTCAGGTCTAATCTGATTAATATGTAAAATTGGAAATTATTTTGAAAGGGTAAATGGAATCATATTTAACCCTTCAATTAAAAGTACAGACAGTGTAGAACTTTCCAGGAAACACACGGTCACAACTCACGACTGAAATTATTATTACCAACTTATTAGATCAATACTGGGGGTCAAAAGCCTCCGCTTTGCATGCCCAAGTATCAAAAATGCAACACTCCGCAACGACTCTATCTGCTAATTAAATATTAATGTATTTTCGATTTTTATTTATGCACCCATTAATTATTCAACACCTGTAAATGTGCTTTGATAAAATCGATAGATTCAATAACCTGCAACAATGAATCATAAAATGCAGGAGGAATGTTCGTAGGGTATTAACATCGCTGTAAAACGCTTCGGGAGTGATGAACTAACTGTTACTGTTATAATCTTCGTAGACCTGGTCATTGCAGGAGATTGGTGGTTCAGTAGAGCGTGAACATTGAGGTGCTTATACTGTGATTGTGGCTTAAATGGCCACATCTACTCGAGCAATGCTTGTTACAGGCCGCCAAGAACATGATGCACTTATTTCATTCAGAACGTGTTACTGTTGCCAAGGACGACGTGCTCGATACGCGAGCGGACCTTTATTACTGAATCGATATTCTCGGAATTTTCGTTTAGACACATGCAAACCTGGAACATAGGCAATTTCATTTTGTAATATTTAAAAATTCACTCTCGTAAAGATTGGACTGGTCTTATTTATGTGCCTCTCTAAACAGAATCCTGGATTAATTTTCACTTGTGTTAGAAAATATTCCCATTCTATAAAGTAATTACTATTTTTTTGTGATTCATTGTCCGTATAATTAATGGCATAATTTGAATAAATTAATTTCCATTCGTTATTTTCTTAATTAGATTGTCTATAGTTCTTACCTTGTTACCATTGTTGGTGGCAATTTCTTGTTATAGTATCTAATTATTTACTTAAATGAATTTGCGAGAGAAGTGTACATACTCGGAATTAAACATAAAAAATATTAATTTTTATTTAACATGAATGGTTCAAGGCAAATGGAATTGTGGAATCGCTAATTGTGTTTTCTTCTTAATATGTGATGTCATCAATTTAATTTCCATCATTGAACGCTCCACGATTTTATGACACCATAATTTCATTCGTTAATATCTTAAATATTTTCGACTTCTTTCATTATAAGAACTATTTAAAGTTAAAACATATTGCGATTTCTTAATTTTTTCCATGGTATTACTCGGGAAAAAATGCAAGTAAAAATGTTTGATCACAGAAAGATTTTAAAAAATTCATGACGATTCTTAATGACGGGAAAAAGCGTGTAAAGTAATTATTTTCGGAAAAAAAAAGTTTTGGTCATCATCATTTTCGCCATTTTTTTCCATGGTATTACTCGGGAAAAAATTCGTACAAAAAATGTTGTGTGTGATGTGTTTATTATATATTTTATATATGTGTATTGTATCCTCGATATCTTATCTTAAAAAATGTAGTTTAAAATGTTGTGTTGCACTGTTTTATATAACTTATCTAGTTTTTTTTTATATTATAACTGTGATATTTATTGCCATTTCATATTTCGACTAACTAAGCATTAAAACTGTGATATTTTAATCTGACTGTGATATCGTCGATATACGTATTGCGTAAATTCTAAATTTTATTAATGTTTTTTATATCTTGAATACTTGTTGTGCTACTTTCTTGATGGGACCATATTTTCAAGTTGGGTAAAGTAAAACTAATTAGTTTAACTTTGAAAATGATCCTAACCGATCGAAACACGTGTCAGGCAACTGAAAATAAAATTATGGAACAGAACAAGCATTTTACTTTACCCAACTTAGTTTTTTATATCGTTCTATTTATGTATGTAATATTTAATTTGACCTGTGAACATTATGTAATTTTGATCTGCTCCACCAATAAAGAATTATTATTTATTATTATTATATGTGTTCAACTTGTTATGATATGATTCTAAAAATTGGACTTTATTGCATTTAGTTAAATGCAACTTATAGTATAAGTTACATTTTTTTGTCTTTACGACTAAAACTCCGGTCAACGTTTTTTAACCATTTTCAGGTGGATATTTTTGGAAGCCTTGGTGAATTATATAAATAAAACCTAATACCCTAATCATTTCCTACCCAAATATTTGTGACCCAATAAAATAATTGAAAACACATCCAAAAATTGCACGAAGATTGACAGGATAAGAAGAAGCGTCACCGTCACGAGAAACCGGTTCCTTGGAGAAGTTAGTCGACCACACCACCATCTTCTAGAGATATGACAACGGCCAATTTTGGGCGCCCTGCCCCCGAAAACAACGGCCCTTTTAAGGGCCAAAAAAACTAACTAATTCTAAAGCTTCTTCTTTGTCAATGAATGAATGCTTGTATGAATGAAATGAAAGGCCAAAGTGCTTTCACAATAAAATTTTCATCAAATTTTACGATTTGGTATCAGGAACACAGGAACGAAAAGAGGAATTTTGGTCTGAATTTTGACTGCCGAATTCTTTAAAAATTTTCAACAAATTTTACGATTTGGTATCAGGAACACAGAAACGAAAAGAGGAATTTTGGTCTGAATTTTGTCAGCGAAATTATTAAAAAAATTTCATCAAATTTTACAATTTGGTATCAGGAACACAGAAACGAAAAGAGGAATTTTGGTCTGAATTTTTTCTGCCGAATTCTTTCAAAATTTTTCATCAAATTTTACGATTTGGTATCAGGAACACAGAAACGAAAAGAGGAATTTTGGTCTGAATTTTGTCAGCGAAATTATTTTAAATTTTTCATCAAATTTTACGATTTCGTATCAGGAACACAGAAACGAAAAGAGGTATTTGGGTCTTAATTTTGTCTGCGAAATTATTTTAAAATTTTCATCAAATTTTACGATTTGGTATCAGGAACACAGAAACGAAAAGAGGAATTTTGGTCTGAATTTTGTCTGCCGAATTATTTAAACATTTTTCATCAAATTTTATGATTTGGTATCAGGAACACAGAAACGTAAAGAGGAATTTAGGTCTGAATTTTGTCAGCGAAATTATTTTAAATTTTTCATCAAATTTTACGATTTCGTATCAGGAACACAGAAACGAAAAGAGGTATTTGGGTCTTAATTTTGTCTGCGAAATTATTTTAAAATTTTCATCAAATTTTACGATTTGGTATCAGGAACACAGAAACGAAAAGAGGAATTTTGGTCTGAATTTTGTCTGCCGAATTATTTAAACATTTTTCATCAAATTTTATGATTTGGTATCAGGAACACAGAAACGAAAAGAGGAATTTTGGTCTGAATTTTGTCTGCCGAATTCTTTCAAAATTTTTCATCAAATTTTATGATTTGGTATCAGGAACGCAGAAACGTAAAGAGGAATTTAGGTCTGAATTTTGTCTGCCGAATTATTTAAAAATTTTCAACAAATTTTACGATTTGGTATCAGGAACACAGAAACGAAAAGAGGTATTTTGGTCTGAATTTTTTCTGCCGAATTCTTTCAAAATTTTTCATCAAATTTTACGATTTGGTATCAGGATCGCAGAAACGAAAAGAGGAATTTTGGTCTGAATTTTGTCAGCGAAATTATTTTAAATTTTTCATCAAATTTTACGATTTCGTATCAGGAACACAGAAACGAAAAGAAGTATTTTGGTCTGAATTTTGTCTGCCGAATTATTTTTAAATTTTCATCAAATTTTACGATTTGGTATCAGGATCGCAGAAACGAAAAGAGGAATTTTGGTCTGAATTTTGTCAGCGAAATTATTTTAAATTTTTCATCAAATTTTACGATTTGGTATCAGGAACACAGGAACGAAAAGAGGTATTTTGGTCTTAATCTTGTCTGCGAAATTATTTTAAATTTTTCATCAAATTTTACGATTTCGTATCAGGAACACAGAAACGAAAAGAGGTATTTGGGTCTTAATTTTGTCTGCGAAATTATTTTAAATTTTTCATCAAATTTTACGATTTCGTATCAGGAACACAGAAACGAAAAGAAGTATTTTGGTCTGAATTTTGTCTGCCGAATTATTTTAAAATTTTCATCAAATTTTACGATTTGGTATCAGGAACACAGAAACGAAAAGAGGAATTTTGGTCTTAATCTTGTCTGCGAAATTATTTTAAATTTTTCATCAAATTTTACGATTTCGTATCAGGAACACAGAAACGAAAAGAGGTATTTGGGTCTTAATTTTGTCTGCGAAATTATTTTAAAATTTTCATCAAATTTTACGATTTGGTATCAGGAACACAGAAACGAAAAGAGGAATTTTGGTCTGAATTTTGTCTGCCGAATTATTTAAACATTTTTCATCAAATTTTATGATTTGGTATCAGGAACACAGAAACGAAAAGAGGAATTTTGGTCTGAATTTTGTCTGCGAAATTATTTAAAAATTTTCATCAAATTTTACGATTTGGTATCAGGAACACAGGAACGAAAAGAGGTATTTTGGTCTGAATTTTGTCTGCCGAATTATTTAAACATTTTTCATCAAATTTTATGATTTGGTATCAGGAACACAGAAACGTAAAGAGGAATTTAGGTCTGAATTTTGTCAGCGAAATTATTTTAAATTTTTCATCAAATTTTACGATTTCGTATCAGGAACACAGAAACGAAAAGAAGTATTTTGGTCTGAATTTTGTCTGCCGAATTATTTTAAAATTTTCATCAAATTTTACGATTTGGTATCAGGATCACAGAAACGAAAAGAGGAATTTTGGTCTGAATTTTGTCAGCGAAATTATTTTAAATTTTTCATCAAATTTTACGATTTTGTATCAGGAACACAGAAACGAAAAGAGGAATTTTGGTCTGAATTTTGTCAGCGAAATTATTTTAAATTTTTCATCAAATTTTACGATTTCGTATCAGGAACACAGAAACGAAAAGAAGTATTTTGGTCTGAATTTTGTCAGCGAAATTATTTTAAATTTTTCATCAAATTTTACGATTTTGTATCAGGAACACAGAAACGAAAAGAGGAATTTTGGTCTGAATTTTGTCAGCGAAATTATTTTAAATTTTTCATCAAATTTTACGATTTCGTATCAGGAACACAGAAACGAAAAGAAGTATTTTGGTCTGAATTTTGTCTGCCGAATTATTTTAAAATTTTCATCAAATTTTACGATTTGGTATCAGGATCACAGAAACGAAAAGAGGAATTTTGGTCTGAATTTTGTCAGCGAAATTATTTTAAATTTTTCATCAAATTTTACGATTTGGTATCAGGAACACAGAAACGAAAAGAGGAATTTTGGTCTGAATTTTGTCTGCGAAATTATTTTAAATTTTTCATCAAATTTTACGATTTGGTATCAGGAACACAGAAACGAAAAGAAGTATTTTGGTCTGAATTTTGTCTGCCGAATTATTTTAAAATTTTCATCAAATTTTACGATTTGGTATCAGGATCGCAGAAACGAAAAGAGGAATTTTGGTCTGAATTTTGTCAGCGAAATTATTTTAAATTTTTCATCAAATTTTACGATTTCGTATCAGGAACACAGAAACGAAAAGAAGTATTTTGGTCTGAATTTTGTCTGCCGAATTATTTTAAAATTTTCATCAAATTTTACGATTTGGTATCAGGATCGCAGAAACGAAAAGAGGAATTTTGATCTGAATTTTGTCAGCGAAATTATTTTAAATTTTTCATCAAATTTTACGATTTGGTATCAGGAACACAGAAACGAAAAGAGGTATTTTGGTCTGAATTTTGTCTGCCGAATTCTTTCAAAATTTTTCATCAAATTTTACGATTTGGTATCAGGAACACAGAAACGAAAAGAGGTATTTTGGTCTGAATTTTGTCTGCCGAATTCTTTCAAAATTTTTCATCAAATTTTACGATTTGGTATCAGGAACACAGAAACGAAAAGAGGAATTTTGGTCTGAATTTTGTCAGCGAAATTATTTTAAATTTTTCATCAAATTTTACGATTTGGTATCAGGAACACAGAAACGAAAAGAGGTATTTTGGTCTGAATTTTGTCTGCCGAATTCTTTCAAAATTTTTCATCAAATTTTACGATTTGGTATCAGGAACACAGAAACGAAAAGAGGTATTTTGGTCTGAATTTTGTCTGCCGAATTCTTTCAAAATTTTTCATCAAATTTTACGATTTGGTATCAGGAACACAGAAACGAAAAGAGGTATTTTGGTCTGAATTTTGTCTGCCGAATTCTTTCAAAATTTTTCATCAAATTTTACGATTTGGTATCAGGAACACAGAAACGAAAAGAGGTATTTTGGTCTGAATTTTGTCTGCCGAATTCTTTCAAAATTTTTCATCAAATTTTACGATTTGGTATCAGGATCGCAGAAACGAAAAGAGGAATTTTGGTCTTAATTTTGTCTACCGAATTATTTTAAAATTTTCATCAAATTTTACGATTTGGTATCAGGATCGCAGAAACGAAAAGAGGAATTTTGGTCTGAATTTTGTCAGCGAAATTATTTTAAATTTTTCATCAAATTTTACGATTTCGTATCAGGAACACAGAAACGAAAAGAGGTATTTTGGTCTGAATTTTGTCTGCCGAATTCTTTCAAAATTTTTCATCAAATTTTACGATTTGGTATCAGGAACACAGAAACGAAAAGAGGAATTTTGGTCTTAATTTTGTCTGCCGAATTATTTAAAATTCTATCAAATTTTACGATTTGGTATCAGGAACACAGAAACGAAAAGAGGTATTTTGGTCTGAATTTTGTCTGCCGAATTCTTTCAAAATTTTTCATCAAATTTTACGATTTGGTATCAGGAACACAGAAACGAAAATAGGTATTTTGGTCTGAATTTTGTCTGCCGAATTCTTTCAAAATTTTTCATCAAATTTTATGATTTGGTATCAGGAACACAGAAACGTAAAGAGGAATTTAGGTCTGAATTTTGTCAGCGAAATTATTTTAAATTTTTCATCAAATTTTACGATTTGGTATCAGGAACACAGAAACGAAAAGAGGAATTTTGGTCTGAATTTTGTCAGCGAAATTATTTTAAATTTTTCATCAAATTTTACGATTTGGTATCAGGAACACAGAAACGAAAAGAGGAATTTTGGTCTGAATTTTGTCTGCCGAATTCTTTCAAAATTTTCAACAAATTTTACGATTTGGTATCAGGAACACAGAAACGAAAAGAGGAATTTTGGTCTGAATTTTGTCTGCCGAATTCTTTCAAAATTTTTCATCAAATTTTACGATTTGGTATCAGGAACACAGAAACGAAAAGAAGTATTTTGGTCTGAATTTTGTCTGCCGAATTATTTAAAATTTTATCAAATTTTACGATTTGGTATCAGGAACACAGAAACGAAAAGAGGTATTTTGGTCTGAATTTTGTCTGCCGAATTCTTTCAAAATTTTTCATCAAATTTTGCGATTTGGTATCAGGAACACAGAAACGAAAAGAGGTATTTTGGTCTGAATTTTGTCTGCCGAATTCTTTCAAAATTTTTCATCAAATTTTACGATTTGGTATCAGGAACACAGAAACGAAAAGAGGTATTTTGGTCTGAATTTTGTCTGCCGAATTATTTAAAATTTTATCAAATTTTACGATTTGGTATCAGGAACACAGAAACGAAAAGAGGTATTTTGGTCTGAATTTTGTCTGCCGAATTATTTAAAATTTTATCAAATTTTACGATTTGGTATCAGGAACACAGAAACGAAAAGAGGAATTTTGGTCTGAATTTTGTCTGCGAAATTATTTAAAAATTTTCATCAAATTTTACGATTTGGTATCAGGAACACAGAAACGAAAAGAGGTATTTTGGTCTGAATTTTGTCTGCGAAATTATTTAAAAATTTTCATCAAATTTTACGATTTGGTATCAGGAACACAGAAAGGAAAAGAGGAATTTATACAATACATAGTAAAACAACATTTAAAGAAAATAATATATTTATTAAAACTACAGTAACAACAACGATGATATCAAAATAAATTAAACAGATCATCACTAATTAAAAAAAGCTCTTAAAAACGATTACTAGAAATTATAAAAATTATATAACATATACTATAAACGCTGCAAAATCACAAACTCATTGCGTACAATAACAATAAATCATTTAAAATAATTGCAACAGGTCCATACAAATGCCTGCAAATGTACACCATAATTATTGCGCGCATGTGCAAAATTTAAAAATAAGAACGATTACAGTAGTATAAAATTAAGAACTCATTTGAACATCACATTTTAATTGCGTTATATTGAAAATTGCACGTAATACTTTGTAAAGGTGGAATATATAGATAGAAATACTTAATTATGCTTATACAAATAAAGTTCAATTGTGTATTTGATGATGAAGAGTTTCTGTTGATGTTTTCATTTTTATAAAATCGCTGGATTGAAGTTTTGAAGGTGAGTTTGGGGTCTGACAGGTTAAAGCGATGATGAGCCAATCAGAAACTGACACATGTACAAATCATTAAGGGCCAGTTGTTCAATAGCAGCTTAAAGCGAGCTTACTTTAAACTCAATATAAATGAAGTAGAAACAACCTTACTTGTTGCAGAAAGTATTAAATAAATTAAAAAAAAAAAAACGAAATATAGCCTCAATATATAAATATTCAACCTGTTCGTAACTCTGCAAGAGGCTATATTCAGGCTATATTTCGTTTTTTTTTTTTTTTAATTTACTCAATATAAATTATTTGTAGGTTTTATAAATTGCTGTTTTTTGCACTTAAATTATCTTTAAACTTTGATTGAACAATGTTGAAAGTAATATATACAGAGTTTAAGACTAAACTTGGTTTAAGCTTTTAATGAACAACCAGCTCTAAGTTTGATTAATAAACGCCTCTTGTAATCCACCAATCAAAATTCAGAATTTTGTTTATATCTCCTAGCAACGAGCGAATATAAAACGTTCCATATTCGCGGGTTAATGTCCATGTTCCTTTTTAAAAATATCGAAGTAGGTTTTCAAATTTGACGTTTCTTTAATAAAATGTTGTATTTGAGTCGTTTATTAATCTCCCTAAGATAAACTCGATGTTGTTTTTTCTCTCGGATATAGATGCTATTTTTTGCCATAGGAAACTAGTCCATTCCGCCAGAGGTACCATTTAACTGTGTATAACAGACAGCATTTAAAAATGATAGATGATGTGAAGTTAGCTTAGGGTAGATGCTATTATTGCACTCAGTTTAGTTTTCACTTGGCAAAAAATCTCGAATCAAGATACAAAGTGATTTTTTCATGCCCTTGATTCTCGTGTTCTTACCGTAACAACAAAACATTCGTGTAATAATAGCATCTATATCCGAGAAAAAAAAATAACTTCTTGTTTATTCAATAAATTCAATAAAACGAAATGTAGCCTGAATATATGAATATTCAACCTGTTCGTAACTCTGCAAGCAAAATTAAGTCTTACTAAGACTATGCAACAAGTAAGGTTGTTTCTAATTTATCTTGTTTATTCATCTAAACGCGTCCTAGGTGGCAACATCACTCTAACTGTCAGGCGCCACGATTCACACAACCATAAGTTAATAATCAAGATCGCTATTGTCATACCATCGTGTAGGGCAGTGTTAAGCAACCTTTTTTTTACCAAGTTTTTGTATAAATTCTTCGTTTTTACGATTTTCAGTTGAACATTAATTTCTAAGGCAATAAATTTGGGCGAATGTTATAAATCAAAGATAGATGGCGCTCATGTTTAGTTTTAGATCCTAAATGTATTCATTGCGGTGATATTTGTTTTTCAACGTTTGTCAAATAATACTAGTGCCAGTATAGAAACACATAAAACCTACAAATAAGAATTAGAATAAAATTAAAGCTAAAAAGCGTCATTCACCACCACTAACTAAAATACATTTGTATAAAAGCGGTTTGATAAATTATAATTTAATCAGTAGAACGTTTTGTAAAGTACGGTGTGTTTAAATAATTTATTTTATCAGAGTGTGTAACGATTTCTATTTTGGATGATATTGAGAGCCCTTCTTAAATTTTGCAATTATCAGGGAGGGACCAGCCATATAGCTCCAGGGGGTGTAAACCATGAAACTCTGTAAATACTTATACATTTTTTTTATTTAGTCGGTGAATATAAGTGTTAAAGTGTATTTCAAATCACCGGAATATTTAACGATATCTTAAACAGTGAATAATTAATTTATAAATAAATTTGAGGCAACCTCACTTGTTGCAGAAGCAGAGAAGGAAGATGGACAACTTATATCGGAAACATGGAGAGTTAAATTATTTTGTTACACAAATTTTAAGTGGACATTGGGTATTATCGTGACAAAATTTAAAAAAAATGGTGATGTGGCCATCATGTTACTTTCTCCGATGGTATCATCATTTATATTTACACGTTCATGGTTTATTTTCTATTTAAATCATATTTTAAATGTAAATCGAGCGTTTTGTAGACTCGCGTGAAACTGACGTTTAAAACGTCAAAATTACAAAAGGGAAAAATTATACTTTAAATTCAAAAACTAAGAAAGGAGAAAGTAAAAATTAGATAGTGAAAAATGCAAGTTTTGTAGAGATGAAATTTAGCATACAACAAAACATACTTTACTGGATTGTAATAGATGGAACAAAGAGAGAGAGCGAGAGAGTAAATTTGAATAAAGAACTGGGAAATGTAATCACAACAGATAATTTGATAAATTTAATAATTGAAAATAAAAATAATTTGAAAAATTTAATAATTGAAAATAAAAATAATTTGAAAAATTTGTAGAAAAAATTTTAATAATAAAGGAAGAAATTTATCAAGAAATAGAAAGAGTGGAAGAAAAGAAGGCAAAAATGAAAATAAGTATTAATATTAAAATGAATGATGTAATTGAAATAAAATAAAGATAATGCGGAATTTGGAGAATAAATCCCAATGGTGATGCCTCCAAGTTACTGATTCATGAGGGCCTCCTTCTTGCTCTGCTTAACTAATGTATTTGACTGTTGATATTATTTAATTATGCATTAGAACACTTCTGTCGGTATTTTTTATATTCTCCGTTACGAAGTACGAGAAAGTATTGTGATCGTGATTTTTTTTTCAAATTTTTTTTTTACGGAAATATCCGTTTTGGGGTCCCTAGATGCCATTTCAACAAATTCTGGAAAAAAAAAAATTTGAGTCTGTGTGTGTGTCTATGTATGTCTGTGTGTGTGTGTCTGTCTGTGCGCGCTGTATCCGAAAAACTAATAGAGAAATTGATACGAAACTTTGAACATAGGTCTTATTTAATAATCTGAAGAACTGAAAAGCTTTTGGTAAAATTTTGTACACCGGAAGTGGGCGTTTACCTTACCCGTTTTTTGTTTTTTGCCAATATTTTCTTAAATATAAAAAATATCACAAAAACATTTAAACAAACTTTGAAGACAACAAAGAAATAAACATCTTTTGCTTGAAAACATTTTCCGTAAAATCATTTTTATTCGAGAAAGAAATTTATTATTTTTTTTTATTTTTGGTTTATAACTATAAAACGATAATAGAGCAAATTTATGTTAATAATAATTTTAGAGAATGCTAAAATGCACAATTTATAAAGAATAAGTTTTTTTCGAAATCTCTTTAGTTTTTGAGTAAACTGAGTTTTTGAATTTGAAGTATAATTTTCCCATCTTTCATAATTTTGACGTTTTAAACGTCAGTTTCATCCGAGTTTGCGCAACGCTCGATGTACATTTAAAATATCATTTAAATTGAAAACAAACCATGAAAGCGTAAATATAAATGACTACCATCAAGTTGGAGAAAGTAACATGATGGCCACATCACCATTTTTTTGTAATACATTACAAAATGTCAACTGTATGCACGCATTCTTCTTAATTATTAAAGTCACTTCAAACTTAAATCATTCAAAGAAATCTTCGATCGCTTTGGATCAGCATTTTGGATAATTTTGAAAATAAACAAGTACAAGTCACTTAAAACTTAAACCATCAGCATTTTGGATAATTTTGAAAATATACAACTACTTCTAATTATTAAAGTCACCTTTAGCATAGAACATAACAAATCTTCGACTTGAAAAAAGCTACAAAGTTTTTTTAATAAAACTCAATTTAGAAATGTTCACATTTGCATTATTTTGGAAGTGTATAAGTTCTTCCTAAATATTAAAGTCACTTCTAACATAAACCATTCAAACAAATCCTCGACCGGAAGGGTGTTATACAGTTTCTTAATAAAACTCTGATTGATCAGCATTTTAGAAATGTGCACATTTAGAAAATTTTAAAAATTATTTTATCTAAAAATCTTCGTTCAAAAAGAAGCTACAAAATTGTTGTTTTTTAATAAAACTCTCACAAGGATCAGATGTGTGACTCACCGATTTGATCCATCTTTGGCACACATGTAGGTCATGACGGGGAGGGTAACAGGTGCAAGTAATAGGGCGCACTATTCAGTCGTTTTCGAGAAAAAAATATTTTTGAATTTGTTATTTATTCGTATACCTTTTGCATTAACAAAAATACACCGAGCTTTTGGCGAATTGGTTAAACTTCCGATTCGTAGTAGGAAGGTCCAGGGTTCGAATTGTTGAAGTTGAGTTCATAGAAAACCAAATAGTGTTCAGAATGGGATTCTAGACTTGAAAAAATACAAAAATAAATTTTTGAAGAAGAATTAAATTTAATCGTTTTTCGGCGTTTCTAGCAGTTGTACGAACGATTTACGTCAAAAGAAATTTTGCTTGTCACAGTTTCTGTAAGTCTCACAAATAATTTTTATAACCAAATAGTGTTCAGAATGGGATTCTAGACTTGAAAAAATTCAAAAATAATTTTTTGAAGAAAATATAAATTTAATCGTTTTCAGTTTCTGTAAGTCTCACAAATAATGTTTATGAACAAATAGTGTTTAGAATGTGATTCTAGCGTTAAAAAAATACAAAAATAAATTTTTGAAGAAGAATTAAATTTAATCGTTTTTCGGCGTTTCCAGCAGTTGTACGAACGATTTACATCAAAAGAAATTTGATGGTTTTTCTTATTTAAAGTTTTTATAAATCCATATGTCATTAAATATCTTAATTTGAAAATCAGTTATATTAATTTCATTTTAGGGGTAAAACGAATTCTTAAACAAATTAAACAGGAGATTGAAAAATAAATCATTTTTCCAGACTATTTTTTTATAACTCCTTGTATGCTATTGTGCTTTTCGGGCGATGAAAAAAAAGTATTGATCTTTCAATCTCTTGTTTAATTTATTTAACAATCCTTCTCCTAAAAATGAAATTAATATAATGTATTCTAAAATTTACATTTTTAAATAGTCAAAAACTTGTCCAAACGGATTCAAACCATCGGAGATCTTACCAACATGCCACGGGGTCGGTATTTTTTATTAACGTAAATGGTACATAAACACACAGCAAATGAAAAAAAACCTTTTTCTCGAAAACGGCTGAATTACTTGCACTTGTTACACTCCAAGTCATGACCTACACGTGTGCCAAAGATGGACCAAATCGGTGAGTCACACATGTGATCCTCCCTTTGTCAGTAAAGCTCACATTTGCATTATTTTGGAAGTGTATACGTTTTTCCTAAGTATTAAAGCCACCTCTAATATTCAAAGAAATCTTCGACCGTCTTAGATCAGCATTTTGTAAATGCGCAGATTTTGAAATATACCATCGGTTAGAGTCATTTTAGAAATGTTCACATTTTCATTATTTTGGAGGTATACGAGTTCTTCCTAAATATAAAAGTCGCCATTAACATAGACCCAGAAAAAAATCTTCGAGAAGAAAAGTGAAATCTAAAAAGTTTCTTGAGGAAACTACGACTCATATCTTTTATAGATCAGGGGTGTCCAACCTATGACATGTTTTTTTAGTAGGAGTGGCTCGCGAATGTTTGCTAAAAAAAATTATATAAAAGGAAATAAAAATCTAGGAGCGGTAGCGCGGTTTAGTTATTAAAGCATGAGCTTATGTTTCTGTTTTGCATAAAATAAAAACTAAATATTGCATCAAGTATAACTGATATTCATCCGAAGAAACTATTATTGCTCTTTGGCTGTTTAGTGAACTCTGCACGTAAGAAATATTCAAATTAATAGTAGATTATAAATCTAGGGAGAGAAATGCGTGATTTTTTCCAAGGTGCAAATTTGTATCCACCAACGCACAACGCACCGAGGGAAAAATAGCATTCTCTACCGAGGTATGTATACAATTTTTTCACAAACGGGATATTTTAAGAGTAAAACGTTCGTTTCTAAAACCTAACCTAGAAAATAGACGCTGTCAGCCGTGACAGTTATAATATTTAATAGAACCCCATAGGGAGAGAAATGACCATTTCTCATCCTAGGGAGAGAAATGATTAATTCTCTCCCTAGGGAAAGAAATGATTAATTATCTCCTTAGGGAGGGAAATTATATTTCTCTCACGATTTCGACGGCCGAGAAATCGACTTTCTCTCCCGTTTGCGAAAAAAATATTTTTTGTAACTTTTAACCGGATACATAAACGTATATTTATAGAGAGACCGATATAGCCGCACCAAAATTTCGCGGCACGTTGCCCAGTGGCCATTTTTAATATCAAGGGAAGGTGCGCCCATTTAATTCAGTAAGCCGAGTGAGAAAGTATTCCGAATACTTTCTCACTCTGCGCAAAGTTGCCGCAAGGTGACGCGAGATTTTGGTAGGGCTCAACAATTGTGGCTTCATCCGACAGATGAAGAATAAGCAATATTCATCTGCCGAATCAAGCTACAATGGTGAAACAATTGCAGCAGTGTCTCTACAAATAACATTTGTGCTGTTAAACCATCTATTATTAATTTTTGGAAGGCATTAACGCAAAAATTTAAATTCTTAAATTTGAACATCACCGCACGGCAGGTCTAGTGTTTGTCGCCAATTTATTTAAATATGAATTATTACTATATATCAGTTGTGGCTGAATGCCCTAACTGGCTATCATCCTCGATTCCCTAACCCGAATCATCTTTCCTTTAAAACAAATAAAATAAAAAAAACATCTCTTACAAAATACGATTTTTGATCTTGAAAATGGCAAGGATTTGGAGAGAGTCGGGCATCCCTACTTTAATTATTTCTCGTGTGATTTTTGATTAGGTAAACATTACCATTTATATCGTATTAATAATAGCAATGGCAGATGGATGTCAAGGAGAAGAATTGAAAAATGAAATTATTACTGAACTTAATTTTGATCATCAAGATAATAGTACTCGGAAGGAAAAATTAAAAAAAACTTGGATTTAAAGATAATGCAGTTGGCTTCCTCCAGTTTTTTTTTTGAGGCAATTTTTGAAAAGCTATCAACTTAGAAATGAAAATTTTAACATCTCTTGTAAAATTTAGAGTGACACACATATGATTCCTGATCTTTAAAATGGCAATGATTTGGAGAGGGTCGGGCATCCCTACTTAAGTTATTTCTCGTGTTATTTTTGATTAGATAATCATTATCGTTTGCATCCTATTAATAATAGCAATAGCAGGAGAATTGAAAAATAACATAATGAACTTAATTTTGATTAAGGTTAAAATCTAATTCCATTGAAGTAATCTAGTCTCCTGACGTAATAATATGCGACACACCTCATTTATCTCACAGCCAACTCAGAAACAAAATTTTGTAGCTCACAGGATATAATTTAAAGAATTTTCTATGCTGAATTGAAATCTGCGAGTTGATTTAGATTAAGCAACAACAAATCTACAAAATACATCTGTGAGTGATATGAATGTTAGTTAAATAAAACACACACACAAACAAGTGCCGCCAACCTCAATCAGTTAATGAATGTTAGTGTCTGTAGTTTGTATAAACATAGAATCGGAGGGTGATGGGTGGTCTCTTTTCTACAATCCATCCAGTTGAAGACGGGCCAATAATTTTAGTGAATTTTTCAGAAGAAAAATCCAAAATCTACAATTCTTAATTTAGTGGGCTCAATTTATTACATCGGTGGAACCCTAGCTACGGTTCCACTGACTGGATTGTAGGATAGGGCCCACCCACCACCCCTTGTATACAATTTACTTCAAACAACGGTCCTAGTCTTTGGTGTAAAAATAGTCATTAGTCATTTATTAGAATGCTGAGGTTGAATAGTGCATCAAGAACAGTTTCTGTAGTTTGTGTAAACATAGAAACAGAGGGTGGTGGGTGAGCCCTATTCTCCAGTTGAACACCGGTCAATAATTTTAATAACTGAATTTTTAGAAGACAAATCCACAATCTGCAAATCTTAATTTTGTGCGCTCAATTGTTACATCGATGGAACCCTAGCTTCGGTCCCACTGATTGGATTGTAGGATAGGACCCACCCACCACCCTCAGTATGAATTTTACTTTAAACTACGGAGCGAGTTTTGTGGAGAGTTAAATTATTAGAATACTGAGACTGAAGAGTACACCGAGAACAGTGTCTGTAGTTGTGTAAACATAGAATCAGGGGGTGGTGGGTGTGCCCTATCCTACAATCCATCCAGTTGAACAGAGGCCAATAATTTTAGTGAATTTTTAAAAGACAAATCCAAAATCTGCAATTCTTAATTTAGTGCGCTCAATTGTTTACATCGGTGGAACCCTAGCTACGGTTTCACTGACTGGATTGTAGGATAGGGCCCACCCACCACCCCTAGTATACATTTTACTTTAAACTACGGTCCCAGTCTTTGGTGTTAAAACATCTTTAGTCATTTATTAGAATACTGAGATTGAATTGTGCACCGAGAACAGTGTCTGTAGTTTGTGTAAACATGGAAGCTGAAGGTGGTGGGTGTTCCCTATCCTACAATCCAACCAGTTGAACACAGGTCAATAATTTGAATGATTGAATTTTTAGAAGATAAATCCAAAAAATCTGCAAATCTTAATTTAGTGCGCTCAATTGTTTACATCGGTGGAACCCTAGCTAAGGTTTCACTGACTGGATTGTAGGATAGGGCCCACCCACCACCCCTGGTATACATTTTACTTTAAACTACGGTCCCAGTTTTTGGTGTTAAAACATCTTTAGTCATTTATTAGAATATTAAGATTGAATTGTGCACCGAGAACAGTGTATGTAGTTTGTGTAAACATAGAAAGAGAGGGTGGTCAATAATTTTAATGACTGAATTTTTAGAAGACAAATCCAAAACCTGCAATTCTTAATTTAGTGCGCTCAATTCTTACATCGGTGGAACCCTAGCTTCGATCCCACTCTGATAAAAAAAACGTATTTAAACACACCGTACATAAATGACTAGTAAATACAATTTAAGCAGATACCTTCCATCATAATAATAATATAATTATTTACCCTGCAAATATTTTATACAACAATATAACATCAAATTTCAACACCTTTAATTAAATATGTACGCAAAAACGTGTTCTTTTTTTTTTTTGAAAATAACTTGTACTATATATTGCACACACTAATATTGTCGTAAAGCTACAGTTCGTACTTCTTGTACAGATCGGACAGTACGGCGAGGGCGCCGCCCGGTAGGAATCTTACGAAATTGTCACCGGCCAGAGGTCCAAGGGCGTACAAACTGTCGTACCCGTTTACAGAATGTGTCATTTTGTTTATGCTCACGGTGTTCGTTTTACAATCTAGCGGCTGGTTCTTCTTCACGGCCAGGTTGTAGTTGGATGGTAGGAAACTCATGTCTGGCTTGGAGCCGATGAGGACCACCACGAAGGAGACTTTGAAGGTTTGCTCGGTGCCCTCGCTAGATGTCAGTGTCACCGTTCGGTTTTCGTGGTCCAGGTTGGTCAGTGAGCATTCGGGTAAGGGTGTGTAGAGGGGGTAGCTGGAGTCGTTCTTCATCATTTGATGTACCTGAAATGGGAATTTGATTAATTATACGTAATTGCATTAATGATAGTAATAATTTATTGATGCTCATGGATATACAAGCCGATAAAAAAAATAAAAAAATTATTAAGGAACATTAAAAATTTCAGGGGGCAAATCTACCGATGGAGGAGTTATGGCCTTCAAGGTGCATTGTTTGGAGGTTTAAAGTAAGGATTTCAAGCGGAAGGGTAGTTGATTTATTAGGGAGGAAGCCAAATTGGGAATCAGGGATGGAGGAACTTACAACGTTAAGGATTTTTGCTTTAGAAGCGATTTAAATTTTTTTCCAAGTACTGGGAGAAGGGTAATCGGACGGTGGCTTGAGACATCTGAGGGGTTGTTGTCAGGTTTTTGGACACACACAATGATGTCCATCTTCCATTCTGGAGGAATGTATTGGTTGGTGTAGCAGAAGTTGAGAATTTTAAGGATCAGTTTGTGAATGTGGTCGGGAAATTTTCTAAGGATATAACGGGTGATATTGTCGTGACCTGGGGCTGAATTTTTCCCAGTGTGCAGTACTGAAAAATAATCTGTCTCGTCAAACGTGTCGTCTGGTGGAGGAAGGGTGGGATTCGACTCGAATGAATTATACCAGCTGTTTACTGTCTCTAGAAAATCGTTATCAAAATTACTATTAGTTGAAAATTTAAGTCACACCGTCAGTCATAATTGCATTGTCCGTTGGATCTTTAATGTTGTTGATGTGAGTCGATGTTTTATATCTTAATATTTTTTTTTAATTTGGGTCCAATACTGCTTACCTTTGAGATCATTTATTTGTTTGCATGACTCAACCCACTTGTCTTTTTTGTGTTCAAAAATTAGGTTACGAATGTCTGTTTAGTTTATTAAATTTTGCTTTTAGTAAACTGTCATCATAGAATTTCATGTCACTTGAATTTAATGAGTCGAAGGGTGTATTTCGGGAGCGGATATTTGTAACACTGTTTTTCAAGTTGCGAGTGTGGAGTCGGCTAGTAGGGAATTCAAAGTAGTGATCATAGAGGGTGTAATATCGTCTTCTATGTTAAATGCGTTAGCAATGTCATCAGATATTCTTTGAATATAACAATTCTGGAAGTTCAGAATATATTCAGGACGGCTGGGATAGGGCGTCAAAATCAAACTGGATGGATAAATGATCAGAACCTAAATCTGGGGTGAGAGTGGTGTTATGGATTAAGTGGCGGATATTGGAGGTACATAGGAGTATATCAGACGTTGTTGCAATTTACAATAAATATTGGAGGAGTTGGGATTCGTTGAAAATTAAAGTTAGAAATGAATGTGACGATGTGTCGGGATTTTGGTTTATTTACATTAAAGTCACCAATAATAATGGCGTGGTCGTAGAGTGATGCTTTGATGAAGATAGAATCTTCTATGGGAGAGTGAGGGTGGATGTACACTAGTAAACAATTTATTCAGGAAAATCCATAGTATTTAAAATTAAAAATTAAGCATAGGCACTTGAAAATCGTCAAAATAAATACAAGCTTCAGTTCTACGGTCAACTTATTTACAATAGTAGATCCAAAATTAAAACTTATTGTTCTCTGATATTTGCAAGAAATTCGTTAATAGAGTATGCTAATGTTTTTAAATACAGCTTATTATTTTTTTTAGGTTCTCTTTCTATTTTCGTTTGGCACACTCGAAACGAGACACTGTATAAAGTAATAATAAAAAACGGTATTAAACATTCGGTATTAATAATGATATTTTCGTTTTCGATAATAATTGTAAAATAATAAATCCAAAAAAAAAGATCAATATTAAAAATATCACTAAAAACCCTGTCATCATTAAATTGGAGAAGGTAACATGATGGATGCATCACCATTTTTTATAATTACATAATTGTAAAAAAATTGCGGCGCTTACAATGGATTTTTAGAGATTAAATTGTGGAAATTTTTGGATTTTCGGGCTCAGAGAATGGATTTTGGAGTTTACATTATTGTCAAAAGTTTTGGATTTTGTGGCTCTTACCATGGATTTTAGGGATGCAATTATTGTAAAAAAATTATTTTAGGGCTCAAACAATAGATTTTAAGGATTACATTATTGTAGAAATTTTAGATTTTCAGGCTCAAACAATGGATTTTAGGGCTTACATTTATTGTCAAAATTTTAGATTTTGTGGCTCGAACAATGAATTTTAAGGATTAAATTATTGAGAAAATTTTAGATTTTCAGGCTCAAACAATGGATTTTAGGGCTTACATTTATTGTCAAAATTTTAGATTTTGTGGCTCGAACAATGGATTTTATGGATTAAATTATTGAGGAAATTTTTGATTTTAGGGCTCAAACAATGGATTTTAAGGATTAAATTATTGTAGAAATTTTAGATTTTCAGGTTCAGGATTTTAAGGATTAAATTATTAAGGAAATTTT
The DNA here is from genome assembly GCA_910593695.2 of Ocypus olens. NCBI lineage: Eukaryota > Metazoa > Arthropoda > Insecta > Coleoptera > Staphylinidae > Ocypus > Ocypus olens. The sequence goes on along the minus strand of OU343059.1, from coordinate 15,650,931 downwards.
GGATTTTAGGGCTTACATTTATTGTCAAAATTTTAGATTTTGTGGCTCGAACAATGGATTTTATGGATTAAATTATTGAGGAAATTTTTGATTTTAGGGCTCGAACAATGGATTTTAAGGATTAAATTATTGTAGAAATTTTAGATTTTCAGGTTCAGCATTTTAAGGATTAAATTATTAAGGAAATTTTGGATTTTAGGGCTCAAACAATGGATTTTAGAGCTTACATTTATTGTCAAAATTTTAGATTTTGTGGCTCGAACAATCGGTTTTAAGGATTAAATTACTGTGAAAATTTTGGATTTTAAGGCGTAAACAATGGATCTTTGAGCTTACCAGTAATCTTAGGGATGAGATTATTGAAAAATTTTGGACTTTAGGGCTCAAACAATGGATTCCAGGGATTAAATTATTGAGAAAATTTTGAATTTTTGGGCTCAGACAATATATTTTGGGACGTACTTTATTGTGAAAAGTTTTGGATTTTCTGGCTCTTATAGTGTATTTAAGGGATAAAATATTGTAAAATTTTTGGATTTTAGGTCTCAAATAATGGATTTTAGGGATGAAATTATTGAAAAAATGTTGATATAAGGGTTTAAACATTGGATTTTAGGGCTTACATTATTGTCAAAAGTTTTGGATTTTGTGGCCTTTACCGCGGATTTTAAAGAAGAAATTATTGTAAACATTTTGGATTTTAGGTCTTAAACAATGGATTTTGGGGCTTACATTATTGTCAAAAGTTTTGGATTTCTGGCTCTTACCGTGGATTTTAAGTATAAAATTATTGTAAAATTTTTGAATTTCTGGACTCAAACAATGGATTTAAGGGATTATAAAATTAAAAATTAAATTAAATTATTGTAAAATTTTTGGATTTTAGGTCTCAAACAATGGATTTTAGGGCTTACATTATTGTCAAAAGTTTTGGATTTTGTGGCTCTTACCATGGATATTAAGGAATAAATTATTGTAAAACTTTTGGATTTTAGGTCTCAAATAATGGATTTTAGGGATGAAATTGTAAAAATGTTAATATAAGGGCTTAAACATTGGATTTTAGGGCTTACATTATTGTCAAAAGTTTTGGATTTTGTGGCCTTTACCGTGGATTTTAGGGAAGAAATTATTGTAAACATTTTGGATTTTCGGGCTCAAACAATTAATTTTGTTAGGGATTAAATTGTTGTGGAAATTTTGGACTTTCGGACTCAAACAATAGATTCTAAGGCTTATATTATTTTCAAAAGTTTTGGATTTTGTGACTCTAACCATGGATTTTAGGAATGAAATTATTGTAAAAAAAAACTTTGATCTTAGGACTCAAACAATGGATTGTAGGGCTTACATTATTGTCAAAAGTTGTGGATTTAGTAGCTCTTACTATGGATTTTAGGGATGCAATTATTGTTCAAAAATGATTTTAGGGCTCAAACAATGGATTTTAGGGCTTACATTTATTGTCAAAATTTTAGATTTTGTGGATCGAACAATGGATTTTAAGGATCAAATTATTGCAGAAATTTTGGATTTTCGGGCTCAAACAATGGATCTTTGGGCTTACATTTATTGTGAATAGATTTGGATTTTGTAGCTCTTACCATTAATCTTGGGGATGAGATTATTGAAAAATGTTGGACTTGAGGGCTCAAACAGTGGATTTCAGGGATTAAATTATTGTGGAAATTTTGGATTTTTGGGCTCAGACAATGGATTTTGGGGCTTACATTATTGTCAAAAGTTCTGGATTTTCTGGCTTTTACCATGGATTTTAAGGATTAAATTATTGTAAAATTTTTGGATTTTTGGGCTCAATCAATGGATAATAAAATAAATAAAATTTAAAAATAAAAAATTAAATTAAATTATTGTAAAACTTTTGGATTTTAGGTCTCAAATAATGGATTTTAGGGATAAAATTATTGTAAAAATTATGATTTAAGGGCTCAACCATTGGATTTTAGGGCTTACATTATTGTCAAAAGTTTTGGATTTTGAGGCCTTTACCGTGGATTTTAGGGAAGAAATTATTGTAAACATTTTGGATTTTGTGGCTCAAACAATTAATTTTGGGGATTAAATTGTTGTGGAAATTTTGGACTTTCGAGCTCAAACAATAGATTCCAGGGCTTATATTATTGTCAAACGTTTTGGATTTTGTGGCTCTTGTCATGGATTTTAAGGATTACATTATTAAATCATGGTGATGGTTGTGACCGTTACTACGTGGTAATTCATTATAAAATCACTGAATAAAACACTTACTATGTTTTTTACCACAATTTATTTGATGTATGTACAAATATTTCATATACATACATATCACGACTTAAGTTTCGACGTTTTACTGTCATTATCAAGTTCAATAAATTGTGGTAAAAAACATAGTAAGTGTTTTATTCAGTGATATTACATTATTGTAAAAATTTTGGATATTTGGGCTCAGACAATGGATTTTGGGGCTTACATTATTGTCAAAAGTTCTGGATTTTCTGGCTCTTACCATGGCTTTTAAGGATTAAATGATTGTATAATTTTTTGGGCTCAAACAATGGATTTCAGGGAAATAAAAATGTAAAAATCAAATTAAATTATTGTAAAATTTTTGGATTTTAGGTCTCAAACAATGGATTTTAGAGCTTACATTATTGTCAAAAGTTTTGGGTTTTGTCCCTTTTGTAGTGGATTTTAGGCATAAAATATTGTAAAACTTTTGGATTTTAGGTCTCAAATAATGGATTTCAGGGATAAAATTATTGAAAAAAAATTTGATTTAAGGGCTCAAACATTGGATTTTAGGGCTTACATTATTGTCAAAAGTTTTGGATTGTGTGACTCTTACCGTGGATTTTAGGGAAGAGATTATTGTAAACATTTTGGATTTTCGGGCTCATACAATGAATTTTGGCTTATATTTATGTCAAAAGTTTTGGATTTTGTGGCTCTTTCTATGGATTTTAGGGATGCAATTATTGTAAAAAAAATATTTTAGGACTCAAACAATGGATTTTAAGGATTCAATTATTGTAGAAATTTTAGATTTTCAGGCTCGAACAATAGATTTTAGGGCTTAAATTATTGTGGAAATTTTGGATTCTAGGGCGCAAACAATGGATCTTTGGGCTTACTTTTATTGTCAATAGTTTTGGATTTTATAGCTCTTACCATTAATCTTAGGGATGAGATTATCGAAAAATGTTGGATTTCAGGGCTCAAACAGTGGATTTCAGGGAATCAATTATTGTGGAAATTTTGGGTTTTCGGGCTCGAACAATGGTATTTAGAGCTTATATTATTGCTGGCTTTCATTTAGGATAGACCAATTATTGAACTAGAAGTTCAAACTGTGCTATGTTTAGTAAAATGTTGATTAAAGCAAAAATTAACTTATTTGATTGTAGATGAACAAAATTAAAATGAAAAAATACATCTTCTACCGTTTTAGTCTGACAAAAACTACAATAAATAAACAAAATATTTATTGATCGTGTCACTAGTTGTTTTAACAAATAATGTATTTATTTAATGTAATCATCTTTGTAAGACCCCAATTGTACAAAAGAACGAAAAATATTTTAATTTAATTTAAATAAAATCCTTACCTTATGATATTCAGGATACATATTTTCAGGCAGTTGTTTACCTAAACTACTCGATTTATGCCTGAACATGTGCAGAACGGGCACACCCCTAGCTCTGGTCGCAATGATGGCGTCGGCGGCGCTGAGGCCGGCTCCAATGACAAGAACGGGATCGGGGATGGTCTCATTTTGTATTTGCAGGTCGAGCTCGATTTCCAAACTCCTTAAGTCGTACAACAGCCAGCAGGGGTCAGTCTTGTAGTTCGAAATGTTTAACCTGTTGGGTAGATCACTGGAGCCGTTGGCCACAACTAAGTAGTTACACGTGTAAGTAAAGCATTGTTTCGTTTTTAAGTCAATAGCCTCGACCACCCATTTACACCTACTTGAATCACAGACATTACTCTTGTTAGGCACTCTTGGTCTAAATAAATTATCTTTGCTTTTGTTACAGTAGCAAGTATCACAATTATAATCGAAATCACATGTAAAATTATTAGACTTATCACTATCACTACATCTACGTAATATATTTATAAAACTTTCATCGGCCATATCGTTTTTCACCGGGGTTTTTGACTTTTTCAAATCTGCTTTCTTGGCGTTTTCAGATCGATTGCTTTTTCTGTGATTGCGAGAGAGCAGGTAGTTTATGGCGTTCGAAAAGGTGCACGCGCTGTTTCGACTTTTCGCGTTCTCCTTGGCCTCCAATCTCGAGCAAAGTTTGGCTTTCTTCGTTATGTCGCTGTTGACCTTCTCCACCCATTTGCTTTTTGAATCGGCGCAGGGTCTGATGCTGGTCACCAGCGTGTGGTTTTGGAAATTTTTTGTTAAATTCATTTGTTCGACGTAAGATTTGTAATATTCGGCGACATCTTTGGCGGACGCGCGCGTTTCCGAGCCTTTTCTGGATTTGTACGGTAGGCCCGGCAGTCCCATCCATGAGCCGAGGGATAGGGTCAGTATTTGCGGGTCCATTGAGTTCCAAGAACCGCCGGGTGGACCCTTCCCCAATACAACATGACTTATCTGAAACATAGAGGGTGATTTTCAAAACGTAACACAAGATTTGGTTTGTAGGTGAGGATTACCTCTAAGACCTAAAAAATACATTTTCAATAGACAACGCCGCCTGTTCTAAGCTGTTTGTACGTAGTCTGTTGTGTTGCGACTTCATTCAGCATTTCGGTTTTTTCAATCCGTTCACCAGCAACTTGTTTTATTTTGTCTATTAAGTCCGGATACGGCAAAATCGCGCGAATGAAATCTTTCTTTTCCAAACGGTACAATTCGCATACCTCCACGGCCACTACTGAAGCTATTCGACTCATGTCCTTCATTACTAAAGCTACTTCACCAAAATGATCGCCATCTTCTAAATGACAAATCTGAGAAATGGTAAAACGCATTTAAATCAATTTTAAATTCAACTGCAATCAATCGATTTTGTATCAACCTGTTTGGCCATTCATCAGAGAGGATTAGTAGAAATCTTTTTTTTAGAACCACGACAATTGCATACTTCGAAGATAAAAGTCGTCACTAAACATACCCATAAAAAAATCCATTTTTCGCATTTCAAACAATAATTGCCCCAAAAATTTCCATTTTTACATTGCGTGGCATCAAAAAATGAGTATGAGAAATTTTTGATCGTCAAATCGCTTAATTTGAAAATCTGAATTGGTTATGTACAGTGAGGGTTCGCGGGGTTTTTTCTGGTACAGTCGAGGAACAAGAGGTGGTAATACAGATAGGGTGAGGTCACGCAGCCAGCCGTCTCCACAACTGACCCCACCTATCTTGTTCCTCGGCCGTACCAGAAAAAACCCCGCGAACCGTCACTGGTTATTGATATACAGCGGCCAGTTTAAAAATGGACGGCATTGTCTTTAACGGACCTTGAAAATAGTAGTTACCGTTGAAATTTAGGATTACAAAAAGGCCTAAAATATCAATCCTACCGGCCCACAGTGGTTCAGAATTCGAAAAAGCTGGCCAAAAGTCGAAAAATGAAAGCTAATATTTTGAGTTTAGTACAATATAGTCGTGTCCAGAGGGCTCCACGGGATGCCACACTGGAAAAATATGATTGTATCTACTTCAAAATGCCTCGTAATTCGCGTTCAAACTTGTTACTTTCTTAGACGCGAAGTGAACTATAAATACTAATCTTTATGTCCTGGGATTTTTTGCTTGTTATTATGGATCTTCCTGAAGGCAAATTAATGATTATTACATTTACTATGCATATAAAATTTTTGTTAGCAATTATAGGAATTTGCCTTAAAAATAGGTAGATGCATTTTAAACATTCATGAAAATATTTTTTTGCCTGTATATGTCTGCAATAAAACTATTTATTATAGTGTCCTTTAACGTGATAAACAACAATTAGCTGCATTCACTTGCATTCCTCAGTGTAGGATTATTTTTATTGCAGATGTGCAATATCGTTGAAAATTTCGACTTTATATTTTATTAAATATCTTGTATTTATGATGTGTATATGTATACAGGGTGTAGATGAACAAAACATAGGATTTTCAATGTTATTTTTTTTTATCTTTCCTGATCATTTTAGAGGAAAGATCTCCTCCTAGTCAAATTAGTAAAACAGAACAAATAAGGAATTTGAAAGAAGTTTGTACGGAGAAAGTAAAACATTATAATGACAAACAGATAGACACAAAGGCAGATACTCACACAAACTTTTTTTAACAAAAATGGTCGAAATCGACTAAATGGATATTTCCGCAAAGAAAATTCTTTTCGATCACCATACTTTCTCGTAGTTTGCACGGAGAAAGTAAAAAAATGGTGATTTGGCCATCATGTTACTTTCTCCGACTTTATATTTACGTTTTCATGGGTTTATTTTCAATTGAAATCATATTTTAAATGTACATCGAGCGTTGCGTAAACTCGGATGAAAGTGACGTTTAAAACGTCAAAATCACGAAAGATGGAAAAATTATACTTCAAATTCAAAAACTCGGTTTACTCAAAAACTAACGAGATTTCGAAAAAAACTTATTCTTTAGAAGTTGTTCATTTTGGCATTCTCAACAATTATTATTCACATAAATTTGCTGTAAATATTATCGTTTCATAATTATAAACCAAAAATTTAAAAATTAATAATAATTTTTTTCTCGAATAGCAATGATTTTATGAAAAATATTTTCAAGCAAAAGATGTTCATTTCTTTGTTGTCTTCGATGTTTGTTTAAATGTTTTTGTGATATTTTTTATATTTAAGAAAATATTGGCCAAAAACAAAAAACAGTTAAGGTAAACACCCACTTCCGGTGTACGAAATTTTACCAAAAGCTTTTCAGTTCTTCAGATTATCAAATAAGACGTATGTTCAAAGTTTCATATCAATTGCTTTATTAGTTTTTGAGATACAGCGCACACAGCAGACACACACACACACACACACACACACACACACACACAATTTTTTTTTTTCCAGAAATTGTTGAAATGGCATCTAGGGACCCCGAAACGGATATTTCCGTAAAAAAAATTTTGAAAAAAAAATCACGATCACAATACTTTCTCGTACTTCGTAACGGAGAAAGTAAAAAAAAATTCCAGAAATTGTTGAAATGGCATCTAGGGACCCCAAAACAGATTTTTCCGTAAAAAAATTTTTTGAAAAAAAAAATCACGATCACAATACTTTCTCGTACTTCGTAACTGAGAAAGTAAAAATAAATATGACAGACATGCAGACACACAGACACACATTTTTTACAAAAATTGCCGGAATCGACGGAAATAGATTTTGCCACAAAAAAAATGTTTGGATTTTTTTACGATCACAACAGTTTCCCGTAGTTAGTATGGAGAAAGTAAAAAATAAATATGACAGACAGACATATACAAAGGCAGACTCACATTTTTTTTTTTACAAAAATTGCCGGAATCGACGACACACAGACACATTTTTGTCACAAAAATTTTTCGGAATCAACGAAATGGCGATTTCCGCAAAAAAAAAATGGAAATTATGTACGATCACAATACTTTCCCATGGTTTGTATGAAGAAAGTAGAAAATAAAAATGACAGACAGACGCACATAAAGGCAAACACACAAATTTTCGACAAAAATTGTCTGAATCGACGAAATAGATATTTCCACAAAAAAAAAATATTTGGAAATTTGTTACGATCACAATATTTTCCCCTTGTTTGTAAGGAGAAAATAAAAAAAAATAGATATGACAGACAGACAGACACAAAGGCGTACATACAGACACTGTTTTTTCACAAAAATTGTCGGAATCAACGAAACGGCTGTTCCGCAAAAAAAAAATGGAATTTTTTTACGATCACAATATTTTCCCGTAGTTTGTATGGAGAAAGTAGAAACTAAATTTGACAGACAGACAGACACAAAGCCAGACACACATATTTTTTTACAAAAATTTTCAAAATCGAAGAAATTAATATTTCCGTAAAAAAATATTTGGATTTTTTTTACAATCCCAACCCTTTCCCGGAGTTTGTACGGAGAAAGTAAAAAAATCAATATGACAGACAGACAGAAAGGCTGACACAAAAATTATCGAAAACGACGAAATGGACATTTCCGCAAAAAAAATGTTTGGAAATTTTTGATGATAACAATATTTTCCATTACTTTGTAAGGAGAAAGTAAAAATAAATAAGACAGTCAGGCACAAAGGCAGACACACAGACACATTTTTGTCACAAAAATTTTTCGGAATCAACGAAATGGCGATTTCCGCAAAAAAAAAATGGAAATTATGTACGATCACAATACTTTCCCATGGTTTGTATGAAGAAAGTAGAAAATAAAAATGACAGACAGACGCACATAAAGGCAAACACACAAATTTTCGACAAAAATTGTCTGAATCGACGAAATAGATATTTCCACAAAAAAAAATATTTGGAAATTTTTTACGATCACAATATTTTCCCCTTGTTTGTAAGGAGAAAATAAAAAAAAATAGATATGACAGACAGACAGACACAAAGGCATACACACAGACACTGTTTTTTCACAAAAATTGTCGGAATCAACGAAACGGCTGTTCCGCAAAAAAAAATGGAATTTTTTTACGATCACAATATTTTCCCGTAGTTTGTATGGAGAAAGTAGAAACTAAATTTGACAGACAGACAGACACAAAGCCAGACACACATATTTTTTTACAAAAATTTTCAAAATCGAAGAAATGAATATTTCCGTAAAAAAATATTTGGATTTTTTTTACAATCACAACCCTTTCCCGGAGTTTGTACGGAGAAAGTAAAAAAATCAATATGACAGACAGACAGAAAGGCTGACACAAAAATTGTCGAAAACGACGAAATGGACATTTCCGCAAAAAAAATGTTTGGAAATTTTTGATGATAACAATATTTTCCATTACTTTGCAAGGAGAAAGTAAAAATAAATAAGACAGTCAGGCACAAAGGCAGACACACAGACACATTTTTGTCACAAAAATTTTTCGGAATCAACGAAATGGCGATTTCCGCAAAAAAAAAATGGAAATTATGTACGATCACAATACTTTCCCGTGGTTTGTATGAAGAAAGTAGAAAATAAAAGTGACAGACAGACGTACATAAAGGCAAACACACAAATTTTCGACAAAAATTATCTGAATCGACGAAATAGATATATCCACAAAAAAAAAAAATTTGGAAATTTGTTACGATCACAATATTTTCCTCTTGTTTGTAAGGAGAAAATAAAAAAAAATAGATATGACAGACAGACAGACACAAAGGCATACACACAGACACTGTTTTTTCACAAAAATTGTCGGAATCAACGAAACGGCTGTTCCGCAAAAAAAAAATGGAATTTTTTTACGATCACAATATTTTCCCGTAGTTTGTATGGAGAAAGTAGAAACTAAATTTGACAGACAGACAGACACAATGCCAGACACACATATTTTTTTACAAAAATTTTCAAAATCGAAGAAATTAATATTTCCGTAAAAAAAATATTTGGATTTTTTTTACAATCACAACCCTTTCCCGGAGTTTGTACGGAGAAAGTAAAAAAATCAATATGACAGACAGACAGAAATGGACGAAATGGACATTTCCGCAAAAAAAAAATGTTTGGAAATTTTTGATGATAACAATATTTTCCATTACTTTGTAAGGAGAAAGTAAAAATAAATAAGACAGTCAGGCACAAAGGCAGACACACAGACACATTTTTGTCACAGAAATTGTAAGAATCAACGAAATGGCTATTTCCGCAACAAAATATTGGAAATTTTTTACGATCACAATACTTTCCCGTGGTTTGTACGAATAATGTAGAAAATAAATATGACAGACAGTCATAAGGCAGACACACAGTTTTTTACGAAAATTGTCGGAATCGACGAATTGGATATTTCTGCAAAAAGAAATTTTTTGGAATTTTTTACGATCACAATAGTTTCCCGTCAATTGGCACACACTCTGTATAGTATAAGTTATGGTTTTGGCCCGAGGGTGGAGAGTGCCACTGACTCGAAGCCTAAGGCCAAAAACCATTTTATTAATTAATCCGTGGTGATTTTTTGGTACATTATTTTTTTTAATATCATTAAGTTTTAATTTATAGAAAATTCAAATTACAATTTATACGAGAGAATAGAAATAATCGTAATTTATATGACACGTTTATTCTGTTCGTAACCATGGTAATAGGTGTAAATAAGAATGGAAGTTTTTCACTAATTTTGAAAATAATCATTAAATTGTTGTTAAAATTACGAATTTCTCAGTGTGGCCAAATAAATGTAAAAACAACTTAAAATTTTCAAAATTTACTCGAAATTTATACCATTTTATGGTATAAAAAAGACCTTCTACACACCCTGACTAAATTATAATATAATCACCGGAGAGCTGGGATCATTGGTTTTCTAAAATATTGGATTTTTCCTGTGAAGACAATAATAATTTCATCACTTATGTCCGCCATATTGGATCCGCCATTTTGAATTTTTCAGTTTTGACATCAAATTTATAATCTACCCATTTATGTTAATATTTATCAAGATTTAGACTTTTGGCCAGCTTTTTCGAATTCTGAACCACTGCCTATAGAATTGAAGAATTTGCAGATGCTGAAAATGCAATGTGCATGTTCGGGATATAAACTTATCACCTGGTTTATAATACTTGTGTCATGGGTTCGAAATAATACGAATAATGAAATTGACGTGACTAAATAAAATCGAGATTTTAAAACAATCACGCATTAAAAATCATTTTTCTACTACAAGCTCTTCAACAATGATTGTACCGGCCAGAAGTTCACTCACTTCCTAATTTATGACCGTTTCTTTTCTAATGATGAACTTAAAACCATTCTCATTAAACATACATTTTCTAACGTTGTTAAACATATTTTTTCGCCTGCCTCTACCGAAACCATTTATTTCGGCCATAAAAATCGGGCCGAAACTAGGATTTAGCGTATCTAATAATATGCATAATCTAGACAACCTTCCACGGAATATGAGTAGGCTATGCAAAAATCTGACAGTGACAGTTCAATGGTGCGCGATGAAAAATTTTCTGAAACACTATTTTTACTTAAGGCAGGCGAAAAAATATCGAGTGTAACTCATGCCGAAATGCTTTAGCAACCCTTCACTTTTAGCAACCCTAGCTCGCTTCGCTTGCTCGTGTTGCTAAACCCTATTTTCGGCCCTTGATACACTATTTACTATACAATTAACACGTTCACTAAGGCTACGATTTTTGCGTGACTGCTTAATAGGCGGTACGGGTCATATAAAACCTATACAATTTTTTTTTGAATTTTTTTTTACTGCAAACCATACCAAATTTAATATTAATCTGTGATCGGTACCAAAAAACTTTTAATTCCGTCAAAGTACGACGAAGTTACAACCTCCTACCCGTAGGGAAGTTCGATGGAATTCTATTCCGCCAAAAAAACGATCAATGACAGGACACATATGCCCCGTAACGCAGTGAACGTGTTAAATCTGAAACCGAAATATGCAAAGGCAGAACAAAAAATGTATCAAAACTTTCAACTACATTCAGGCCGATTACACATTATCGAATAATCGCAATATCACAAAAACCTCTTTTCCATGTTTGGTGTAGACAGCCACGGTCCCAGTAGAAATGAAATACATGCTATCCCCGGTGGTTCCAGCTTTAGCGATAATATCGTTCGTTAGGAATATTTCGTACCGCAAGCAAGACACTATCCTAACCAATAAAGCCATCGGAAGAGATTTGAAGAACACCACGCTTTCCACCAATTTTCGGCAGGTGTTCATGACAATTTCCTGAAAGCTTGAAATATAGAATCCGTGCCGGTGGTTAGAAGGGGATCCGAACCTGTCTCAACTGTCCGGAAACCGTATTCAGTATTTCGCCCTCTTGAAAGAAGTAGTTTTGATACTTAACGTCGTAGTAGGCCAGTATACGGAGTCGCAAGAAATCTGGAATGCGCTTGTGCTTCATGTATTCCCTAACTTCATCGATCATATCGATGAATTTCTGGCTGGATGATTGATGTACTGTGTAAAGTTCCATGAAATAAGCTGCAGATATATTTGATTAGTTGTGTTGGTAATAAGATTTAAACAATTTCTGGATCAACGATTGCAAGAGTCAAGTAACTTTAGGTGTAATCTATGGATTCAAGTATGTTGTAAGAAATCATTTTTGAAAACTTTTCGTAGGCATAAGTGCAGAATACTCGATTGATTGCCTATTTCTGAGCAAGACGAAAATTTTGGAATTCAACAGATTTTTAATCAGATTGGAAAAAGCTACTAAAATCCTTTAAAAAGACGAATTTCAATTCGAGGCCAAATGTTAAAAACTGTACTAACCACCTGAACTGCTCTCAGCAATTGAACATTAGTCGCACTACCATGAGGCGTATTTTGCAAACATCGGTTTATTTGTAACATAAAAAAATGGCGGAAAACTTACATAAAGTGAGTATGTAGATAACCTTTGAAACGGCCCACATAACAACAGAAAATACTTGTGAGGAGTTTGATAATGTTACAAGTCTATGTCCACCAGTTAGAATCATTAAAAATGTGGAGTAGAAGAAGTGGGTGTACAAAACTTCGAAGCTTTTAGCATTAGGTCCATAACTAAAAATGCAGGTTTTCAATTATGGGTACAAATCGAATTAATAGTAATAATAATTGTTCCTTTATCTTATATCATTCTGTAACAATTGCAATGCCAGGATTGAATTAATTTATGAAATATAATTTCCGATGTACGTCACAAATTACTAAACATCCATGGACTGGAAGTGAGGGGCTTGCAACTAAAGTCTATGCCAAATTTTATACAACTGCATCTGTAATTTGTAACTACCGCTTATTATTTGAAAATGATAATTAAAAAAATCATCGATTAATCACTCAAATATAAAGTTATGCTAAAATAATTAAAAAAAAAATACGTTCTTACATAATTGTTTGTGTATTAAACCCGTCTTTTTCGTTAAATTGTATAATACATTTAAACCAGAGAGTCGAACCGGAACCAATCTCTAACCTGAAAACCGAAATTAACCGGAATTTTTAACAGAACCTAACTGTAACGTAAAATTGCTCGCTTTAAAAACCGAAACCGAAACCGGAACGAAATCTCAGTAACGGCCCGTTCACACGGCACTGAATCGGTCGTTTTACCGATTCGGTTATTTTGCCGTTTTCTACAGTGGCGCATATACAGGGTGTTTCAGAGCTCTGGGAACGGTCAATCACGTGGTTATTCTTCAAAATTTCGAAAAATGTTTTATACAAAAGTTGTGTATAATAGTGAGCTGCACGCCCTAAAAATATTTAAATTTATACAGGGTGTCTCATAACAAAGTAACAGACCAAACTTATGTTTTTTTTAAAGGAACACCCTGTATTTTTTGTCATTTTTGAATTATATGGAGCAAATAAAGGTGAGTTACTTCGATATTCCCTATACCTATTGTTTGCCGTTTTCGAAATATTTGAAGATTTGTTGAAATGCATGGTCTGGGTGAAATTTTATTTTTGCCCCAGTGATTGACGTTGAACGATTAAAATCATTTCAATTATTTGCTTGAAGGTTCGAACTATAGAGCCAACCATGATTTCATATAAAAAATTATACGAGGTGATAAAAAAAATGCGGTAGAAAAACCCAACTTATAAAGTTGAATAACTTAGTTTTTTTTAAATGGCACAACCTGTATTTAGTAACGTATTCTCAAGTAGAATCCAATTATCTTTCAGATTATAATAATTATTCCTGATATGATAATCGCCGAATACAAGAAAACTATTGAGATTAGGAACGGGGAACCTTTATACAATCTGAAAGATTATTTAATTCGGAATTTTTTTTTTCAAAAGCTCAAAATAATACAAATTTGAATTAACATAAATTAATATCCGTATCCTGAGTGTGAACAAAACAGCAACACTACAATTCCGAACTAGAAAGACGAAAAATGCATTCAACGATTTAAAAAATTGTAAAAATACGATGAATGAAGAAATTTGCCTCAAAAGCTCAGAATCCATAAATAAATAATATATTTCTGAGTTCATATTACAATAATGTCTAACATCTAGCTTTAGATAAAACCACAACATTCCAAACTTCAACTAAAAATGTGAAAAATGCATCAATCGAGTAAACTGTTCGAAAAGTTCAAAATCCATACAAAAACAATACATTTCTGATTTCACGTAAAAACACATGCCATACTGTAGCTGCTAACAAAACGGCAACATCCAAACTTGAACTGAAAAAACTGAAATTACATTAAAAGATTTGATAAATGAAAAGAGAATAATTAATTGAGAATTTTTATTCGAAAGCTAATCCATAAAAAAACAATACTTTTAACAAAACGGCAACGTTCCAATTGCATTCAGAGATTTGAAAAAAAAAAAGAGAATATTTAATGAAGAATTTTTATTCGAAAGCTGAAAAACCATAAAAAAAATCAATACACCTATGAATTGGCGTAAAAACAAATGCCATATTATAGCTGTTAATAAAACGGCAACATTCCAAACTCGAACTGGAAAAACTGAAATTGCATTCAGAGATTTGAAAAATTACAAGAGAATAATTAATGAAGAATTTTTATTCGAAAGCTAAAAAAACCATAAAAAATCAATACATCTATGAATTGGCGTAAAAACAAATGCCATATTATAGCTGTTAACAAAACCGCAACATTCCAAACTTGAGCTCGAAAAACTGAAAATGGATGCAAAGATTTGAAAAATTAAAAGAGAATAATTAATTAAGAATTTGTATTCGAAAGCTAAAAATCCGTAAAAAGTAAAACATTTACGAATTTACGTAAAAACAAATGCCATGTTTTAGCTGTTAACAAAACGGCAACATTCCAAACTCAAACTAGAAAAACTGAAATTACATTCAGAGATTTGAAAAATTAAAAAAAGAATATTTAATGAAGAATTTTTATTCGAAAGCTAAAAAAACCATGAAAAGCAATACATTTATTAATTGACATAAAAACAAATGCCATATTATAGCTGTTAACAAAACGGCAACATTCCAGACTCGAACAGGAAAATCTGAAATTGCATTCAGAGATTTAAACATTAAAAGAGAATATTTAATGAAGATTTTTTATTCGAAAGCTAAAAAAACCATAAAAAGCAATACATTTATTAATTGACGTAAAAACAAATGCCATATTATAGCTGTTAACAAAGCGGCAACATTCAAAAATTGAGCTGGAAAAATTGAAAATTAATGCAAAGATTTTAAAAATAAAAAGAAAGTAATTAATAGAGATTTTTTATTCGAAAGCTAAAAATCCATAAAAAGCAATACATCTATGAATTGTCGTAAAAACAAATGCCTTATTATAGCTGTTAACAAAACGGCAACAATTCAAACTCGAACTGGAAAAACTGAAATTTCATTCAGAAATTTGAAAAATTAAATTATAATTATAATTAATGAAGAATTTTTATTCGAAAGCTAAAAATCCTTAAAACGCAATACATTTATGAACTGACGTAAAAACAAATGCCATATTATAGCTGTTAACAAAATGGCAACATTATAAACTTGAGCTGGAAAAACTGAAAATGGATGCAAAAATTTGAAAAATAAAAAGAGAATAATTAATGGAGAATTTTTGTTCGAAAGCTAAAAATCCATAAAAAGCATGCAAAATCCATGAAATCACTTAGAAACAAATGCCATATTCTAAAACCGCAATGTTCCAAACGTGAAATAGAAAAACGAAAAAAAGCATTTCAACAATTTTAAAAATTAAAAATAAATTAACTAATTGTAATTGTGCTTCAGAAAAAAAAAACAAGATATTTCTGATTTAAAATCAAAACAATCACCACCCATAACCGTAAGAAATGTAAAAAAAATCATAATAACAACAAACTTTAACCCAATTTAATTTATCCACTGGAATATCTCAACAAATTTGCGTCGTATAAAAGTTTAATGGATCGTATGAAGTAACTCTCGAAGTAAACTTTACGTACTTTTTTTTCATACAAGGACTCACGGTCCCCTTTTTTCAGGTTTATAGGGAATGTTTTAATTTTTCCCACTACAGCGTCATCTGTCAAAATAATCTCGAATTAAACCTACATCATTTTTGGCGTAGAATCCGAATCTACAATAAAAAAAATAGGGGTTCCTATCTGAGATTTCAACCCCCCGAAGAGTGGGGGAAAACAAATTTTCATAGGATCGGATGGTTCCCTCGAAGCCATTAAACTTTTGCTCGAAACATTTTTTTGTACGATGAATATTTGTCGAATTAAAATGGGTCACCCGTTATATTATGAACCAGTGGAGAAATTTGCTTCAAAAGCTCAAAAATAATACTTCATGACTTTACATAAAAGCAATTGCCATATTGGAAAAAAAAATTTAAACGAAGGAAAACGAAAAATGCAACTAACGATTGTAAAAATTGTAACAAATTAATTAATCCAGCTATTTGCCCCAAAAAGATTAAAATCAATAAAAAAGGAATTTATTTCTGATTTCCGAGAAAAACAATTATACTCTTGCTGTAAACAAAATGGCAAAATTCCAAACCCGAAAAACCAAAAAAGTATCCAAGATTTGAAAAATTGTTTTTTTTTTACTTAGGCTTATAGCCATTCAGTGAAAAATTGTGAAAAAATAATTAATGGTGAATTTTTATTAAAAAAATGGTGATGTGGCCATCATGTTACTTTCTCGGATGGTATCATCATTTATATTTACACTTTCATGGTTTATTTTCTATTTATATCATATTTTAAATGTACATCGAGCGTTTTGTAGACTCCGATTAAACTGACGTTTAAAACGTCAAAATTATAAAAGATGAAAAAATCATACTTCAAATTCAAAAGCTCAGTTTTCTCAAAAACTAAAGAGATTTCGAAAAAAACTTATTCTTTATATTCATTTTATTAAAACTTATTCATCTTAGCATTCTCTACAATTATTATTAACATAAATTTGCTGTAACTATTACCGTGTTATAATTATAAACCAAAAATTTGAAAAAAAAATAATAAATTCTTTTCTCGAATAAAAATGATTTTATGAAAAATGTTTTCAAGCAAAAGATGTTTATTTCTTTGTTGTCTTCAAAGTTTGTTTAAATGTTTTTGTGATATTTTTCACGTTTAAGAAAATATTGGCAAAAAACAAAAAACAGTTAAGGTAAACGTCCACTTCCGGTATACGAAATTTTACCAAAAGCTTTTCAGTTCCTCAGATTATCAAATAAGACTGATGTTCAAAGTTTCATATCAATTGCTTTATTAGTTTTTGAGATACAGCGCGCAGAGACAGACACACTGACACACACAGCATACATTGTTTTTGTTCAGATATTGTTGAAATGACATCTAGGGACCCCAAAACGGATATTTACGTAAAAAATTTAAAAAAAAATCACAATCATAATACTTTCTCGTACTTCGTAACGGAGAAAGTAAAAATAGTAAAGGGATAAAGTATTCAAAAGCTTAGAATTTGGTAAATAAATCGATTTTAAAATGAATTGTTTTTTTTTCGATTTTAATTTTTAATTTTAGACGGAACTAAACCAGAACAGAACCGAAATTGTTAGAGAAACCGTAAATTAATTTCGGTTCGGCTCTCTGCTTATAACTGAATTTTAAATTAAAAATAATGAAAACATATAAGTAAAATATTATGAGGCCTTAAACATTAAACTTTTTTGACAATTTATAAATTGGATGCGACCCCATGGCTAACGGGGAAGATACATATTTCTGAAGATTTGTACGTACAGAAAATTTTGAAGGATAAAAGAGCAAAAAGTGACAACTACAGAGAGTGGGTATTAATGAATTCAAAATCATCGTTTACTCTGGTTCTCCTTATCCAGCTTTTAAAATTATTAAGAACGGATTGCAAATACTTAAATTTGACATAATTTTCTCTTCTGACATGAAATGTCTTTAACCTTTTAAGGACCAAAGCGTTTTTTTTTTTGTTCTGGCGTAGTAACTGAGCACTACTGAACCAATCACACCGTTCTATGAATAATATAAGAACTCAAGCCAATAGAAAATAGAAAAACAGACTTTAAATTACACTAATTATTAATTTTGACTAGAAAATTCATTATAAAATAGGTAATTAAAAAAAAAAATATGACCCACTATAGTGTCTCTTGAATGAGTTGTATCCTCTGCGAAAAGTACACTCTTCATATCAGCAATCGCATTTGGGTTAAAGGGTTTGCGAAGGGATTACAAATCAAGATCATTTTCAATCGAGAGCTTTCTCCATAACCTGCTTTATATAAAATGAGTTCAATTGTGAAAACTGTCGAGAATAGTTTGTTTTAAGATCCCTGACATCGTCGCCAGTTTGAAATATATGACGTGCAACGGAAATGATACTAAATAAACTATGGTCACGTGACATTATAAGGCTACTATTATTACTGCCATTTCTACCAGGAATACCTCTTAACGGACAACAAGTCGTCATGTAACTCCACTCTCCATGGATTTTCCCAGGCCGTCCAAGCCAAGTAAATACAAGCCAGTGTATGTATATACGTGATGAAGCAAATGGATACCACAAATACTCCGTGGAATAAATATGTAGCACCGCACACCTGCATAATTTAAATCAGTATTTAAATCTTAAACTTTTCAGGCGGATCACTTACCTCACAAATATTACGCACGTATTTAATAACAGAAACAACTCTGCACAATTTGACCAGGGAGAAAAAATTCAAGCACAATAACAAACGGGGATACGAGCACTTGTGCTCTATCATTATATTTTCAAATGTCGGTTCAAGAACGTCCACCGGAATGGAGCAAAGAAAATCAATGATAAAGCCAGTACCCAGGTAGTGGCTGGAAATGAAGAGAATGTTCGTTTGCAACGATAACTTTTACAGTTCGGTTCTGACCTGATGATCCGTTTCGGTTCCAGTATGATCCTCGAATCGTTATCATTGCAATAACCGGAGCAAAATGACACGAGCACGTCTACCATAGATATAGCGTCAGTGAGGATTCTGCAATTACGGTAAGCTTCCGAATCCAGGAAGTTGTTCTTAAGCACCATGTTGTACACTCCTATGTGCAGAGTTACGGTGTATATTTGTATAAGTATAATTACACTCATGAAGAGCTCCCAATATTTACTAGAACAATAATATTATATAGTTATTTTCAAGAATAATGTTAATATTATTAAAAATATTATCGTCATACGTAGAGCCATTCCAAAATCTGGTGTCACATTGCGCAGTGAACATCTTAAATTTCCAGAGAGAGGGGACGTTAGAAACTCATAATTATTAATATTTGTTATGTAGGAAGCTTCTACTTCGTTATACATGCTTTTTATATAGAATAAAACACATATAACACTTATTAGTGTTATACAAACAAAGTAAAAAAGTGTTTTATTCTATATATCATAATTATTCAGTGAACTTAATGTAAATATAGACAGAGAATCGGTCGCGAAGTGATGATTTCTATTCAATTCGGTGAAGCAGCCATCACGTTCGCTCCGAATACGTTCTCAGTCTGCGCAAACTTTACCCCCAGGTGTCACGACATTTTGAGATGGCTCTAACTCAAAGTGATGTATCTAGAACGAAATTTTCTCACTAGTTGATTAAATAAAGTATAAAAACAATTGCTATCGACTTAAAACTTGCGCCAAACTTACTGAAAGTACACCCTAAATTATGATTCTTTAAAAACCATTTACCAAAATGTATGTAAACAGAGCATAAATTTGAGAAAAACATCAATAACTTGACGTGACTCGAAAAAAATATAAAAATAATTACTATCGACCTAAAACTTGCCAAAGTTACTCATAATACATCCTAAATTATGATTCTTTAAAAACCATAAACACCCTTTCCCTAATTTTGAAATAAATTTGTGCAA
The DNA here is from genome assembly GCA_910593695.2 of Ocypus olens. Classification (NCBI taxonomy): domain Eukaryota; kingdom Metazoa; phylum Arthropoda; class Insecta; order Coleoptera; family Staphylinidae; genus Ocypus; species Ocypus olens. The sequence goes on along the minus strand of OU343059.1, from coordinate 15,630,879 downwards.
ACGGAGCGTAAATAAGCAAAAAAATCAATAAATTTCGTGACTCGAAAAAAAATATAAAAATAATTGCTATCGATTTAAAACTTGCTAAAGTTACTCAAAATACATCCTAAATTATGATTCCTTGAAAATCATAAACACCCTTTCCCTAAATTTTGAAATAAATTAATGCAAACGGAGCGTAAATTTGCGAAAAATATCAATAAATCTCGTGACTCGAAAAAAATATAAAAATAATCACTATCGTCTTAAAACTTGCTAAAGTTACTCAAAATACATCCTAAATTATGATTCTTTAAAAACCATAAACACCCTTTACCAAAATTTTGAAATAAATTAATGCAAACGGAGCGGAAATTTGCAAAAAATATCAATAATTTTCGTGACACGAAAAAAATATAAAGACAATTGCTATCGACTTAAAACTTGCCAAAGTTACTGAAAATATACCCTAAATTATGATTCCTTAAAAATCATAAACACACTTTCCCTAAATTTTGAAATAAATTTAGACGAACAGAGCGAAATTTGCGAAAAATATTAATAAATTTCGCGACTCGAAAAAAAAATATAAAAACAATTGCTATCGTCTTAAAACTTGCAAAAGTTACTCAAAATACATCCTAAATTATGATTCCTTGAAAATCATAAACACCCTTTCCCAATATTTTGAAATAAATTTATGCAAACGGAGCGTAAATTTGCAAAAAATATCAATAAGTTTAGTGACTCGAAAAAAATATAAAAATAATTGCTATCGACTTAAAACTTGCTAAAGTTACTCAAAATACATCCTAAATTATAATTCTTTAAAAATCATAAACACCGTTTCCTTGAAATTTGAAATAAATTGATGCAAACGGAGCGTAAATTTGGGAAAAATATCAATAATTTTCGTGATTCGAAAAAAATATAAAAATAATGGCTATCGACTTAAAATTTGCCAAGGTTACTAAAAATACACCCTAAATTATGATTCCTTGAAAATCACAAATACCCTTTCCCTAAATTTTGAAATAAATTTCTGCAATCGGAGCGTAAATTAGCGAAAAATATCAATAACTTTCGTGACTCGAAAAAAATATAAAGACAATTGCTATCGACTTAAAACTTGCCAAAGTTACTGAAAATATACCCTAAATTATGATCCTTTAAAAATCATAAACACCCTTTTCCTAAATTTTGAAATAAATGTATGCAAACGGAGCGCAACTTTGCGAAAAATATCAATAAATTTCGTGACTCGAAAAAAATATAAAAATAATTGCTATCGACTTAAAACTTGCCAAAGTTACTCAAATTATGAATCTTTAAAAACCATAAACACCCTTTCTCCAAATTTTGAAATAAATTAATGTAAACGGAGCATAAATTTGCGAAAAATATCAATAACTTTCGTGACTCGAAAAAAATATGAAAATAATTGCAATCGACTTAAAACTTGCCAAAGTTACTTAAAATGCACCCTAAATTATGAATCTTTAAAAACCATAAACACCCTTTTCCTAAATTTTGAAATAAATTAATGCAAACAGAGCGTAAATTTGTGAAAAATATCAATAAATTTTGTGACTCGAAAAAAATATAAAAATAATTGCTATCGTCTTAGAACTTGCTAAAGTTACTTAAAATACATCCTAAATTATGATTTTTTAAAAAACATAAGAACCCTTTCCCTAAATTTTGAAATAAATTAATGCAAAGGGAGAGTAAATTTGCAAAAAATATCAATAAGTTTAGTGACTCGAAAAAAATATAAAAATAATCGCTATCGACTTAAAACTTGCCAAAGTTACTCAAAATGCACCCTAAATTATGATTCTTTAAAAACCATAAACACCTTTTCCCTAAATTTTGAAATAAATTGGAGCGTAAATTTGCGAAAAATATCAATAATTTCGTGACTCGAAAAAAATATAAAAATAATCGCTATCGTCTTAAAACTTGCTAAAGTTACTCAAAATACATCCTAAATTATGATTCTTAAAAACCATGAACACCCTCTTTCCCCAAATTTTGAGAAAAAAAAATATGTAAGCTACGAGTAAATTCGAGAAAAATGTCAACAACTTTCGTGACTCGAAAAAAATATAAAAACAATTGCTAAAGACTTAAAACTTGCCAAATTTACTGAAAATATACCCTAAATTATGATTTTTTAAAAATCATAAACACCCTTTCCCTAAATTTTGAAATAAATTTAGGCGAACGGAGCGTAATTTTGCGAAAAATATCAATAACTTTCGTGACTCGAAAAAAAATATAAAGACAATTGATATCGTCTTAAAACTTGCCAAAGTTACTCAAAATATACCCTAAATTATTATTCTTTAAAAGCCACAAACAACCTTGCCCCAAATTTTGAAAAAAAAAATTGTGGAAGCAAAGCGTAAATTCGAGAAAAATATCAATAACTTTCGTGACTCGAAAAAAATATGAATACAATTGCTAGTGACTTAAAAGTTTCTAAAGTTACGGCAAATATACCCTAAATTATGATTATTTAAAAGCCTCAAGTGCCACAAACCTAGAACTTTACAAATTTCCTCAAAATGTACCATTCTACCTGATGATAAATAAAAATCCTAATATACCCCTTCAGCAATTTCCTAATCTTCCAAAAACAAAACTTCTTGTAATTTTCAAATTGTACATTTCCTTGATAGATTAAAAAAATAAATAAAAACCATAAATCGGTACCTTTGCGAATTCCCTCAAAGTATATTACTCTACCCGATTAAATAAAAATCCTAATGCACCCCCCTTTAGCAATTTCCTAGATAATCACCCAAAAACAAAGCTTCTTGTAATTATCAGATTGTACATTCCCTTGTTAGTTTAAAAAAAATATATAAAAACAAGTGCCAGAAACCTAGAACTTAAATGTACGGTATTCTGGAAATTTCTCAACTTTTTTATTCTCTTCAAATTTTGCAAAGTCTTGAAGGAAATGCCCTCAATAGTTACGTTTTTAAAATCCAAATTTAAACTTTTCATATTTTGAGTCTGGAACGATCAACTTTAGTCAACACGTTCAACATTTCCAAAAATTAAAGTCGTGTTAAGCATTTACAATTTTTAGTCAAGATGAATATCCCCAATATTTATCACTTTACACTGATTCTACAAAAAAAATGTTTTGATCATGTTCCAAGGCTTTCTTCGGTTGAAAAAATGAGATGCACCAAAGGGCAAATCTCAAGCCATACATCAAGAGCTTTTGCAATATTGAAAAAATGGGTTCCAGAAATGTAGAAAAATTACATGCTTTACCGATGAAACTTGGTTACATCTTTCAAGCTATGCAAATTCTCAAAACAGAAAAACATGGGCATCATAAATATTATTCACTCAGGCGGGACCGAAACTGTGTGGCCTCTGTGGTGCAAATGGCAGCATCCCAGACCGGAGATCTGGAGGCTGCTGGTTAGATTCCTGTCGGAGGCATGTTCACACTTTTGAGTCGGAAAATCTTCTCCATTATTTATTTACAAATAACGTAAATACTTGAATAAGTTTGAAAAAATTAATGATTTAAATAATTGAACACAAAATTCTATAGCAACTACGCAGAAGGTGATAATCAAATAAAACTACCATCCCTTATCTAAACACTAAATCATTTTCAAGAAATGATGAACACATACCGGAAGTCACTAAACGGATGTATGGTGAAAGGATACAACAACTGTTTCCTGAATTCGTTCTCCATTTTCTTCTGGCTACGCAAAAAATTGTATCCGCGCCTGTTGGTCTCATTGATAACGAATAAATCCCTAAAGTTCAAATTCCATGATAACTGATAATCACGCCTCTTGCGTTGGTCGAACTTGCGATAAATGGATTTCTGGATTTCACAATTATGGCCGAACTTTCGGAACTGAAATGATTACGTTTAGATGTGGCGCAATGTGCTTTTACAAGAGTTAAGTACCAGAGAGCGATTTGGCATGTTCGATGGGAAACTTTGAAGTGATGTTTGTGTTTTTTTAATGCAATATCGTCACTTGATCGCTTATTGATTGAATTATCCAAGGCGATGTTTTTTTTTTCATGGAATCAAATTATATAGAAGGTCTACAGAAAGTCAGACGTGAACGTCATCATCCAATTAATCAAGACTTAAGGAATATGAGCCAAGGCACAGTTTGCTGAGAAAAGCAGCATAATAATAATAATGAACAAGAATATAAAAATAACAATAATTTCAAACTTTTAAAATGAATTCAAAACCAATTCTAACTAATTACAGAAATTTAAAAAAATCTTAAATTCCAACAATTTTTTAATGGGTTATAACTGTTCTTAAAACATGCATTTTTTAATTGCGTTCAAAATTCAGCATTTTCTAAAATAAATAAAAAATAGTAAAAATTGTTTAAAAATTCTGAAATAATTCTACACAGCTTCAACATTATTATATTTTGAGAATACAATCAACTTTTTAAACTCCAATAATTCTTTAATGGGTTATAACCGTTCGTAGTTAAACATGCATTTTTTAATTGCGTTCAAAATTGAGCATTTTCTAAAATAAATAAAAAATAGTAGAAATTGTTTAAAAATTCCGAAATAATTTTACATATCGCACATTATTATATTTTGAGAATACAATCAAATTTTTAAACTTCAATAATTTTTTAATGGGTTATAATTGTTCGTAGTTAGACATGCATTTTTTAATTGCGTTCAAAATTTAGCATTTTCTAAAATAAATAAAAAATTGTAAAAATTGTTTCAAAATTCTGAAATAATTCTACACAGCTCCCACATTATTATATTTTAAGAATACGATCAACTTTTTAAACTCCAATAATTTTTTAATGGGTTATAACTGTTCTTAGAACATGCATTTTTTAATTGCGTTCAAAATTCAGCATTTTCTAAAATAAATAAAAAATAGTACAAATTCTTTAAAAATTCTGAAATAATTCTACTCAACTCCCATATTATTATATTTTGAGGATATAATCAACTTCTTAAATTCCAACATTTTTTTAATGGGTTATAACTGTTCGTTGTTAAACATGCATTTTTTAATTGCGTTCAAAATTCAGCATTTTCTAAAATAAATAAAAAATAGTAAAAATTGTTTCAATATTCTGAAATAATTCTACACAGCTCCCACATTATTATATTTTGAGGATACAATTAACTTTTTAAACTCCAACATTTTTTTAATGGGTTATAACTGTTCGTAGTTAAACATGCATTTTTTAATTGCGTTCAAAATTCAGCATTTTCTAAAATAAATAAAAAATAGTAAAAATTCTTTAAAAATTCTGAAATAATTCTACACAACTCCCACATTAATTTACTTTGAGAATACAATCAACTTTTTAAACTCCAATAATAGTTTAATGGGTTATAACTATTCGTAGTTAGACATGCATTTTTTAATTGTGTTCAAAATTCAGCATTTTCTAAAATAAATAAAAAATAGTAGAAATTGTTTAAAAATTCTGAAATAATTCTACACAGCTCTAACAATATTATATTTTGAGAATACAATCAACTTTTTAAACTCCAACAATTTTTTAATGGGTTATAACCGTTCGTAGTTAAACATGCATTTTTTAATTGCGTTCAAAATTAAGCATTTTCTAAAATAAATAAAAAATAGTAAAAATTGTTTCAAAATTCTGAAATAATTCTACACAGCTCCCACATTATTATACTTTGAGGATACAATCAACTTTTTAAACTCCAACAATTTTTTAATGGGTTATAACTGTTCGTAGTTAGACATGCATTTTTTAATTGCGTTCAAAATTCAGCATTTTCTAAAATAGATCAAAAATAGTAGAAATTGTTTCAAAATTCTGAAATAATTCTACACAGCTTCCACATTATTATATTTTGAGGATACAATCAACTTTTTAAACTCCAACAATTTTTTAATGGGTTATAACTGTTCGTGGGTAAACATGCATTTTTTAATTGCGTTCAAAATTGAGCATTTTCTAAAATAAGTAAAAAATAGTAGAAATTGGTTAAAAATTCTGAAAATATTCTACACAGCTCCCACATTATTATATTTTGAGGATACAATCAACTTTTTAAACTCCAACAATTTTTTAATGGGTTATAACTGTTCGTGGGTAAACATGCATTTTTTAATTGCGTTCAAAATTGAGCATTTTCTAAAATAAGTAAAAAATAGTAGAAATTGGTTAAAAATTCTGAAAATATTCTACACAGCTCCCACATTATTATATTTTGAGAATACAATCAACTTTTTAAACTCCAACAATTTTTTAATGGGTTATAACTGTTCGTAGTTAAACATGCATTTTTTAATTGCGTTCAAAATTGAGCATTTTCTAAAATAAATAAAAAATAGTAGAAATTGTTTAAAAATTCCGAAATAATTTTACATAGCTCGCACATTATTATATTTTGAGAATACAATCAAATTTTTAAACTTCAATAATTTTTTAATGGGTTATAATTGTTCGTAGTTAGACATGCATTTTTTTAATTGCGTTCAAAATTTAGCATTTTCTAAAATAAATAAAAAATAGTAAAAATTGTTTAAAAATTCTGAAATAATTCTACACAGCTTCGACATTATTATATTTTGAGGATACAATCAACTATTTAAACTCCAATCATTTTTTAATGGGTTATAACTGTTCGTTGTTAAACATGATTTTTTTAATTGCGTTCAAAATTGAGCATTTTCTAAAATAAATAAAAAATAGTAGAAATTGTTTAAAAATTCTGAAATAATTCTACACAGTTCCCACATTATTATATTTTGAGGATACAATTAACTTTTTAAACTCCAACATTTTTTTAATGGGTTATAACTGTTCGTGGTTAAACATGCAATTTTTTAATTGCGTTCAAAATTTAGCATTTTCTGAAATAAATAAAAAATAGTAAAAATTGTTTAAAAATTCTGAAATAATTCTACTCAACTCCCACATTATTATATTTTAAGAATATAATCAACTTCTTAAATTCCAATAATTTTTTAATGGGTTATAACTGTTCGTAGTTAAACATGCATTTCTAAATTGCGTTCAAAATTGAGCATTTTTTTAAATAAATAAAAAATAGTAGAAATTGTTTAAAAATTCTGAAATAATTCTGTACAACTCAAAAAGAATTATATTTTAAGAATATAAGCAACTTCTTAAATTACAATATTTTTTTAATGGGTTATGACCAGGGGCGGCTTGTTATATAGAACCAAGTAGTTTCAAGCTCAGCAATAATTTTTAATTATTTAATACTTTGGTGTAGGAAGATAAATCGTCCTTTTTTTCTTCAGAAAAAGCGGATAGGGGGTGTATTGTATAAGTGGCTCTACCATCAACATGTTCCACGAGCCGCCACTGGAGGAATGTGCAGGAAATCGAGGCTTAATAGCCTGAGCAATATTCTTGTAATATTCTAAAGTTTGTACCAATAATTGTAGAATAAAAAGAAAATTGTCCGGTGCAAAGTTTTGTAGCTTTTTTGAGAGTGCCCATGATGAACCATTGAGAGAACAGATGGCCCATCGATGGTCAGACCTCCCGTGAAATTGATCTTCCGGTCCAAAATAAGAGTTTCAATTGAAGTTTTAGTATATTTTCTAAATTTCCCATGATGGACCATGCCCATGGTTGGGCAAGGGCTGTTCCGAGTTTAGGCGGGCAACAATAAATAATTCTCTACAAAGAATTAATCTCAATTGAAGGTTCGTTTTCCTGAAAATGTTCATGGCCGCCCTACGAGTTGCCTAATGATGGGTACACTTGGCCAGTGTCCCCAGCAATGACTGCTGAGCATTGTATAAGAACTTCTTGGTCAAAAAAAAAAATTATTTAAAATCAATTCTATTTTATGATTTTATAAATATTTGTTCAAAATTATTTTCGATATTTCTAATTAATCGCGCTTGAACAAGCCGTGTCTCATTTTCAGATTGTTTATACCATCCAATCGGAGAAAGTTACATGAAAGACCACCGCCACATTGCTCACGATGCTGTTTTTGCTAAACATTTCAGATTCTTTTCATTCGTCCACTTCTACTTTCACACAACACATCTTATAGTTAGCAAATGTTACTGACAATAACTACTGTTATTTTTACCCAGCTGTCAACAATGTTTTAGGTTCACATAATAAATTGAATCAATCCACCGGTAATTAATCTAATATCGCCAGAACCACAGCCGTATTACCAACGTATTAAACAAACTCGGCGATGCGTAAAATACAATTAGAATATTAATGAAACATTCCAGTTGCTGGTGATTAAATTGGATTAGCGCGAATAATTAACAAAAATAAGGTCGATCGATACTAGACCCACAATGTGTGTATATATATGCACTCTTTGTACTAACCTCGCATCCGTCGTCCCTCCATTCCACGAGAGGCTCCAGTTCTAGGCCAATGTCGGCGCATGGATGCATCAAATTGTCAATCAGCAACGAGACGGGATTAGTGGTCCTGCCTTCTAATCCTCCCGATAAATACTCCAGATCCTCGTGGATTAAGCTCCTGTCCAACACCGTGGCCAGACGCGCCGACAGGAACTCGTCCGGATGGGAATTCGAAATGACGTAGGGAATGTTGCCAGATAGCATGTATGAGAGAGTGATACCACTTGGTCCATTTCCTAAATCGAAATATTGTAATTAAAAATTGGTATTCTTCATCAAATTTTGGATGCTTGATCCTTGCAAAAGATTTTCACCCACAGCCATATTTTTTTACATTGATGTTCTTATTATCTACATATTTGTTACTAAAATATTTAAACCTATAACTTGGCATTTAGGAATAAACAGATAGTAAAATCATAATATTAACTGTCGAAAGTACTCGAGACCACTAGTTTTTCTACCGTCTTTGTCAATCTATTATCTCGTTCGTGGTTCATTAGTCTGTTGTTATAATGATGATTGGGTTAAACATAAACGTTTAAATCCCTAACTGTTTAGGGTTTTGGCATTGAAAAATTCTAAAAGTTCGAAACTTCACGACTTCGATTCTTCGAAAAATTTGCAACTTCGATACTTCGAATCTTCACAATTTCGAACTTCCCTTCGTTTCTTCCGATTCTTCGAAGCTTCGAATTATTGGAACCTCTACTTTCAACACATGAAAACAAAGGTAATATTCTAATTAGAAACAACGGAAACAATCAGAACTTCAACTGAGAAAGTTAAAAATGCAATCAACAATTTAAACAATTGTAAAAAGCGAATCACTTGAGAAATTTACTCCGAAAGTTTAAGATCTATAGAAAAACAATGAATTTTTAATGACCCTCTAACTGAAAGCAAAGTGGCAACAATCGAAACCTAAACTAAGTAAATGAAACATGTATTCAACGGTTAAAGAAATTGAAAAAAAAAACAATATTTATTTTCTTCCTTCGTCGATTACTTTACTTCTGTAAAACCCTTGTTTATGTTTAACTGGTTGGATTGTAGGATAGGTTTTGGTGGTCGAACATTTCGATAAAAAAAATCGAAAAAAAATACTTATATGTCTAAATTGTTCCAAATATTTAATATATTCACAAGATATCTACCTTCATAATTAATTAAAATTTTTGAAAATGTATCAATTTTTTCGTGAGTTATGAATTTTTCAAAATTAACGATTTAATTTGTCGAACACTTCGATGAAAAAAATCGAAAAAAAAAATACTTACATGATTAAATTGCTCAAAATGTTTAATATATTCAAAGTTAATTGAATTAAAAAAAAAATATGTCAAGTTTTCCGTGAGTTTATGAACTTTTGAAAATTAATATTTTCAGTTGTTGAAGAGTTAAATTAAAAAAAAATCAGAAAAATGTAGAGATATAATAGAATTCCCCAAAAATTTTAATATTTTTACAAAATATTTACCATTAAAACTAACTTTAATTTTGGAAAATGTATCAATTTTTCCGTAAGTTATGAATTTAAAAAAATTAATGTTTCAAGTTTCTGTTTTTTCTCTTGAAAAATATATGTTTTGAAAATCAAGTTAAAATTTAACTTAAATTACGCAAGTTTTCTCAAGAAAATCCGCCAGCCGCTAAAACGAAAATTATTTCGTAATTTAGATTCAAAATCCGCACTGTATAGGCGTCCACAGAAATGTTTCGGGGGGGGGGGGTGCATTCATAATACATGGACGTCAAAATAGAGAATGTCATTTTAAAAAAAATCGCTCCCGTTGACCCCTCGGGGTACGCCACTGTGAATAGTTCTAGTATTTCGAATATTTCGGACTTTTTTATCACACTGTATAATTGATTGCATGGTAGCTAATACCACTAAATATAATATTGTCAAGTATGTGACCAATTTTATAAAAGATTTCTGATTTTAGATCTTTTGTACACAGGCTGTAGAACATTGGATTTTCAATGTTAATTTCTTCATATTCCTAATTATTTTGGAACAAACGTAAATATATTTTTGTATTATATAATATTCTGCACCCACCCATAATATTATTTTTTTTATAGCATTCGTCAAAATCTAAAAAAAATCGATTATATCGTTAGATATACAGTGCATGCTTATTGGCAGTTGAAAATTTTCAATTTTAGTAATTAAAAATTGTCAATTGTGGCAGTTGAAAATGGTCAGTTTTGGCAGTTGAAAATTATCATTTTTGATACTTGAAAATTGTCTTTTCGCAGTTAAAAATAATCATATTGGCAGTTGAAATTGTCATTTTTTTCAGTTGAAAATTGCCATTTTTAGCAGTCGAAAATGGTCAGTTTTGGTAAATGGAAAAGGTCATTTTTGACACTTGAAAATTGTCATTTTTGCAGTTAAAAATTATTATTTTGGCAGTTGAAAATTATAATTTTTGTCAGTAAAAAATTGCTATTTTTAGCTGTCGCAAAATTGTCATTTTTGGTAGTTGAAAATTGTTATTGTTGACACTTGGCAATAGTAATTTCTAGCAGTTAGAAAAGGTCATTTTTGACAGTTGAAAATGGTCATTTTTGACACACAAAAATTGTTATTTTTGTCAGTTAAAAATGGTCTTTTATGACAGTTGGATGTTGTTATTTTTGACATTTGGATGTTGTCATTTTTGACAGTTGGATGTTGTCATTTTTGGCAGTTGAGTATTATTATTATTGTTGATTGAAAATGGCCATTTTTGACACTTAAAAAAAAATGTCTTTTTTGCAGTTAAAAATGATTATTTTGGCAGTTGAAAATTGTAATTTTTGTCAGTAGAAAATTGTCGCAAAATTGTCATTTTTGATAGTTGAAAATTGTTATTGTTGACACTTGGAAATAGTAATTTCTAGCAGTTAGAAAAGGTCATTTTTGACAGTTGAAAATGGTAATTTTTGACACACAAAAATAGTTATTTTTGACACACAAAAATAGTTATTTTTGACACACAAAAATAGTTATTTTTGTCAGTTAAAAATGGTCTTTTATGACAGTTGGATGTCGTTATTTTTGACATTTGAATGTTGTCATTTTTGACAGTTGGATGTTGTCATTTTTGGCAGTTGAGTATTATCATTATTGTTGATTGAAAATGGCCATTTTTGACACTTGAAAATTGTCCTTTTTGCAGTTAAAAGTGATTATTTTGGCAGTTGAAAATTGTAATTTTTGTCAGTAAAAAATTGCTATTTATGGTTATTTTTGACACTTGGAAATTGTCTTTTTTAGCAGTTAGAAAAGGTCATTTTTGACACTTGAAAATGGTAATTTTTGCCAGCTGAAAATGTTCCTTTATAGCAGTTAAAAATTGTCATTTTTGGCAGTTTGAAAATGATCTTTTTGACACATAAAAATTGTTATTTTTGTCAGTTAAAAATTGTCTTTCTTGACAGCTGCCCCCTCTTACCCACTTATGTACGCCCTTGACAGGGGACATTTTGAGCATAATGCATAAATGCATTTTTTCTCAAACACCCACAGCTTCGTCGTAGGAACTTTTGTTCTTTGAGTCCTGCATAGGGAATGGATCAAATTTTAATGCCTTTATGGTGGATCGAGTCGACCAAATTTTTCCAATTCCGTAGACATCGTCAAAGTTGGACATGGTTTCCCGAAAAACATTTTTTTCACAAGGGTGCTAGAGGGGGCGGAAGGGGTTACGCTTAAGTTCGCATGCATGACTTTCAAGAAGACACTTCAAAGTTTTTCGCCCTCAAAGATTCATCACAATCGATAGAAAATACACCGAGTTATGGCGATTTGAAAATGGTCGAAATTTCACGAATTTCAAGTGTTTCATTTTTTTTCCCTGCAGTGTATTTTGATTACTAGCAGAAGTAATTTGAAGTGTTTTAAGTTCGTTTTTGTCAACCGATTTTGAAAAACTTTATTTTATTGTGTTATCGGATGAGGAATCGGAAGGGGTACTTTGCTATTTGAATTTTAGAAGTTGGGGTTGCTAGCGTTTAGGGGTTGAAGGTTACGGGCTTGAAAATTACATTTCTAGATGACAATTTAAATATAAAAATCGACCTATGCGAGCAATTTTTTGAAATATTTTTATCGACGATTTTATGGAATTTATCCGTTACTTACGGGAAAACCTGTATTGTTGGAATTATTTGGAGGATGCGAAAGGACGATTAGATCTTTCTCTTAGTTTCAATCCTTAGTTTAGAATAATAGCGACGATCATTTTACCAATAACTTAAATGCGCTCATGTATGCACCACTCTTGGTGGATGCGCCGGGAGCTTAAAATTTCTATCTTGTTAAAATATTTTTATTGTCGTGAATACGAAATATTTTCTGTTGTCGCGAATATGATGACTTTCGTTGGGTACGGGTTAACGCTTTAACGTTCAAATAGTTTTTTTTTCTGGCATAGTAGCTGAGCACTGCCGGACTTCTAAGAACAACACGTTTCTTTCTATGAATAAATACAAGAACTCAAAATAAGAAGAGGCAATAGAAAATAGACTGACTTTAAATTATATTAATTATTTATTTTGACTAGAAAATTCATAATAAAATAAAGGGACTAATTGCAATACAAAAAAAATACGTACCTAAAAAGATTAAGGGCCGGTATTATAAAGATCGTTTAAATTTCATTGACGATTAAATTTTAATTGACATTTGTCCTACATGTATTTTGCATATAACCAAACTTCATTTAAATTTTAAACAAATTAGAAACAACTTTACTTGTTGCAGAAAGCAATAGATAAATACAAGAAAACGAAATGTAGCCTGAATATATGAATATTCAACCTGTTCGTAATCGTGCAGATTAACGAACAGGTTGAATATTCATATATTCAGGCTACATTTCGTTTTCTTGTATTTATCATTTAAATTTAACTGACCTTTATAATACCGGCCCTTAATCTGAGCCTTTAAACATTTTCGTGAAAATGGACTTTTAAAACTAAGTGCGCGAGAAAAATTTCATAAACTGAACTTACCGATGATGACGACATCTTTGTGAATGACTTCGTTAGAATTTCCGCACTTCATGGTTTGTTCGTTTCCTGCAATAACAAAAAAGAAAACTCCAGTCAGTTAATTTAATGGAGATTGAGGTAATTGTGCAAAGACCGCGTTTACGTGCAATCGTTGCGAAATGTGACGTCTATTGCTAAGTGGAGATTCATTGGAGTAGAAACTCTTGGTGTTTAGACCCGGGACTTGTGCCAAGGTGCGTTTGCTAAATTAGCACTCTTTCATCATTCATTGATATTTTTACTGGCGTCTAGCGCCGAATATAATGGCCTGTGCACGCGTGTTTTAGTATTTTTAGACTTCCTTTATTTATATTTAAAAGCACGTATTTTCCTACTATACAATGTAGCAGCGTCCAGAGATTCCAGCAATCTTTCGAACTTCCTCGATTACCTGTCCGTATGGTAACAACAAAATTATAATGACTCGTTCGGAGATTTTGACAATCTATAAAACTTTCTTGATTACCTGCTAGCAACCAAATTGTAATAACTCGTGGCATTTATTGATGCATACTAAATACTTAATCTTAATAAGAAGTATGTTTGGATGTTTTCCTTTTTTTTTTTAGATTTCATACTTATAACTGAAGGATTGACTCTGGAGATTCTGATTATTCGATTTTAGGTGTTTATTGAGTTATTAAAAGGCAAAATATTTTTTAAATTAATTCCCACGATAGTTAGACGGTTTCCGCAATCTAATTTACGAACAGGTCGAATATTTATATAAATACAAGAAAACGAAATGTAGCCTGTATATTTATATATTCGAGCTTTTCCATAACATATTACCCCGATGTTATTGAATGTTGATTATCATTGCTTTCAGGGCCAAGGGCCATAAACTGCACTTTATGCTCATCAGGGACAATAAATAAGATTATAGTCTAATTTTAATTATAAACTGGATATAAAAATGATTTTTATTTAAAGGTGCATCTAGTAATGTTATTGAATTTTTTTAGCCTTTATCCTTTATTGTTTCGTTGGTATGATCAGGGCCGTTCCTGGGTTGTTGGCCGCCCAGGTACAAAAATGATAAATGCCCTTCATAATTTGATCAATACAAAAAACGTCGTGGTTTCTTTCTTGCACGACTTTGAGGAAATTCAGGGTTAACATCAATAACTGTAATAAGCTTTACTAACATAATTTTTCCATTGAAAAACTTTTTTAAATTATCTAGTGCTTTAGTACATTCATTTAAACACTGTGTACATAAAGTAAGGAATAAATTCGATTAAAATTCAGGGCATTTTCTTTCAAAAAAAAAATGCTCGGATACATGTATTATTATTTTTTAACGCGCATTTTTTGAGATAAAATTCAAATATATAGGGTGTCCCAAAATTGAGATACGACCCCGATCCGAGCATTTATCTGAAAGAAAATGCCCTGAATTTTAATCGAATTGATTCCTTACTTTATGTACACAGTGTATATTTTTTACTTGACTCTCATTGATCACTTCATGAAACATAATTTAATAAGTGAAACATATCAAGTGATTTTTCTTAAATTTAATCGTTTTTTAAATATTCATTTATGTTAATATTTTGGGTAAAAGCGGGAATATTGACGCTCTTAAATTCCATAATATTTTCTTGTTTTTTTTAACAAAATTAACTCTCTCAAATTATGAAAAATTTGCTTACAAATTATTTCTTCAGAAATATTTTCTTTGTCATTTTTTAAGCAGAGAGACAATACATTTATTGAGACACTTTTACAAATGACCTCAACAGGCAATTGACCAGATAATTTGCTCAAAATCTACTCTTTTTAAGAAGTTGCTTTGAAATTGTTTTGTTTAGAATTGCCTACTTTTAGCACATATTGGATAAAATAACTTTCAGAATGTATTTTTTCATAAGTTTGAGGCTAAAATGTTCTTTTAGAAATATTTTTGTACATTAGTTTTTTTTCAAGCATTTTTTGTCAGCTTTCAATATTAACTCCCTCAAATAAATAAATAAATAAATAAATGTATTATTATTGTTGTTCTTCGTTTTCTCTTGTTTTCTTCTTCGTGCACGGGCATTGCCAAGTGCACACAAATTTTATTATCTAAAAATGATTGATTTTTTTTATTACTATTATTATTAATAAAGTTACATGAATTACAAAACAAGTGACTATTAATCACATCAAATTCATTAAAAACTATTACACGCACGAATTATAATTAAAAATACTTAAATCTAATAAATCAGATTGGTAGAATTAAAATTAAAGTTAAGTAAGTACAGTCATGGTATTAAAATAAACTTTGATCTCCTTAAGACTGTAAAACGCATTCTGAATAAGGTTTTCTTTAATCTTTTTTTTTTGTTTTTTTTTCGTTTTTTGGCATAGGTTTTCTTTAATCTTATCTTAAGGGCATTCTACCCAAACATTTTCAGTACGCATTTGGACGTTTACTTTATTAAAACTGTGCTCATAGACAATTTCAAAAATTAAAAATTACCATACAAAAAGTTTCCTGAAGTATTTTGGGAAATAATACTTTCAAATTGATATTTTAAGAAATATTTACTTGTTCTTTTTTTTACCAAAATTAAATGTTTTCACAAAAACGGCTGATTTTAAGAATTATTTCTAGCACATCTTAAATAAAGTCGTTTAACCTTTGACCAAAATTGGATGCCATTCAGCAGTTATGTAATTAAAAAAATGGTGATGTGGCCATCATGTTACTTTCTCCGACTTGATGGTATCATAGCCATTGATATTTACGCTTTCGTGGTTTATTTTCAATTGAAATCATATTTTAAATGTACATCGAGCGTTGTGTAAACTCGAATGAAACGTCAAAATTATAAAAAATGGAAAAATTATACTTCAAATTCAAAAAGTTTACACAAAAACTAAAGGTATTTAAAAAAAAACCCATTCTTTATAAGTTGTTCATTTTAGCATTCTCTACAATTATTATTAACATACATTTGCTGTAACTATTATCGTTTTATAATTATAAACCAAAAATTAAAAAAATCATAATAATTTTTTTTCTCGAATAAAAATGATTTTATGAAAAATGTTTTCAAGCAAAAGATGTTCATTTCTTTGTTATCTTCAATGTTTGTTTAAATGTTTTTGTGATATTTTTCATATTTAAGAAAATATTGACAAAAAACAGTTAAGGTAAACGCCTACTTCCGGTGTTTTTTCAATTTTTTTTTTTACGGAAATATCCGTTTTGGGGTCTCTAGATGCCATTTCGTATAGCGGAAGTGGGTGTTTACCTTAACTGTTTTTTGTTTTTTGCCAATATTTTGTTAAATATGAAAAATATCACAAAAACATTTAAACAAACTTTGAAGACAACAAATAAATGAACATCTTTTGCTTGAAAATATTTTTCATAAAATCATTGCTATTCGAGAAAAAAAAAATAATTTTTGGTTTATAATTATGAAACGATAATAGTTACAGCAAATTTGTGTGAATGATAATTGCAGAGAACGCCAAAATAAACAACTTCTAAGCAATAAGTTTTTTTCTAAATCTCGTTAGTTTTTGAGTAAAAATACTTTCTCGTACTTCGTAATGGAGAAAGTAAAAATGTTTCAGATAAAAGTTGAATTGGAGGGGAACATCAAGTAGTGACATAGTGACTTTGGTTTGACCTTGTGACTTCTACGTTAGATCTGGTAAAATTCAAAGTGCGCGATGTATCTCAAAAACTAATCCAGGAATTAACATGAAACTTTGAACATAACTCTCATTTTACAATCTCAAGAAAAGAAAAGCTTTTGGTAAAATTTGATACACCGGAAGTGGGTGTTTACCTTAACCGTTTTTTGTTTCTTCTCGATAATTTTTTAAATATGAAACATATTATAAAAATATTTTAACAAATATGAAAGATGACAAATAAATGAACATCTTTTATTTGAAAATACTTTACATAAAATTTTTTTTTTTTCGAAATTTCATTTTTTTTCTGAAAAATGTATTTTATGAAAAATATTTTTACATTTCGTACATGGTCTGCTATAATTGGATGAAATTTACAAGACATTTCAATAGTTTTCATAAAGTTTCCGTTAATTAGGATGATACAACTCAGTGAAGGTACCGCGAAAAGTCAAACACTAACCACTTAAAAATGGAACAATTGAAGACGTTGCTGCAAGAAGTTTGTTAGTTTTGAAAGACAATTACACCAGCAAAGGAAACATTTTGAGTAGATCTTTTCTAAACTTGATTTTTACATCAATGCGATTGGAAAACATTGCAGTTTCACCTATTACATTTAAGAATTAATATTTGGTTTTAGAAATGTATGAATCATAAAGATTATCAATGGAATGAACTCTGCCTTTTCCACGTGTAATCAGAATTTTAGTTGATTTTTTTTTGTACAATTTGATGTTATGTAAATACGAGGAATAAAGAATAAATACATACATACATACATAAAATGATTTTTGGAAAGAATCGAGTTAACCCCTTTTTGCACCAAGGTCTTCAATTATTATCATTTTTTTGATAATACCGCGCCATCGTTTTTTTTTTTTTGTTGTTCATGTTAGAATACTTTTAAAGATTCTTATTTATTGTATGTATTCCATATTTGGAGCACTGTTTGCAATGTTGCAAAACTATGTTCCTGGGTTCCTGGTCAACTTAATAATATTTTTGCTGAATAGTTTGCAGCAAAAAATTAAATGAAATTTAATTTAATTAATAGAATAAAGTAGCCAATTTTTATCGACTTTTTCTCCTTTTTCTAAAGTTTTATCAAAACGTTTTGCTGAAAATCTTTCGTTTCATCTGAAGAGAAACTAATATCACGAAGCTGTACGATTCAGATGATAAAGGGATCTCAAATGAATCCCGCCTACGGATTCACGTATAATAATTTGTCCCTTAAATTGTAACTAAAGTGTTTATATGTGAATAAAGACATTATTACTATTATTATTATTATTATTATTAATTGCCAGTTAGGACAAGGACAACGACCCTAAATTGCTACTGACGTTTCAGTTGCATTAAGAACAATTTCAGTAATGGAACTAGCCGAAACAGGAGTTTTTGAAGAAACCAAAAACTTTGACAAAGGTGGTCCACTAAGCTCATTTCTTTCTTTTATTTTTAAATCCCTTATTTTTCGGCCGCCCTAGTGCGTTTCCACTTTTTGCACCTCCGCCACGAACGGCCCTGGCTATGGTGACAATAGATATTTATGGAAAAGTGAGGTTATACAACTTTCATATGAAAGCATAGGAATGCTTATTATCGTCTAGTGAATGTAATGCGGTAAATGGACTTACCGTCTGCATCGTAAAGGATGGAACACGCTCAAACTTTGATCAAACAGAAAATTAGTACCATGCCTTGCGAGATTACTGTCAAATACTCATGTAAATTTTTGGATATTCCAATGACCTAGCGTTTTTACTATTACAGCACGGTTTTACAAGGGCGTGGATTAGTGGGGTTGTTACAAAAAAAAACTAGAAAAGTCAATGAATCATGCAAATAATAATTATCGCCTTACCTTTCAAGCAAAAAGTTGATCGTTTTCATTGAAACACATAATCCGTGCCCTTGGAATTATTAATGAAATCGCTCAACGGTCGATTACTTGCAATTTTTCGTTACTAGCTAAGATAACCTTCACATCCCAAGGAGTCATTTTTCGCTTCGGTATACGAACAGTGCCACCATTGAGAGATCAAATTAATGAATGCAATTGTAGTTTATTTCCATAATTAACCAAATGCACAGGCCGAGCGTATAATGAATGAAAAATTTATGATTATTAATAGTAGTAGTAACAAGATAATTAAAACAAATGGGTGGAAGTATGTGGTGCGATGTCTAAATCAAGCGGTGGCGTAAGGTCAAATTGACAGACTGATAAATCATTGCAATATTTGAGGATGTAACCCGCCAACTTGGATTTTCAAATGGCTTCTCCTAGTTTCGGTTTTTGAATAATTTTAATTGTGTTTTGTATAGAGCGTCTAATTCGTAATCACTTTTATTTATCACAGGCACGCGTGATGAGGGATGTAGACGCGAGCATATTGCGGACGCGGATCTCGGCGCAACTGTACGAGCATTACTGGATCAGACTAGTAAGCGTAAAAAGTTAGGCATGATCACGTGAAGGATACAATTCGTGACCTTCTCTACTAGTTTTCGAAGACAATGAATATTTTTTGATAAAACGATTTCGCATCAGATCGGTTCAAATTCATCAATGAAATAAAATCTTCGACTTTTACTTTACTAGTTTAGTCTTTGTTTAGCAATAATAACTTATTCGTTGAGAACCTTGTAGTGACACAGCTTTGTTGTATATGAATTTTATGTAGAATTCTAATTTGCAATAAGAAATATGGTATTCCATTTAAAATAAGGAAGTTGGTGTTGACTTCTGGTATAACCGGAAGTCGTATAATCTTAAAAAAATAATCATGGGTGTGCCATTTAAAAAAAAAATGAAAGGAATTTGGTTCATTCAAAAAACAGTTTTCATCTCGTAAAAACAAGGTACTTTCTCCGACTTGATTGTATCATTTATATTTACACTTTCATGGTTTATTTTCAATTCAAATCATGTTTTAAATGTACATACAGCGTTTTGTAGAATCGGATGAAACTGACGTTTAAAACGTCAAAATTATGAAAGATGGAAAAATTATATTGCAAATTCAAAAACTTGGTTTACTCAAAAACTAAGGGAATTTCGAAAAAAACTTATTCTTTATAAATTGTTCATTTTAGCATTCTCTACAATTATTATTAACATAAATTTGCTGTAACTATTATCGTTTTATAATTATAAACAAAAAATTAAATAATAATAATAATTTTTTTTTCTCGAATAAAAATGATTTTATGAAAAATGTTTTCAAGCAAAAGATGTTAATTTCTTTGTTGTCTTCAAAATTTGTTTGAATGTTTTTGTAATATTTTACATATTTAAGAAAATATTGGCAAAAAACAAAAAACAGTTAAGGTAAACGCCCACTTCCGGTGTACGAAATTTTACCAAAAGCTTTTTAGTTCTTCAGATTATCAAATAAGACAGATGTTCAAAGTTTCACTTCAATTGCTGCATTAGTTTTTGAGATACAGCGCGCACAGACAGACACACACACACACAATTTTTTTTCCAGAAATTGTTAAAATGGCATCTAGGGACCCCAAAACGGATATTTCCGTAAAAAAATTTTTTGAAAAAAAATCACGACCACCATACTTTCTCATACTTCGTAACGGAGGAAGTAAAAAAAACCGATATTTTTCGTTTATTTTAAAAATATTTACGCGTTAAATATAGTACAGCTACAAAAAAAAAACAACACAAGGTTTAATGGAATTATTATTACACACAATCACTAAATAAACTGAAATAATTAAGTTTAAAACGGTTATAAAAAAAATGTAAATTACTAAAAGTATTGTATTTTTAACATAATTAGGTAGATAAGAGAAAAAAACAAATGGAATAATTTGTGTACTAAATCTATAATTGGCATAATGAGAAAAATTAAAATGGGAACGAAATCTTAACCAATCTTAACCAAAAACATTTCAAATTTTGGCTCAAATGTAAAATGAAAACATAATGTGTGATATATCATCGTAAACAGAAAAAAATCCTTCATTAGAAAATGTAAAAATCCAATATGGCGCCCATAAGAAAAACAAAAGTTGTCTATTGTTTCTCCGCCATCTTGAAAGCTACAATAAATCAAATAACATATTTAGATCCTCCATTAAAAAGTGCTCTAATAATGTCTTAGTGCGAAATGCGTAATAGTAATAGTTTTTGAATAAAAAATTAAAAATGAAAATTGATTTTTTTTATTTTTTCGCGATTTTTTTAAAACAAAAAAAGTTAACTCAAATTTCTCAACACAACTTTGCCCTAATTTAACCAACCTTGTATCTCTTAAGATAACTGAAATCCTCATAGTGCTGCTCGAAAAACGGTCACCCTGTAGATAAGTGGAATTCAACTAGACAGGATATAATGCAATCAGATCATTGCAGAGATGATTGTTATTATGATCAACACAAGATTAGTTGAGGACTAATTACTTCTGCACACCCAGTCTACGGAAACTTCTATAAATACTAATGTTCGTGAACTTAAATTGTAACGTATCGTAAAATTCAGGGGCATTTGTTCTAATTCTGGACACGCACAACAACGTCATTACATATTTCAGATAGCTATAGGTGTATACATGTTTCACGGCTTCGGGTTTAATCAACTTATTTTTTATCGGCATAACACATATGCAATTTTAATTAAAGTTCCGATAACTAATCTTTTCAATAACTTTTATTTTTAGAATAGAACATATTCGATACCAGATTTAATCTGTTACATGCCAGCTCTTCACTTATAAATATGTATATAACTATACCGGGTGCGCAGAAAGTCCGGCAACGGGTCAATATTTCCCCGAGGGTAGGTTTAAAAAAAAATTTGGTACAAAAGTTGCTTGGTTATGAGTTACGAGTTCTTTGGATACTAAACCATCCCTCACCCCATCACCAAGGGCGCCAACTAGTATAGGGGGGGTAATTAAAAAAAAGATAAATAAACTGGTGCTTCCGCTCTCATATACCACACCTGTTCCGTGAAATCTCCCTATCCTTTTCCAACGTTTTAAAGCGTTGAAAAAATTTACCGGTTATATTATTTGTTTGGAATATGGAATACCGGTAATTTTTAACAATAAAAATTGATAAGCGAAAAATTCTTAGGGGAGTAATTACCCGATTATCCCCCCTTTGATACCGCCACTGCAAAATATACCAAAAATTAAAAAAAAATAAAAATAGTGGACCAAGGAAACAAACATTTGAACAGACAAATAAAAATAAATAAAGAAAAATTTAGGGCAAAAGATTAACAAAAAATCTGCAATGTTGTTCAAAAAGTTGAAAATTTAGACAAAACATGGAAAATTCTGACCTAAACATAATAAATGCAGACTAAACGAAAAACCAAAAATGGGAGCCAAAAAACCGAAAAATTTTAACAATAAAATCGAAAAGAAAAATTTAGGTCAAAAGATTTAAAAAAATAATAAATATTTATAATGTTGGCCAGAAAGTCGAAAATTTAAACAGTATATCGAAAACTCGGGCCTTAAGATAATAATTGCAGACTAAAAAATCGAAAATTTCAACAAACAAAACTCGAAAATACCGAAAAAAATAAAAAGAAATTCGCATATAAATCAATCATTCAGGTTATAGATATTTTAACCAAAATTAACTCAAAATTTTGGAACTAGAATTAAAAAATCGGCTCGAAAAATCAAAAATGCGGACAAAAAAATCAAAAATTTTAACAATTAAATCGAAAATTTATGTCACAATAAAGAATATTTAGATAAATACAAGAAAACGAAATGTAGCCTGAATATATGAATATTCAACCTGTTCGTTAATCTGCAATCAAAAAATTAAGTCTTACTAAGACTATAAATAAATAACTTATTGAAACAACTACTTCCCTGGCTAGTGCCACGCCGGATATTAAATGATACAAAAGAAATTTGCATGTTATTACTAGTACTACTAGATAATAACATTGGTTTAAGATTTAGGTCAACAGATCAAAACTTTAGACCAAAAATAATCGAAAATACAGGTCAAAAATCTAAAAATTTGGCCAAAAAGTCGAAAATTTAAAAAATTAAATCGCAAAAGGTCTAAATAAGGGATATTTATGCTAAAAGTTAAAATATTTTGACCAAAAATATCGAATATACAGGTCAAAAATTTAAAAACAGAAAATTCGTCAGGAGAAATAAAAAATGCGGACCAAATAGTCGAACATTTTAACAATGAAATCGAAAATTTAGGTAAAAATAATGAATATTGGCTGAAAGACCCCGGGTCGATAGCCAATAAAGAATCTTTACACATTTAATTATTATAGTTAAGCAAGATTTGTTTATATCATATACTAAATGTATGAATTCTTTAATAAAGATGATTTATATATAATGAATATTTAGACCAAATGATCAAAAATTTAGCCAAAAAACAAATCGGGAATACAGGCTTAATAATAAAAAATGCAGAATATTCTAAGAAAAGGGTTTAAATTAGTCTCAAAAATCACTCTATTGTTCAAAATCATTTTCCAATTTTTTTTTAATAGGAAAATATGTTTCTTTAATTTTCGCTTTAATTAGCTTTAAAAGTTGAGACAAGGCACTTTTCTACTAAATGAAATCAGTGGCGGCTCGTTGAAAATGTTGATGGTAGAGCCACTTATACAATATCCGTCCTCCTTTTTTGAAGAAACAAAGAACCATTTATCTTGCTAGAAAAATCGAATATTTTGGCCAAAAAATCAAAAATTTGGAACAAAACAGCCGAAGATCTAAATTGTCGGCCAAAAAATCAAAAACCTGGTTTAAAAATAAAAATGCACAACAAAAAATTGAAAATACAAGCAAAAGAAAAATAATTTGTCATTTTTAGCCCCAAAATAACTCTTTTTAGCTTAAAATAAGTTCCAAAGAGAAATTTGAAAATAATAGCAAAAATAAAAATCGATAGCCCTTTCACAGTCAACGGAAAGCGGATTTCAAGTTTTTAACATAATGTATTTAGATGTTATTTCTGTGAATAAAGATGTTTGTATATATAAAAATAAAAAATAAATTCGCAAGAAAATCTAAAATATGGTACAAAAAATAAAAAATGAAGACCAAAAATCTAAAATTCGTACCCAAAAATCAAAGCTGTAGACTAAAAAATCAAAATTTGTAACAAAGGAATCGAAAATTTAAGTCGAAATAAAGAAAATTTCGGCCAAAAGATCAAAAATTGAAACAAAATATAGGCCAAAAAAGTAAAAACCTAAAAAGGTGAAAATTTAGACTAAACAACAAAAATTCGGGCGTAAAGATAAAAAATGCAGTCAAAAAATCCAAAATTTCTACAAACCAATCTATTTTTTTCGTCAAAATAAAGAATATTTAGACCAAAAAATAAAAAAAATCTACAATATAGCCTAAAACGGTGAAAATTTAAACAAAACATCGAAAACGAGCGTAAAGATAAAAATTGCAGACAAAAAAAATCTAACATTTCTACAAACCAATCGAATATTTTGGTCAAAATAAAGAAAAATAAAAAAAGTTGGAAATGCAGAAATCTCAAATATGGGCAAAGGAATCAAGAATCCTGATCTAAAAATAAAAAAGCAGACCAAAAAATCGAAAGGTAGAAGCAAAATAATTTGCCACCAAAAATAAGTTTCTGTCCAGAAATTCGAAAATATAAGCAAAAAATTAAAAAATCACGAAATAAAATCAATAATCCAAGTTAAATAATGTAAAATATATTATATTATTTGTTTGGAATATGGAATACCGGTAATTTTTAACAATAAAAATCGAAAAATTCTTAGGGGGGGGTAATTACCCGATTACCCCCCTTTGAAACCGCCACTGCCCATCACCCCTTCGCGAGGGCTGGGGGTAACCCCCATTTTTCTCGACGGATTCAGATTTTTGGGGAAAAAATATCAATCTTTTGTCTGAAATTTTTTTTTATCCGAAACCTCCCTCACCCCACAGATTAAAAAAGCGTTTTTTATGCAATTTTATGATTGAATTCGTTTACACGGGTGACTACGGTTTTTGTCGAGAAACTGCAGGAGACCAAAAAGTAGCAAATTATCCCAAAATGTTTCGGATTATTTTTCAATTTTTCACCCTGCCCAAATCTAACCAAATCTTGCAAAACGGCGATTCGGATGAAAAAATGTCTCGGACAAAACATTAATATTTTTTCGCCAGAAATCTGAATCCAGTGAAAAAAATGGGGGTTGCACTTTAAAATTTCAAAGTCACAATAGGGATTTACATGTGTTAATATTGTCTCCCCTAATTATTTGACAGTTATTTGGTACCTTAGTCAATAGTTTCTGAAGAGTATTTACCGAGATATTTGCAAAAAACTTTACAATTATTTTGAATTAGAAACAAAGGTTTGCCATGCCATAATATCGTAATGGCGGAAATTTTATTTTGTTCTAAAAAGTGACAGTTGCTGTCACATAAAGATTTATAGTCGATCGTGTTTTCTGCAGAAGAAAAAGTATTTATAAGTAAATGGTTTTACTCGGGTACGTCATTTGTTTAGTGTTGAATTCCCGGAGAAGGCAATACCCTGCAAAAGTAGTATTAAAATTAATGTAAGTATGCCGATACTATAAAATAATTAAGGAGTCAATTGTAACACATTTCAAAAGTAAAGTAGTAATAATTTATTGAATAGTACTTTTGCTGGATATTGCCTTCCCCGGAAATTCACGTACAGTTAATCATCATCATAATCATCATTTATTGGTGTTTTAACAAAAATGTTTTACACAGGTCAAATGTACATGTAATAAGTAATAAATAAATTAGTATCTAATGCTAAATAAAATAATTACATTTAAAAAGTATGGAACTGTATAAATAAAACAAAGATACTTCTTCAAGAGTACCTGAGTAAAACCATTTAATTAAAAATACTCTTGTGGAAAATATACGGCCGGTTGTAAATCATAATGCTCAGCAAACGTCACTTTTCAGAACAAAATGAAATATCCGCCATTATGATTTCATGGCAAAACTTCATTTTTAATTCAAAATATAATATTTAAGCTACAGGTACGTTCCGTGTTGCTTATTATTTTTTTTGCGCAACCGTAAATATAATACTTTAAAAAGATCAGAAAATACTCTAAAATACAGCTTGTAATATTTGGGATTAAAATTTTTATAGTCACCTATGCGTCCTATGGCAACCCAGCAACCGAGAAAACATTGTCAAATTTTGTTTGTGTCAATCCAGTGAATTTTACATGTAAATCCCTATGTCCTGGTTTGCAATTCAACACCCTGTATATACAGTGCGAATATTTAATCGCGGAACATGCTAAATTTCGTATGTTCAATTTTAGAAAACACACTTAATCGCATTGTTCCTTGACAGTTCGCAACGAACCGTACAGTGAAGCTTTGTAATCTTATTTAATAAGTATCCTATATAATTTTGCTATCGAGGCACTATTTTAATTTTTTATTCAATTTTTTAACCAATGCATTGTATAATCAAAAGTTATTTCCTGAAATACGCTCTAGGATGCAAATTATCAGTAACTGAGATTTAGAAGACCGAAGGTGAAATATACGACCTTGTATTTGTTGAAGATAGAAAAGAACTGCAAATATTTAGGTTATAATTATAAACTTTTTGATTTTCGAGAAAAGATTTAAAATAGAAAAACTGGTCTATAGCTATAAAACGATACATAGTTACATAAAATTTATGAAGATGGTAATTGCAGACAATGCAAAAACGAACAACTTGTTAGGGATACGTTTCTGAAATCCTACTAGTTTTATTTAATTATGCAAAACATAAAAAAAAATCCTTTTACACTATCAAATCAAAGTGAGTTACATGATGGCAGCATCAACATTTTGTTATCAAAAATGATCGAAATTGCATCTATTGACCCCGAATTTGATATTGAACTTAAAAATTTTGGACAATCATAAGAACTGAAAAACCACCGGAAGTGGATGTTTTCCTTATCCATTTTTTTTTTGGTAATTTTTTTTTTTAATGAAAAATATTACAAAAACATTTGTTTAAATGTTTTTGTAATATTTTTCATATTGAAAGTAACAAAGAATTGAAATTTGCTGGATTGGAAGTGTGTGTGCATGTATTCTGGTGGGACCGAAACTGTGTGGCTTCTGTGGTGCAATTGGCACCATCCCAGACCGGAGATCGGGAGGTTGCACGTTCGATTCCTGTCGGAGGCATGTTCGCACTTTTGATTCAGTTTGATACGAAGAAAATTAAAAAAAATATTTGCTTGCAAATAATAATTATTTCAATATATGAGATTTTTCCGTTCAAAAACATGAAAAAAAAAATTGTAGAGAATGATGCTAAAGTGAACAATTCATAAAGAATACGTTTTTCTTTCAACTGCATTAGTTTTCAACAGTAAAGATCATGCGATCCTGCAAAACACTCGATGTACATTTAAAATATCATATTAATTGAAAATGAACCATGAATGTATAAATATAAATAACTATTATACCATTCAATCGGAGAAAGTAACATCACTTTTTTTGCAAAAATCATTGAAATCGCCAATCAAATCATAAGATGCATAATTTGTTGTAGATGTGTTTGTCAATCAATAAGTGATTAATATTTTTGGTCTTCGTAACCATTTTTTGTAGGTTTTACGAAAAGTAACATTATTTATTTATTTCCTATTAATTTATTTACATAAGCAACTTTTAAATTGTGTAAACTACATAACCTCACTTACTTATTGCATTTGAAGTATAGATCCTCAACAAGTTGAATAATTGTGGTTGAAATCCTGAAGTTGAAGCAACAAGCACTGTGAGGAGATAAACTTGTCCGGCACATCGCAAGCACAAAATATTTCTGATTCATCGACGAGTATTCACCACGAGAAGTAAACACTAGTTTTGCAAATTTTGTTATTTTTCAATCAGTCTGGAGATAAACAATTTATAATTGGGAAACAAAGTTAAGGAACTTGTCCAGACATCGGAATGCCAAAGGTCGCAGTCAACTGGGGTTCCAGTTATCTATTGCAAGATAAATTATATCTATGTGCACCTTAAATAAAACGTAATTATTGAGCAAAACAGCGGAAATTTTGTGCATTAAGTTAAGTTTCTAGAAGTTATGATAGATTATCGCTGTTTTAACCAATTCAGTGTAATTTTCAATTACAACGAAGTAAATAAACGCAATAATTATTCTTATTAACAGTAATAATACTAAATAATAATAGGGAATTCGGATTTTAGAGATTGTACCAGTAACGACTATGTAGACGAAATTAAACCTCACTTAATAAAACACTGACGCAGTAAAGGGTTTCAAATATTTCCTAGGTCGGTAAGTAAAAATTAAGTTCCGTCGCCAAGGACAATAAACACCACGAATGTTATCAGTCACTTACGGTACCTGTAACCATGGATGCAATGCTTATTTACATTGTCGGTAGCGAAAAATGTTTTTTATTGTTACAATAAAGAACAATAAATAACATTTTGAAACCTTATACAGTGTCAGCGTTTTATTAAGTGATATGCAGTTCCAACATATAGCAGCCTCATCAATCCAATATTTGAAATTAAACCTTAAGCGATTAAAGCTTTGGATCCTTGAGGCTTTGGAGGTTGAAAAAAACATCGTCAATAATCACCTCAAATACGACCCTTACAATTCCTAGATTAGTGAAGTAATTAGATTAGGCCTTCATAATTGTTCCTTGAATTTGGTTCCTATTTAATTTTGTTATACTCGGAAGTAATAAATTTTTTACTCTTTATTCCGACTAGTTTGAAGTTATACGTCATTTTGGAAGCAAAATATTACAGATTGGAATAAAACACTTTAACTTTTTTATACCACTATATTTAATTTATGTGACTAGTTTCGACCATTACCTTCAGCAAAATATATTTTTTTGCTTTAAGCTGTCTGAGTAGGGTTAGATGTACGCAGAACACCTGAATTAATAAAATTTGCAAAGGTCGTTTTTTTTTTAAATTGGAACATAACAAACATATTTGTAAATGTATAATGCTGGTAGAGTTCAGTGGCGGCTCGTGAAACATTTTATTGTTAGAGCCGCATACAAAAAATATATCCCCCCGTCTCATTTTTGAAGAAATAATGAACATATTATTTATTTGTACGATTTGTCGTGTATTTTAATTTTGTCCCAGGTGGGTAGTAAATCTGTAACATCGTTCTTCATCCACGTAATCTCACCCCAAACAAAACACATGGAAAACAAAAAATACGTTTTCTTCCTTACACCCTTAAAGCTAATTGTTTTTAAAGTGTATATCTCGATTAAACATTCTCATTCGTATTTATGAATTTTCATAGCTGGAAGCTATTGCAACAAAGAGTGGCTGCCTGAAGTAGCTTCTCAAATCCATCCAAAAATATTGTATTTTTGATATACTGGAAAATGATCAACATACCCCCACTGGAAACAAAATGTCAGCACTTGAAACTTGATTTTTAGAAAAACGAAATTTGCATCATGTGATTTAAAAAAAATCTAAAAAAAATAGTGACTGCCAAAACTGCTTTAAACTTCTCAAATCCATCCAGAAATATTGTATTTTTAACAAACTCGAAAAAGATTGACAACCTCCGCTAGAATCAAAATGTCAGCCATCGAAACTTGATTTTTAGAAAAAACAGAATTTGCTTCTTGTGATTTAAAAAATTCCAAAATAATAGTGACTGCCAGAATAAGCTTCAAACTTCAAAAATCCATCCAGAAATATTGTATTTTTGACAAACTGGAAAATGATCGACATATCTCGGCTAGAAAACAAAATGTTAGCCATCGAAACTTGATTTTTAGAATAACAGAATTTGCATCTTGTGATTTAAAGAATTCTAAAAAAATAGTGACCGCTATAAATAGCTTCAAAACTTCTCAGATCTATCCAGAAATATAGTGTTTTTAACATACTGGAAAATAATCGACATACCCCGACTGGAAACAAAATGCCAGCGCGCGAAACTTGATTTAAAAAAAAATATAATTTGCATTTTGCGATTTAAAAAATTCTAAAAAAATAGTGATTGCCAGAATTAGCTTCAAACTTCTCAAATCCATTAGAAATATTGTATTTTTGGCAAACTGGAAAATGACAAAATGTCAGCCATCGAAACTTGATTTTTAGAAAAAACAGAATTTGCATCTTGTGATTTAAAAAATTCAAAAAAAAATAGTGACTGCCAGAATTAGCTTCAAACTTCTCAAATCCATCCAGAAATATTGTATTTTTGACAAACTGGAAAATGATGGACATATCTCCGCTAGAAACAAAATGTCAGCCATCGAAACTTGATTTTTAGAAAAACAGAATTTGCACCTTGTGATTTTAAAGAATTCTAAAAAAATAGTCGCTGCTATAATTAGCTTCAAAACTTCTCAGATCTATCCAGAAATATACTATTTTTAACATACTGGAAAATAATCGACATACCCCGACTGAAAACAAAATGTCAGCGCGCGAAACTTCATTTTTAGAAAAATATAATTTGCATTTTGTGATTCCACAAATTCTAAAAAAATAGTGATTGCCAGAATTAGCTTCAAACTTCTCAAATCCATTAGAAATATTGTATTTTTGACAAACTGGAAAATGACAAAATGTCAGCCATCGAAACTAGATTTTTAGAAAAAACAGAATTTGCATTTTGTGATTTAAAAAAAAAATCTAAAAAAAATGACTGCCAGAATTAGCTTCAAACTTCTCAAATCCATCCAGAAATATTGTATTTTTGACAAACTGGAAAATGATAGACATATCTCGGCTAGAAACAAAATGTTAGCCATCGAAACTTGATTTTTAGAATAACAGAATTTGCATCTTGTGATTTAAAGAATTCTAAAAAAATAGTGACCGCTATAAATAGCTTCAAAACTTCTCAGATCTATCCAGAAATATAGTATTTTTAACATACTGGAAAATAATCGACATACCCCGACTGGAAACAATATGTCAGCGCGCGAAACTTGATTTTTAAAAACATATAATTCGGATTTTGCGATTTAAAAAATTCTAAAAAAAATAGTGATTAGCTTCAAACTTCTCAAATCCATTAGAAATATTGTATTTTTGACAAACTAGGAAATGAGAAAATGTCAGCCATCGAAACTAGTTTAGAAAAAACATAATTTGCATCTTGAGATTTAAAAAATTCAAAAAAAATAGTGACTGCCATAATTAGCTTCAAACTTCTCAAATCTATCCAGAAATATTGTATTTTTGACAAACTGGAAAATGATCGACATATCTCCGCTAGAAACAAAATGTCAGCCATCGAAACTTGATTTTTAGAAAAACAGAATTTGCATCTTGTGATTTAAAGAATTCTAAAAAAATAGTGACTGCTATAATTAGCTTCAAAACTTCTCAGATCTATCCAGAAATATACTATTTTTAACATACTGGAAAATAATCGACATACCCCGACTGGAAACAAAATGTCAGCACGCGAAACTTGATTTTTAGAAAAATATAATTTGCATGTTGTGATTTAAAAAAAATCTAAAAAAATAGTGACTATCAGAATTAGCTTCAAACTTCTCAAATCCATCCACAAATATTGTATTTTTGACAAACTCGAAAATGATCGACATACCTCCGCTAGAAACAAAATGTCAGCCATCGAAACTTGATTTTTAGAAAAAACAGAATTTGCTTCTTGTGATTTAAAAAATTCCAAAATAATAGTGACTGCCAGAATTAGCTTCAAACTTCAAAAATCCATCCAGAAATATTGTATTTTTGACAAACTGGAAAATGATCGACATATCTCCGCTAGAAACAAAATGTCAGCCATCGAAACTTGATTTTTAGAAAAACAGAATTTGCATCTTGTGATTTTAAAGAATTCTAAAAAAATAGTGACAAACTTCTCAAATCCATTAGGAATATTGTATTTTTGACAAAGTGGAAAATGACAAAATGTCAGCTATCGAAACTTGATTTTTAGAAAAAAACAGAATTTGCATCTTGTGATTTAAAAAATTCCAAAAAAAAAGTGACTGCCAGAATTAGCTTTAAACTTCTCAAATCCATCCAGAAATATTGTATTTTTGGCAAACTGGAAAATGATGGACATATCTCCGCTAGAAACAAAATGTCAGCCATCGAAACTTGATTTTTAGAAAAACAGAATTTGCACCTTCTGATTTAAAGAAATCTAAAAAAATAGTGACTGCTATAATTAGCTTCAAAACTTCTCAGATCTATCCAGAAATATACTATTTTTAACATACTGGAAAATAATCGACATACCTCGACTGGAAACAAAATGTCAGCACGCGAAACTTGATTTTTAAAAAAATATAATTTGCATTTTGCGATTCCCACAAATTCTAAAAAAATTGTGATTGCCAGAATTAGCTTTAAACTTCTCAAATCCATCCAGAAATATTGTGTTTTTGACAAACTAAAAAATGATAGACATACCTCCGCTGGAAACAAAATGTCAGCACTTGAAACTTGATTTAAAAAAAAACGAAACTTGCATCTTGTGATTAAAAAGAATCTAAAAAAATAGTGATTACCAGAATTAGCCTGAAACTTCTCAAATTCATCCAGAAATATTGTATTTTTGACAAACTAGAAAATGATTGATATACCCCCGCTGGAAAAAAAATGTCAGCCTTCGAAATTTCATTTTTAGAAAAAACAGAATTTGCATTTTGTGATTTAAAAAATTCTAAAAAATATTGATTGCCAAAATTAGCTTCAAACTTCTCAAATCCATCCAGAAATATTGTATTTTTGACATTCTGGAAAATTCTCGACATATCCCACAGTATTTTTTACGGTAATCAAATCAGACAGAGGCCTACACTTCTCAAATTTGCTTATAAGGAATGCGAAATAACATTTCTGTGAAAACTACACTGTATCCCTAAATTTTGTAATAATTTAATGAGAAGTTTAAAAAAAAATGTAATAATTTTAGTGACTTGGAAAAAATATAGAAACAATTGTCATCGACTTGAAACTTCTCAAATTTGCTTGTGAAGAATGCTAAATAACATTTCTGTGAAACTGTTAACACTGCATCCCTAAATTTTGGAATAATTTAATGAGAACATAGCGAGAAGTTTTTTAAAAAATGTAACAATTTTGGTGACTTGGAAAAATTATAAAAACAATTGCCGTCGACTTGAAACTTCTCAAATTTGCTTATAAGGAATGCGAAATAACATTTCTGTGAAAACTGTTAACACTGCATCGCTAAATTTTGGAAAAATTTAATGAGAACATAGCGAGAAGTTAAAAAAAAAAGTAATAATTTTAGTGACTTGGAAAAAATATAAAAATAATTGCCATCGACTTGAAACTTCTCAAATTTGCTTATAAGGTATGCAAAATAACATTTCTGTAAAAACTGTTAACACTGCATCCCTAAATTTTGGAATAATTTAATGAGAACATGGCGAGAAGTTTTTAAAAAAATGTAACAATTTTAGTGACTTGGAAAAAATATAAAAACAATTGCCATCGACTTGAAACTTCTCAAATTTGCTTACAAGGAATGCAAAATAACATTTCTGTGAAAACTGATAATACTGCATCCCTAAATTTTGGAATAATTTAATGAGAACAGAGCGGGAAGTTTTAAAAAAAATGTAATAATCTTAGAGACTTGGAAAAAATATAAGAACTATTGCCATCGACTTGAAACTTCTCAAATTTGCTTATAAGGAATACAAAATAACATTTCTGTGAAAACTGTTAACACTTCATCCCTAAATTTTTGAATAATTTAATGAGAACATAGCGAGAATTTTTTTTAAAGTAATAATTTTAGTGGCTTGGAAAAAATATAAAAACAATTGCCATCAACTTGAAACTTTTCAAATTTGCTTATAAGGAATGCAAAATAACATTTCTGTGAAAACTGTTAACACTTCATCCTTAAATTTTGATTTAATTTAATGAGAACAGAGCGAGACGTTTTGAAGAAATGTAATCATTTTAGTGACTTGAAAAAAAATATAAAAACAATTGCCATTGACTTGAAACTTCTCAAATTTCCTTATAAGGAATGCTAAGTAACATTTCTAAGAAAATTGTTAATACTTCATCCCTAAATTTTGATACAGTTTAATGTGAACAGAGAAAGAAGTTTTGAAGAAATGTAATAATTTTAGTGACTTGGAAAAAATATAAGAACAATTGCCATCGACTTAAAACTTCTCAAATTTGCTTATAAGGAATGCGAAATAACATTTCTGTGAAAACTGGTAACACTTCATCCCTAAATTTTGGAATAATTTAATGAGAACAGAGCGTGGTGTTTTGAACAATGTAATAATTTTGGTTACTTGAAAAAAATATATAAAAAACAATTGCCATCAACTTGTAATTTCTCAAATTTTGTTTATAAAGAAAGCTAAATAACATTTCTGTGAAAAATGTTGACACTTCATCCCTAAATTTTAGAATAATTTAATGAGAACATAGCGAGAAGTTCTTTTAAGAAATGTAACAATTTTAGTGACTTGGAAAAAATATAAAAACAATTGTCATCAACTTGAAACTTCTCAAATTTGCTTATAAGGAATGCTAAATAACATTTCTGTAAAAACGGTTAACACTTTATCCCTAAATTTTGGAATAATTGAATGAGAACATAGCGAGAAGTTTAAAAAAAAAATATAATAACGTTAGTGACTTATATAAAAAACAATTGCCATCAACTTGTAATTTCTCAAATTTTGTTTATAAAGAAAGCTAAATAACATTTCTGTGAAAAATGTTGACACTTCATCCCTAAATTTTAGAATAATTTAATGAGAACATAGCGAGAAGTTCTTTTAAGAAATGTAACAATTTTAGTGACTTGGAAAAAATATAAAAACAATTGTCATCAACTTGAAACTTCTCAAATTTGCTTATAAGGAATGCTAAATAACATTTCTGTAAAAACGGTTAACACTTTATCCCTAAATTTTGGAATAATTGAATGAGAACATAGCGAGAAGTTTAAAAAAAAAATATAATAACGTTAGTGACTTATATAAAAAACAATTGCCATCAACTTGTAATTTCTCAAATTTTGTTTATAAAGAAAGCTAAATAACATTTCTGTGAAAAATGTTGACACTTCATCCCTAAATTTTAGAATAATTTAATGAGAACATAGCGAGAAGTTCTTTTAAGAAATGTAACAATTTTAGTGACTTGGAAAAAATATAAAAACAATTGCCATCGACTTGAAACTTCTCAAATTTGATTAGAATTAATACCAAATTACGTTTCTGTTAAAACTATTAACACTTCATCCCTAAATTTTTGAA
The DNA here is from genome assembly GCA_910593695.2 of Ocypus olens. NCBI lineage: Eukaryota > Metazoa > Arthropoda > Insecta > Coleoptera > Staphylinidae > Ocypus > Ocypus olens. The sequence continues at coordinate 15,595,525 of OU343059.1, read as the reverse complement.
TATTTTAACGAGAACGGAGAGAGAAGTTTTGAAGAAATGTAATAATTTTAGTGACTTGGAAAAAATATAAAAACAATTGACATCGACTTGAAACTTCTCAAATTTGCTTATAAGGATTGCTAAATAACATTTCTGTGAAAACTATTAACACTTCATTCCTAAATTTTGGAATAATTTAATGTGAACAGAGCGTTTAGTTTAGAAAATTGTAATAAAATAAGTAAAATGTAATTGTACTCTAAACGAAAACAAAATTATTAAAACACTAACACTTAAATTGTAGATAAGATATACAAATCTGGCTTAAAAATCTCTATTTGTATAATTAAAATTGCACTGAAAATTAGTTTTTTTTTTAAGTAGACTTGGTGGCAAATTTTGAACGAAGTTAAATTTTATCCGAAACCAATAATAATTAATATTGATATTGATCTTTATTATGTGTTAACCATACAAAGTATAGATACATTCGTCATATAAATATAAAACATTTCACTTATAGGTAGTTATCTTCAAAGAATGTAGTTTGGTCAGTAGACACATCAGCATGAATCCGACACTGCACTCTTTAGAAGATTCCTCACTTCGTTAAAAAAAAAAAACCGAAGCTTTACATAAAATTCTGCTTACCGAGAACAACAGCAACATTAATAATAAAGTTGATTTTTGATTTAATCCCTTAGTCGCATAAACACACAAAAGCGAATAACCATACGTTCGAATGCGATAAACTTAAACACAAAACCGCAAAAGTCCAAAAAAGAATGCACACTGAAATGATTATTCAGATTTTCAGAAAACCCGAAAATGAGTCAACATTGTGAATTTTTGTAATTTAAATATCACTAACTTTGTCAGACGAAACCGTACACGTAACACACGTTTTGTACAATTGTTTATTTGCATATATCATACTTTACCGTTAAATATTATAATGACCAGGCGTGTTTTATCTCACCGGATATGTTTAGATTTCTATGAATGTATGAAAATGTACGTAAAACGGGATTTTTTTAAATTTTGTAAGAATAAATGATAAAGATACAAATTTATCAACTACTGTGGAATTAAAAAAAAACTTTTTAATAATTTTATTTTTAATTTTATAAGAATAAATGATAAAGATACAAATTTATCAATTATTGTGGAATTTTAAAAACTATTATGTATTTTTTACTTTATTATGATATACAGGGTGTATTTGAAATAACGAACAGGCTCGTAACTACAAAGCGATTATATTATTTTTAAACAATATTCGCAATTATTTTGTTCATAACTGTAACAAAAGCTTGCAATTAATTATTAAAGTTAATGACTGAAAATACGCAACATTTTTGGGGGCAGTGGTAATGTGACCTAATTTTTAAACGGCATCGGCTTTATATATCGAATTACAACAAGCGCGTAGGAAATATCTGAGTGCTCTTTAAGCGCCAATGAACTTGAGGACTGTTTATCTTTTACAAAAAAAAAAAAAACGTTGCGATAACACTTCAAATTTCGGACGAAAGAAATCGTATCTCGCGTTATAAATAAACAAACACACATTCCATGCAGACCTAATTAAATGAGAAAAGCATCGGTTCTCAAAATGTTTAAAAAACTTCGAAAAATTAGGAAAATTCAAAAAAAAATTTTCGAATAATTTTGACGGAAATGGGTTCACAAATATTTTGTGTATGTGCCCTTAACTGCCTGTTCGTTATTTCAAATACACAGTGTATATGGTATTTTTGTTATACAGGGTCCTGCATTTCACCTCCCGTCTTCTATAGCTCATTTACTAATTAAGTTAGGATTTCGATATTTTGCAGAATATATTTGTATTCTATGATGCATTTCAGGAAAATATTTTTATTTATACAGGGTGTCCCAAAAAAGTGTGACGTCATGATGATATAGTTTTTTTAAATTACATGCTATGTATTTTATTGCTTATTTGCGTACCTTTTATGGTTGTTTACATAATCCTATAATTTTATTGGAATCGATTCAGGGATATCAGCAAAAAAAAATTTAAACTAAAAAAAATCAGTTTTGCACTATTGGTTTAAAAAATGAATAAAAAATAAAAATAGTGCCTTGTTAATAAAATCATATAAGGTAGTTATTAAATAATGTCTGAAAGTTTCTTTAACTAAGTTTGATAGATATCAATTATACAGGGTGTCCAAAATTTAGTATCAAACATTTCAAAGTTTGAAGCACTTTATTTTTCTTATTTTAAATTGGAGCCCCTGTATATTTTTATGTCATTCCATGCAGAATTAAAAAAACAAACATTTTTCTTAATAACAACCCTGTCCCAATTCCTAACGCATTAAAAGTTATTTGCAGAAAACTCGTTTTATCAACCTTTTCAATAGCCATTCCATCCATCTAAAGTTGTCAAGCATCAAGAAAAAAAAAACTTATTAATGTCAAAATTTGACTTAAAGTTGTCAAGCATCAAGAAAAAAAAAGTTATATGAAAATATTCATAAAAATTAATGTCAAAATTTGATTTAAAGTTGTCAAGCGCAAAGAAAAAAATGGTATATGAAACTTTACATAAAAATTATTGTCAAAATTTGACTTAAAGTTGTCAAGCATAAAGAAAAAAAACTTATTAATGTCAAAATTTGACTCAAAGTTGTCAAGCATCAAGAAAAAAAACTTATATGAAAATATTCATAAAAATGAATGTCAAAATTTGATTTAAAGTTGTCAATCATCAAGAAAAAAAAAACTTATTAATGTCAAAATTTGACTTAAAGTTGTCAAGCATCAAGAAAAAAAAACTTATTAATGTCAAAATTTGACTTAAAGTTGTCAAGCATCAAGAAAAAAAAAACTTATATGAAAATATTCATAAAAATTAATGTCAAAATTTGATTTAAAGTTGTCAAGCGCAAAGAAAAAAATGGTATATGAAACTTTACATAAAAATTATTGTCAAAATTTGACTTAAAGTTGTCAAGCATCAAGAAAAAGAAACTTATATGAAAATATTCATAAAAATTAATGTCAAAATTTGATTTAAAGTTATCAAGCATAAAGAAAAAAAAACTTGTTAATGTCAAAATTTGACTTAAAGTTATCAAGCATAAAGAAAAAAAAACTTATTAATGTCAAAATTTGACTTAAAGTTGTCAAGCATCAAGAAAAAAAAACTTATATGAAAATATTCATAAAAATTAATGTCAAAATTTGATTTAAAGTTGTCAAGCGCAAAGAAAAAAATGGTATATGAAACTTTACATAAAAATTATTGTCAAAATTTGACTTAAAGTTGTCAAGCATCAAGAAAAAGAAACTTATATGAAAATATTCATAAAAATTAATGTCAAAATTTGATTTAAAGTTATCAAGCATAAAGAAACAAAAACTTGTTAATGTCAAAATTTGACTTAAAGTTGTCAAACGTAAAGAAATAAAAAACTTAAATGAAAATATTCATAAAAATTAATGTCAAAATTTGGCTTAAAATCGCTAAGCCTTTAGAAAAAATCTAATTTAATTCAAGTTAAAAGACATTATATCTAAATAAATGTCAAAATTTGACTTGAAGTTGTCAAGCCCTGAAAATAAGCCTAATGTACTTTAAAACTAAGTCAAGAAGAAATGTAATTTACATTACAGTTATATAATTTTTGACCGAAATGGATGTTAAAACTTGACTTAGAGTCCGTTTCATTTAAATTTTTCCCACAAACGCTCTTTCCTTGCGCTTTCGAAATTATTCCATGTATATGATCAGACTAAGAAATTAGTTTTATCAAACAGTGTTTTCAAGGTTAAGTTTAAGTGGAAACGAAGGGCCGTGGGTGGCAAGGTGGCTTTGAAAAACAATTTATTGACATTAAAATTTAACAAAGTGACAAGAGACTGTTTTGACTTTAGTAATGTAAAAGTTTAAAGCATTGTTAACTTAAGCTCTTTGTACTCGAGAATTATTTTTTCCATGACAAAATATTGTTGACATCTTCTGAGACATAATCGAAACTGCAGTTGCTATAATAATAGACAAACTCTGGCGAATGAGGAATGCATGAATTAGGAGCTTTTTATTTGGATTGGTGTTTTTTTGAAGGTAACAGTTGCTAGTACAGTACCAGGTGTTAAATTGTGTTTATCACTGGGAGAGTGCGAATCCGAACAAAGTTGAATTGGGCTATAAATGAGCTAATGGTACTTTTCTTTATACTTGACATTAACTTGATTATAAAGAGAAGTCTTTGTAAACACAGTTCCGAGGATGAATATAAATCGGAAGCGTATGAAGTTGTATTATAATAAATAGGATGGTAAAGTAGAGAGCTTCATTAAGATTATTGACTTTTAAGGGATTGAATTTTCCGGGACGTATAAAAGGGCACGTGATTGCGAGAGGGAGGATTAGATTATAGGAACGGATGGATGGTGGAATGTAAAGGGAATACCAGTTGAAAGGTGATTTGGTTTCGACAAGCATCGACACGTGGATGTTAAGTTTAAATAAATTATGTTTACTACATGTTTTTTTATGTTATCGTAGGAAGAGAACACTTACTTTCTAAATTTAAAATGTGTTACAATTGGCTCCCTTAATTATTTTATAATATCGGTCTACTTACATTATTTTTAATACTCATTGAATAGTATTTTTGCTGGGTATTGCCTTCTTCGAAAATTCAACACTAAACAAATCACTTACAATTCTTAAATAGTACCTGAGTGAAACCATTTACTTATAAATACTTTGTCTTGTGTAGAATCCACGGCCGGTTGTAAATCGTAATGTGACAGCGACTGTCACTTTTTAGAGCAAAATGAAATATCCGCCATTATGATTTCATGGCAAACCTTTTTTTTATTCAAAGTAATAGTAAATTTGTTTGCAAATATCCCGGTAAATACTCTGCAGAAACCATTGAGTAAGGTATTAAATGATTCAGCTTATAAAGCTTTAAAAATAATGTAAGAAGACCGATGCTGTCAAATCATTAGGGGGGCCAATATTAACACATTTCAAATAAATCCCCATGGCTCGCTTCATAATTCAACACCCTGTATATAATAATTACATGTCCCTGTTTTGGATTGAGACACCTTGTACATAATTTTTACATATCTCTGTTTAATTAATTCAGAATATACATTCGAAACTTAACATTGAAAACTAAATTTTTGAAATTAACTAAAATTTATGGAATACATTTTCTAAATGGAAACCTCACCAAGGCGATATCCATTGCCTAAATAGTTACACCAATTTCCCTAATTAAGTAGAATTATGACTTAATAACGGTTACTTAGTTGTTTTGTAATTATGTAGTGAAATTCCATGACTGCACTGTACTGCTGAGATCAAAGTGGGTTGAAACCGGTCCGCAGTTGTCAATAATGGATGTTTCACTTTGTATGTAAACAATTATTTCCCAACAAACAAACTTGTAATTCCATAATTTATCTCAACTCATGGAGATACAAATTCCAGACTTTGAACAGGATTCATGCCTGAAAAATCGAGTTGGTGGTCTTTATTAAATTTAATTTGTTACATTCTTGGAATGTTATTGTAAATAATTGGAATATAATCATCGCAGAGAATACATTTTGTACATAATCATGACGGACTCAAATTACAGACGTACGAATTAAATTCGTCTTAAATTATTTTATAAAAATTATCTGAAAATAAATTTCATTCTATTAACACCTTCCCCATTTTGAGGATAATTGTAAAAAATTAAATAAACGCCAAATTTATTTAAAAAAAAACCGGTTCTATACAGAAGCAATGATTTGTAATTTTTTTATAAAAATAATTACTTTATTTTTGAGTGAAAATTCAAATACAGTAACATTGTAAACAATGATAAATATATATATATATATTTTTTTTTAAGTAAGGATGGTTGACAGGAATTCGGGTTGAGGAAGCGCGGATGATTTGGGAATTGACGTAGCCAACTAGGGCATTCTGCCACAACCGATAATTTGTATAATAATCATTTATAATGATGAAAGGGACATACACTAAACATCCATGGACCCGCACGGCCATGTTTCGTTCCGAAAAAGTGACCGCACGGATGAGATTCGAACCCACGACCACGAGGCCAGTAAGCAGGAGCTCTACTCACTGGGCCACTGCGGCCCCCTAAATAATTAATAATTTAATAAAAATATTTTAAAAGCTTAATACATTTACAAAAATACTGCATTTCTAACTTCTTACAAAAAAAAATGCTATACCAAAACACCAAACTTGAAGTGGAAAACCGAAAAATGGATTCACCGAATTAATCTAAAATCTAAAAAAATAATTTATCTATGAATTAGTATAAAAAACTCAATATCAATAAAAAAATAATGCATTTCTAGTTAAAACAGTAGTCATATCGTGTGTAGAAACAAAACATCCATCAACTATTCAAACTTAAATTGGAAAAGTAAAAAAAGGCATTCATCGATTCGAAAAATTGTAAAAAAATAATCAAATAAGGAATTAGCGTCGAAAACAACAGATGAATACAAAAGTAATGCATTTGTGATATCATGTAAAAACATTTGCCATATTTTTGATAGAAACCAAACAGCAACTAGAAAACTGAATAATGCATTCAACGATTGTAAAAATTGTTAAAAAAGTAATCAATTTGCTTTTCAAAAATAATGCACACCTGATTTCTCGTTAAAACAATATTGCTACATCTGTAGGATAAGCAAAAAAACAACTTGACGTGAAAAATCGAAAAATTTGATCAACGATTTGAAAATTGTAAAAGTTGTAAAAAAATCAATTTGCTTCAAAACCTCAATATCTTTTCAAAAATAATGCACACCTGATTTCTCGTTAAAACAATTGCTACATCTGTATGATAAGCAAGAAAACAACTTGACGTGAAAAATCTAAAAATTTATTCAACGATTTGAAAATTGTAAAAATTGTAAAAAAAAGTAATCAATTTGCTTCAAAACCTCAATATCTTTTCAAAAATAATACACACCTGATTTCTCGTTAAAACAATTGCTACATCTGTAGAATAAGCAAGAAAACAACTTGACGTGAAAAATCGAAAAATTTATTCAACGATTTGAAAAATTCTACAAAATTGATCAATCCATAAATTAGCTTCAAAACCTCAAGTTGAATACAGAAGGAAGGCATTACTAATTTTTTATTAAGACAATTGAGATATCTTGCGTAAAAACGTCAACAATCTAAACTTGAACTGAAAAATGCATTCAACGATTTAAAAATTCTACAAAATTGATCGATCTATAAATTAGCTTCAAAACCTCAAGATTAATACAAAAGTAAGGCATTTCTAATTTTTTATTAGGACAATTGATATTTCTTGCGTAAAAACGTCAACAATCTACACTTGAATTGAAAAATGCATTCAACGATTTAAAAATTCTACAAAAATGATCAATCTATAAATTAGCTTCAAAACCTCAAAATGAATACAGAAGGAAGGCATTACTAATTTTTTATTAGGACAATTGATATTTCTTGCGTAAAAACGTCAACAATCTAAACTTGAACTGAAAAATGCATTCGACGATTGGAAAAATTGCAAAAAATTTATAAAGCAATCAAAAGCTCAATACGCATACAAAAATAATGCCCACCTGATTTCTTGTTAAAACAATTGCCCAATGTTTACGAGAAACTTCAAACTTGAAGTGCAAAATTGAAAAATTTATCCAACGCTTTGAAAAATTGTAAATAATTTATCAGTCCATGAATTAGCTTCAAAAACTATTTCGTATATCAATACGAAAATAATGCATTCATAATTTCTCATTAAAACTATTACCATATCTTTTGTAACAACAAAACAGCTTTACCAAAATCTTAATCACATACCAGAGAAGAATAAAATTAGGATTATGTTCACGGATTTAACAAGTTCAAACTCCTATAATAGTAGTTTACCTAACAAGTTCCGTAAGTGATATTTTACGGGATGAGTAGGAATTCTTCGAGTCCCGTAAAATCACTTTTGGAACGAGTTATGTACACTATTTTTTCTGCAGCCGTTTTTTATGTTAAAAAAGCAAAAACACATACGAATGTTATATGACAAGCGCTGTCACAATTAAATACGAAGTTCATGTTTTTATCAAGGCCGCCTACATACCGGGTGACCCAGGGATCTGTAAAAGCCCCATAACTTATTTGCTATTTGAGATATCGACTTCTAGTTTTCTTGAACTGGTACCCACACTTATTCTACGTATTTTAAAAATATGTATGTTTTTGTACAGGGTGTCCCAATATACATAACAGAACAAAGTTGTGTTTTTTTAAATGGAACACCCTATATTTTATACTTTATTTTCAACCCTCTTGAGAAGCTGATAAAAATAGTATAAGATAGTATGGATCTATTATAGACGGTTGGTTAGTTATGGGCAAATTTGTGGCAAAAACATGTACACATTGAAAACATTGCAGAAGCGTTCCTAGCAAAGATAGCATAATTATTTGTACACTGGAAAATTTCCCACATCATGAAGAATAATACAATTTGGCTTTGGTTCTCTTTTATTCATAGTGCTATACAGGGTGTCAACATACGCAAAACAATGGATAACTATTTTTCTTCAAATGGAACACCCTATATATTTTGCCACTAATGCATGGTATTTTTAATAAGCTTTCCAATGATATACAGTTTGCATAACAAAATATTAAGGATTCTTGAGATTTATCAATAAAATCATATTTGTTTTTTCACCTTCTGCTGATTTTTGGATTTTCAGCCAAAACTATGCATTTTCAGGAAAAATTATAAGAGACCAAAGTTGTAGAGCGAAAAATTTCCGATCGATATACGTCTTTCAACTTTTAAGATAATGCGTGCATTGCCCGCAAGACCGCACAGTATCGTGACCGCATAAGCATTTTAGCGTTTTCTTTTCAAATTTTTTATTAATAAATTGCTCTATACTTTATTTTTCGCACCCTCTAGCGGAAAAACGGGAAATTATAGGGAAATTAAAATGGCTCATATCGATTGAAAATGTTCCGCTCTACAACTCTTAACAAAGGAAATTTTTGCCAAAAATGCATAGTTTTCCCTAAAAATGCAAATTGAAAATCAATGTATCAATTTTTGTGTTTTTCAATGGTTTTTTGTATTTTTAGCGAAAACTATGCATTTTGGGCAAAAATTGCATCTTTTAAGAGTTGTAGAGCGGAATATTTTTAATCGATGTAGGTCATTTGAATAATTCTATAATTAATCATTTTTCTGCTAGAGGACGTGGAAAATGAAGTATAGTGCAATTAATTAACAAAAAATTTGAGAAAAACGCTAAAATGCATGTACGGTCACGATTTTGCGCACTCTGGCGGGCAATTCACGCATTATTGGAAAAGTCTAAAGACCTACATCGGTCAAAAATTTTCCGCTCTACAACTTTGGTCTCTTATTATTTTTTCAGAAAATGCATAGTTTTGGCTGAAAATCCAAAAATGAGCAGGAGGTGACAAAAGAAAAATGTTTTTTATGCATAAATCTCAAGAATCCTTAATATTTTGTTATACAAACTGTATATCATTGGAAAGCTTAATAAAAATTCCATGCATTGGTGGCAAGATATATAGGGTGTTCCATTTGAAAAAAAATAGTTATCCAATATTTTGCGTATGTTGACACCCTGTATAGCAGCATGAACAAAAAAGAACCAAAGTCGATTTGTATTATTCTTCATGATGTGGAAAATTCTTTAGTGTATAAAAAATGACGCTAGCTTTGCTAGGAGTGCTTCTGCAATTTTTTCAATGTGTCCTTGTTTTTGCCACAAATTTGCCCATAACTAACCAATCGTCCATAATACACCCATACTATCTTATACTATTTTTATCAGCTTCTCAAGAGGGTTGAAAATAAAGTATCAAATATAGGGTGTTCCATTAAAAAAAACATAACTTTGTTATGTTATGTATATTGGGACACCCTGTACAAAAACATACATATTTTTAAAATATGTATAATAAATGTGGGTACCAGTTCAAGAAAACTAGAAGTCGATATCTCAAATAGCAAATAAGTTATGGGGCTTTTACAGATCCCTGGGTCACCCGGTATATACGCAAAATCGTCCCGAAAGTAAAGAAATCGTTCCGAAAGTGAAACAAAATCGCCCCGAAAATAATTACTTTTGATTTTCTTTATCTGGAGCCCGTAAAGTTGGCCGAGTTATTAAATTCAATACTTTTTCTACAGCCGTCGGTACGATTTATGTAAAGTGGTACTTTCGATTTAATAAATCGTACCGAAAGTTTTATTTTCGGGACGGCTGTGGAAAAAGTATTGAATTTAATAACTCGGCCAACTTTACGGGCACCAGATAAAGAAAATCGATACAGGCTATGATTAAATATCCATAATTAAATAGTGGGTACATCATAATGAACTATTAATGTGGAAAAGAGACATCTGGATCTACGTGGTAAAATTGTGTCTAGGGCGATGAATTTTTGATTTGGCACAAAACAATATCTGCTCTTGTACATAAATACACCCAGAAATTGATTATCAAGGATGTAATATTTACAAATATTCAATAATAGACTATGTGTTAAATATAAGAAAGTATTTATATTTAAACGCAAATGTCATCGGAAAAGTTTTGGCTGTGCATGCTAATAAATTTTAAGTAATGAATGACTTTCCAAATAATTTATTTATTTATTTATTTATACATAAACGGTCAACACCTTATTTTTACAAAAAAATAAAATACACTGCTTATTTAGTAAGTACAACTATAATGTTAGCTTTTAAGAAAAAAATAATAATATTTTTCTGATGTATTCTTACGTGTGCTCTATTAGGTAAGTGTGTTTTTTTTAGATCTTAATCACTTGATTAAAACAAACAAATTATCCACTATTATTTTATTTAAATTTAAATCTCAGGCAAATGTGGGCCAAAGCTGAATTAGCATATAAGGTAATTATCATAGCTCAAAATATAAATAAATATGTTAAAGCTAACTGAATGGCATATTAGGAATTTACGTTACAAAACAGTCCAAAAATTGGTCAAATTTTTCAGATATCAAAATGTACCAGTGTTATATAATCAAGGAGGGCTCAATAAACATCGGATTGTTTTATTAAAACCCAATAGCCGAATCAAACAAAAGACTAAATTAGTGGCATTTTTTGGAATCAGCATCAGAACTTATCCAAAAATCGGTCAGACACAAAATTTATTACATAATCAAGTAGCTTCAAACATTACAAATAAATCTACAAAAAGTTTAATTTAGAGAACAAAATATATACATAAAAACTATTCTTTAATAATAATAATAATAATATGAATATAATACTCTAAACAAACCTCAAGAAAACAAACAACTAGCGGACACTAAATATCTCCAAAACACGACTGTAATTATTTCTCAACACGAAACCAACATAATATATCTATCTTCCCCACCATCACAAATTTCGTAGACAATCCGCGACAATTACTATTTTCCTGCGGGCGAACAAGTTCCTAATTTCAGTAATTTCGAGCATAAAAACATGTTATTAGGATTCTAAGCTCGTTACACCGGTGATGATGATTGATACCAGAGTGACTGGCAGTTGGCCTTTGTTACGTAACACGGTGTGTTTGCGAAAAAGGCGAGTTCGAAATCAAGTGAACACGGTGACTAACCAGTAGCAATTAACGGAGGCGTGTTAAATCATTTTTAATGGCGATAAATCCCCTGTAATTGTATACAAATTTGTACTAAATGGATTAGCGTACAATAGCTTAACGGGATTTTTCATGCGTAATCAATATCTAATGAAATAAATACAAAAATTGGCGGAAAATAAAAACAATGGAATCAAATTCAAAAAGCCTTTAGGGATGTGAAGGATCTTTGGATATCACACATTCCAACATCCCTCCGTGGCGGAGTGGTTTAGCTCCCGCTTTCGGTGCGAGGCGTCGTGGGTTCGAGTTCCACGCTTTTATTAACAAAAAGTTATCGTTCGTGTCCATGGTTGCTCAGTATTTGTTCCATTCATTATTAAAATGAATTTACAACAATATTAAAATCAACGTTAGTGGTCGAACAGCTCGCTTTATCATTCACTCTCCTTAACCCGCTATTCCCTCTAACATCCTTCCTTTTTACAAAAAAAAAAATCAAAGCTTATCATTTTCACAACTTGTCTCATCCAAGTGCATAGATAGGACACTCTTATTAGAGGACTCTTTACACCTATAATTATCTGCCTAAAACAACGTCTTATCATTTCAAATCCACTCGTGTTATTAATAGTTATAATTGATCAGATAAATTAAAGAACAATTAATTATCCGCCGGTAGATAACATAAAAGTTACATATTTATTTTAAAGTGCATTATCGGGATTGTGTGCTTTAGGCATTTTCCGCAAATCATGTAACCGTTATCAGGCTATTGTTTACTATCTAAGTTTGTTAAAAATTGTACCACGTGAAAATATTTCGTGAATTGCGCATCGTTGGTGGAATAAAATTGTGCGTATGACTAGATAAAATAATTGTCCTTATCAACAAAAAAACGTCTTATTTATTAAAAAGATATTCCACAAGGCTGTGAACTCGCATATATTTTCTTAAATATTTCAGACGGCCCGAAGAAACTGATATTATTAATAATGCGGTCACGCAACCAGCCAGTGTTGCCAGGAGTCATTTTTAATTTTCCCCAAATATTTCATAAAAACCCCCCAGAATATCCCTCGCATAAAATACCCACCCCAAAAAATACCCCATCGATTGAAGTTCTCCAAAATACACACCAAAACCTTAATTTACCCCCATTTTGGTATTAGAGAAGGCGCGCTGATAAGATTTCGGAATTTGCACAAAGAAAAGTTTTATAACTCCGTTTTTCCGAAAAATATGTAGGTAGTACAAAAAGGCCATTTAAAAAATTAGAAAAATATTTAATCGTGCTGTGGTATCTTCCAAATAATTAAAATAATTCTTTAATTTTCGGAAAGTATCGCTAATTAACTACTTAAAATGGTTTGAATTTTTTTTTCATAATTTCCAAACAGTTCCAGTTATACCTGGTGATCAGTTTCATTCCGGGCCAAAGTATTATATTTAACAATTACTAAAAAAACTAAATTGACTGCAAAAAATATTTTTTTGATTTAAAAATTAAAAATGATTCGAAAAAAAAGATCAAAAATCGAATCGAAATAATTGAAAATTAAGTAATTCCTTTAACAATTGTAATTTGAATTTTTGTATTTTTATATTTTATATTTATATTTTATTTTATATTTTGTTTTATATTTTATATTCGATTTATTACTTAAATGTACAGGGAGAATCCCGTAAATATATATATTATTATTAACACAAATCGCGCAATCTGTATTTTCTATCTAAATATTAAAGTACATTAGTTTTATCTTAAAACAACCACTAAAACAAAAAATTTCAAATTAAATAAATAACCTAAAATTAATACAAAAATCAAGTACAGGTCAAAAATATCAAAAATTCAATCTGCAAAATCTAAATTATAGGCCAAAAAATAAAAAACTTGGATCAAAAAACTCGAAAATATCGACCAAAAATTCGCCCATTAAGATCTACATTTAAACAACATTAAAATTAATAATTAGGGTAACAGAACTAAAAACATTAGTAAAAAATTGAAAACTCTTGGGAAAAATAAAAATGCTGTAAAAAAAACAGAAAATTTCAACTAAACCGAAAAGTTTGGTTTAGGTGCCAAAAAACAAAAACTCTGGTCAAAACAATAAAAATGCAGGCTAAAAATTGAAAATTAAAGCAAAAGCAAAATAATTTGCCATTTTCAGTCCCAAAACTCTTTATCTCAAAGTAAATTGCCGAAACTCTAAACTCAATGATAATTTTAAAAAGTCGCCCATAAAAACAATAATTCAGGTTAAAACATCTAAAGTTTGGTTGAAAAAACTCGAAAATACCGGCCAAAAGTTTGCACACAAAAATCAACAATTCAGGTTAAAAATCTGAAGTATTGGCCAGTCAAAAATTCGCTCGTTAAAATTGATAATCAAGGTAAAAAAAAACTAAGAATGTAGGCAAAAAATTTAGACCAAAAATCGTAAACTCTCGGAAAAAATAAAAAATGCAGACCAAAATTTTAACTAAATATTTTGGTTTATAGGTCAAAAAGTCTAAAATTTGGAACAAAGAAATGAAAAACACAGACCAAACATCTAAAATATAAACAAACAATCAAATATCCTGATGTAAAGAATAAAAAATGCTAAAAAATTGAAACTTTTATTCCAAAATAAATTGCCGAAACTCAAAACTCGAAAGTAATTAAAAAAATTCGCCCATAAAAACAATAACTTAGGTTAAAAAAATCTAAAATGAAGGACAAACAATCAAAAACTTAGTACAAAAAACTCGAAAATACCCTCAAAACAAAACAAAAATCGCACATACAAATTAACAAGAGTGTAGACCAATCAAAAATTTGCTCATTAAAATTAATAATTAAGATAAAAAAAACTAAAAAAATTAAAAAATTAAAAATGTAGAAAATTTCAACAAACTATTAAAAAGATTTTGACCAAAATCAAAAACTTTAAAAGTCAGAATAAATACAGTAATTAAAAATGCAGACCAAACATCTAAAACATAAGCAAAAATAAAAATAAAATTTCTGGTCTAAAAAAATAAAAATATGAAAAATCAATCAAAAGAAAAATAATTTGCCATTTTCAGTCCCAAAAATAACTCAAAATAAATTGCCAACCAGAAACGCGAAAATGTTTAAAAAAAGATCCAAAACTCGAAAATACCGGCAAAAAAATCAGGCATAAAAGTGAATATTTCAGGTTGAAATATAGGACAGAAAATCAAAAATTCGGGCCTTAAAAGAAACAAATGCCGACCAAAAGATCGAAAATTTTAACAAACAAATCGAAAATTTTAATAAACAAATCGAAAATTTAAACCAAAATGAAGAAAAATTATTCAGTTATACAGAAACTGCAGAAAATCAAAAATTCGGGCCTAAAAAGAAACAAATGCCGACCAAAAAATCGAAAATTTTAACAAACAAATCGAAAATTTTAATAAACAAATCGAAAATTTAAACCAAAATGAAGAAAAATTATTCAGTTATACAGAAACTGCAGAAAATCAAAAAATTCGGGCGTAAAAAGAAACAAATGCCGACCAAAAAATCGAAAATTTTAACAAACAAATCGAAAATTTTAATAAACAAATCGAAAATTTAAACCAAAATGAAGAAAAATTATTCAGTTATACAGAAACTGCAGAAAATCAAAAAATTCTGGCCTAAAAAGAAACAAATGCCGACCAAAAAATCGAAAATTATAACAAACAAATGGAAAATTTTAATAAACAAATCGAAAATTTAAACCAAAATGAAGAAAAATTATTCAGTTATACAGAAACTGCAGAAAATCAAAAATTCGGGCCTTAAAAGAAACAAATGCCGACCAAAAAATCGAAAATTTTAACAAACAAATCGAAAATTTTAATAAACAAATCGAAAATTTAAACCAAAATGAAGAAAAATTATTCAGTTATACAGAAACTGCAGAAAATCAAAAATTCGGGCCTAAAAAGAAACAAATGCCGACCAAAAAATCGAAAATTATAACAAACAAATGGAAAATTTTAATAAACAAATCGAAAATTTAAACCAAAATGAAGAAAAATTATTCAGTTATACAGAAACTGCAGAAAATCAAAAATTCGGGCCTAAAAAGAAACAAATGCCGACCAAAAAATCGAAAATTTTAACAAATAAATCGAACATTTAAACCAAAATGAAGAAAAATTATTCAGTTATACAGAAACTGCAGGTCAAAAATCTTAATCCAGGCCTAACGATAAAAATGCAAACAAAAAGGTTCCATATTTAATATAATAATAATAATTTATTTACGGGAAACGAGTGTTGCCGGTAGCAATTTTTAATTTCCCAAATATTTAATAAAACGTAAATACAGTGGAAAATATACAAAATTAAAGCATTATAATTATAAAATTGATTAAAATTTATTATTCATCTTCATCCTCAATATTTTCATCTTCTTTTCGGCACACATACATATTTTTTAAATAAAAGTGCAGCATCTCATTGAGGGGTAACAAAATTACGAAAACGGCAATAACAGAATCCCTATGACAACTTCCATAAATGATTACAGGTTTTTCCTCATTGCTGAGGAAAATGACTGACTTCTGTATGGTAATGATGATTTCTATACTCGGCGCATCGAATCGGTGGTATCATGGGTTTGCGTGATTTTCGCGTAATATTCGCTGATTGGTCAGCGCTAACGTATGTGAAGCGTGTGTCACGCAGCCGAAATTTTTAATCAGGCCCGTTGAATGCCGTGTCTTCTCGTTTTTCTGTCTTATTTAAATGTAGTGATTACGTTCTATCTATAAATCAGCCCTTTTCATTTACAATTAATTAGGAAGTGGTAAATACCTAGTTAGTATTTGTGGGTTAAAGTAGAAAGATTTATATTTCCGGCGCAGAACTAAAATGTGGCAGGGCTGTGTGAATCAGGCTTTTTATAACCATCACGAGGACGCGGGGTGAACGCAACGTGATCATGCCACCTAGTCGGCGCGCCGAGTATAGCACATGTAATAACATGTTCATTAATTTCCCCAAAAATACCCCTCGTATAAAATACCCACCCCAAAAAATACTCCATTGAATGAAGTTCCCCAAAATACACCCCAAGACAATAATTTACCTCCATTTTGGGGAGAAAAACCCCCAATCTGGCAACACTGCAGCCAGCCGTCTCTGCAACTGATCCTACCTATATGTATTGCCACCCTTGTGCCAGAAAAAAACCCACGAACCGTCACTGAAGTCCGTATATAGTCAAAATGAAATATATAATATATTGGTTTTTATTATAGATTGGTATGACTAGTATTCTAAGCTATTACTTTGTGATCATCCTTAAATCAGGAATTTTATTGAAAGTTTCTGATTATAGGTTAGATCCATCATCGCATACACGTAACCTATAACCTTAAAAGAAACGTCACTCATATTGTTTGTTCAATAATCAAAAATTATCACTGAGATAGATGATCATTAACCATTAGTTTACAGAATTACTAAAGAACGCGATGTGTTAAATATAAAACAATGTAATTGTACGATATGTATACATTGTATTTGAACGAAATACAAAAACTAATTAAGCGTGAAAAAAGTACTCACCTTTGTGGCAACATCACGCAAAGCTTCCAGGTAATGAATTATAAAATAATCGGCCAGATATCAAGGTTGGATGTTTTATACAATACTTCGCCGACAGCACTGTTCAGACATTTGTTACAAATGTGTGTTGTCAGGCAACAAAATGGATTTTCATAACAGGGCAAGGTCAAATGTAATGTATCTACTAATTGTCCATTCATTCGGCTATTTTGACATGAATATTGAATGTGGATGGAAGGAACTTTTTTTTTGGAAAGTCGATTAATGAACGTGACGCGGGCGTATAAAAAATCACAAT